>JAFEMH010001491.1:0-466308 GCA_022495995.1 Adenophora triphylla var. japonica | reverse complement strand
TCTCTCTCTTCTTTTCTTTCTACGAGGTAGGGAGGCGAAGGAGGGTGGCGGAGAGTAGGGCGAAGGGATGATGGCCGGAGAGTGATAGATAGAGATGATCGCGGAGTAGGAGAAATGGTCGTCGGAGTAGGGGAGGGGAGAGGTAGTCGAGAATTATGGGTGGTCGGAGGGTGGTAGGGTAGAGAGAGTATAGAGAGGAGAGAGAGGGGGAGTGTGTATTTTGTGAGGGGTGTATTAAGAGGGAGTTATACGGTAATTGATTTTGAAGAGTTGTTATTCACCTGCACCATCGTCTCTTACTCAGGCCCTTCTTTCTCTCTCTCTTCCATTTTTGCCAGCTCCATTTTTCTTGTGCGAGTAGACACACCGGTGTGTGGGCGAGCGGGGTTTGCATCTTTTATGCCATATTGAAGTTTGGTTTAGTTTGGATCTCCATTTTTTTAAGGCGAAAATCGGATTTTCATGGCAAGTTGAAATTTCAAATGTTTTTAGAGAGAGAATGAAGGGAGGACATTGAAATCGCTATTAACGGGCGGAGTCTAACTTTGGTTTGATCTTTGTTTGAGAGCGCCCGTAGGCTTTAGCCCAAAGTACGAAAAGTTCCCATATCCGGTGGAATCTACGCACTGCTTGTAGAAATGGTCTCTCTCTCTCTCACACACATACGGTGTCATGCTTTCTCTCTCTCTCTCTCTCTCTCTTATTTACTTTCTCTAAGGTAGGGAGGCGAAGGGAGGGTGGCCGGAGAGTAGGGAGGCGAAGGGATGGTGGCGGAGAGTGATAGATAGAGATGATCGCCGGAGTAGGAGAAAATGGTCGTCGGAGTAGGGGAGGGAGAGGTAGTCGAAATTATGGGTGGTCGGAGGTGGTAGGGTAGAGAGAGTATAGAGAGGGGAGAGAGGGGGAGTGTGTATTTTGTGGGGGTATATTTAGAGGATTATACGGTAATTGATTTTGGAGAGTTGTTATTCACCCTGCACCATCGTCTCTTACTTCGGCCCTTCTCTCTCTCTCTTCCATTTTTGCCAGCTCCATTTTTTATGGTTCTTTCTCTTTCAAACAATGTTGCCACTTAGGTAGACACCCGGTGTGGGCGGCAGTGGTTTGCATCTTTTATACCCTATTGAAGTCTGGTTTGGCTGGATCTCCATTTTTTTTAAGGCAAAAATCAGATTTTTCAAGGCAAGTTGAAATTTCAAATGATTTTAGAGAGAGAATGAAGGGGAGGACATTGAAATCACTATTAACACGGGCAAGTCTAACATTGGTTTGATCTTTGTTTGAGAGCGCCATAGGCTTCCGCCAAAAGTCTGAAAAGTTCCCATATCCAGTGGAATCTCTGCACACTGCATAAATGGTCTCTCTCTCTCACACATACAGTGTCATGCTTTCTCTCTCTCTCTCTCTCTTCTTTTCTTTCTCTTAGGTAGGGAGGCGAAGGGAGGGTGGCCGGAGGTAGGGAGGCGAAGGGATGGTGGGCGGAGAGTGATAGATAGAGATGATAGCCGGAGTAGGAGAAATGGTCATCGGAGTAGGGGAGGGGAGAGGTAGTCAGAATTATGGGTGGTCGAAGGTGGTAAGGTAGAGAGAGTATAAAGAGGGAGAGATAGGGGGGAGTGTGTATTTTGTGGGGGTGTATTTAGAGGGATTATACGGTAATTGATTTTGGAGAGTTGTTATTCACCCTGCACCATCGTCTCTTACTCCGGCCCTTCTCTCTCTCTCTCTCTTCCATTTTTGGCAGATCCATTTTTTATGGTTCTTTTTCTATCAAACAATGTTGCTGCCGGTAGACACCAGTATTGTGGGCAGGCAGGGTTTGCATCTTTTATGTTCTATTGAAGTCTGGTTTGGCTGATCTCCATTTTTTTTTTAAGGTAAAAATCAGATTTTTCATGGCAAGTTGAAATTTGAAATGTTTTTAGAGAGAGAACAAAGGGGAGGACATTGAAATCGCTATTAACAGGGGCAAGTCTAACTTTGGTTTGATCTTTGTTTGAGAGCGCTATAGGCTTCCGCCAAAAGTCTGAAAAGTTCCCATATCCAGTGGAATCTCTGCACACTGCAGAAATGGTCTCTCTCTCTCACCTGCAGTGTCATTCTTTCTCTCTCTCTCTCTCTCTCTCTCTCTCTCTCTTATTTTCTTTCTAAGGTAGGGAGGCGAAGGGAGGGTGGCGGAGGTAGGGAGGCGAAGGGATGGTGGCCGAAGAGATAGATGAGATGAGTCGCCGGAGTAGGAGAAATGGTCGTCGGAGTAGGGGAGGGGAGAGGTAGTCGGAATTATGGGTGGTCGGAGGTGGTAGGGTAGAGAGAGTATAGAGAGGGAGAGAGAGGGGGGAGTGTGTATTTTGTGGGGGTGTATTTAGAGGGATTATACGGTGAGTGATTTTGGAGAGTTGTTATTCCTGCGCCGTCGTCTCTTACTCCGGCCCTTCTCTCTCTCTCTCTTCCATTTTGACTCCATTTTTTTATGGTTCTTTCTCTTTCAAAACAATGTTGCCGCCGGTAGACACAGCCAATGTGGGCGAGCGGGGTTTTGCATCTTTATGCCCTATTGAAGTCTGGTTTGTTTGGATCTCCATTTTTTAAGGCAAAAATCAGATTTTTTATGGCAAGTTGAAATTTCAAATGTTTTTAGAGAGAGAATGAAGGGGAGGACATTGAAATCGCTATTAACACGGGCAAGTCTAACTTTGGTTTAATCTTTGTTTGAGAGCGCCATAGGCTTCCTCCAAAGTGCGAAAAGTTCCCGTATCAGGTGGAATCTCTGCCTGCTTTGCGAAATGGTCTCTCTACTCTCCTGAGCATACGGTGTCATGCTTTCTCTCTCTCTCTCTTCTTTTCTTTCTACGAGGTAGGGAGCGAAGGGAGGGTGGCGGAGGTAGGGGAGGCGAAGGGATGGTGGCAGTGATAGATAGAGATGATCGCCGGAGTAGGAGAAATGGTCGTCGGAGTAGGGGAGGGTGAGGTAGTCGGAATTATGGGTGGTCGGAGGTGGTAGGGTAGAGAGAGTATAGAGAGGGAGAGAGAGGGAGTGTGCATTTTGTGGGGGTGTATTTAGAGGATTATACGGTAATTGATTTTGGAGAGTTGTTATTCACCCTGCACCATCGTCTCTTACTTCGGCCCTTCTCTCTCTCTCTTCCATTTTTGCCAGCTCCATTTTTTATGGTTCTTTCTCTTTCAAACAATGTTGCCACCGGTAGACACCAGTATTGTGGGCAGACATGGTTTGCATCTTTTATACCCTATTGAAGTCTGGTTTGGCTGGATCTCCATTTTTTTTAAGGCAAAAATCAGATTTTTCAAGGCAAGTTGAAATTTCAAATGATTTTAGAGAGAGAATGAAGGGGAGGACATTGAAATCACTATTAGCATGAAGCGAGTCTAACATTGGTTTTGATCTTTGTTTGAGGCGCCATAGGCTTCCGCCAAAAGTACGAAAAGTTCCCATATCAGTGGAATCTCACCTTGCTTGCATAAATGGTCTCTCTCTCTCACACATACAGTGTCATGCTTTCTCTCTCTCTCTCTCTCTTCTTTTCTTTCTCTTAGGTAGGGAGGCGAAGGGAGGGTGGCCGGAGGTAGGGAGGCGAAGGGATGGTGGGCGGAGAGTGATAGATAGAGATGATAGCCGGAGTAGGAGAAATGGTCATCGGAGTAGGGGAGGGAGAGGTGAGTCGGAATTATGGGTGGTCGAAGGTGGTAAGGTAGAGAGTATAAGAGGAGAGATAGGGGAGTGTGTATTTTGTGGGGGTGTATTTAGAGGATTATACGGTAATTGATTTTGGAGAGTTGTTATTCACCTGCACCATCGTCTCTTTACTCAGGCCCTTCTCTCTCTCTCTCTCTTCCATTTTTGAGATCCATTTTTATGGTTCTTTTCTATCAAACAATGTTCTTCTTAGGTAGACACCCGGTATTGTGGGCGAGCGAGGTTTGCATCTTTTATGTTCTATTGAAGTCTGGTTTGGCTGATCTCCATTTTTTTTTTAAGGTAAAAATCAGATTTTTCATGGCAAGTTGAAATTTGAAATGTTTTTAGAGAGAGAACAAAGGGGAGGACATTGAAATCGCTATTAACAGGGGCAAGTCTAACTTTGGTTTGATCTTTGTTTGAGCGCTATAGGCTTCCGCGAAATGTACGAAAAGTTCCCATATCCGGTGGAATCTCGCATGCTATTCTGGAGAAATGGTCTCTCTCTCTCACACACGGTGTCATTCTTTCTCTCTCTCTCTCTCTCTCTCTCTTATTTTTTTCTTTCTCTAAGGTAGGGAGGCGAAGGGAGGGTGGCCGGAGAGTAGGGAGGCGAAGGGATGGTGAAGCCAGAAGAGTGATAGATAGAGATGATCGCCGGAGTAGGAGAAATGGTCGTCGGAGTAGGGAGGGGAGAGGTAGTCGGAATTATGGGTGGTCGGAGGTGGTAGGGTAGAGCGAGTATAGAGAGGGAGAGAGAGGGGGGAGTGTGTATTTTGTGGGGGTGTATTTAGAGGGATTATACGGTAATTGATTTTGGAGAGTTGTTATTCACCACTGCACCATCGTCTCTTACTCTCTCTCTCTCTCTTCCATTTTGCCGACTCCATTTTTTATGGTTCTTTCTCTTTCAAACAATGTTGCCGCCGGTGAACACCCGGCCAATGTGGGCAGGCAGGGTTTGCATCTTTTATGCCCTATTGAAGTCTGGTTTGGCTGGATCTCCATTTTTTTTAAGGCAAAAATCAGATTTTTTATGGCAAGTTGAAATTTCAAATGTTTTTAGAGAGAGAATGAAGGGGAGGACATTGAAATCGCTATTAACACGGGCAAGTCTAACTTTGGTTTAATCTTTGTTTGAGAGCGCCATAGGCTTCCTCCAAGCGAAGTACGAAAAGTTCCCGTATCCAGTGGAATCTGCGCACCTTTGCGAGAAATGGTCTCTCTCTCACCATACAGTGTCATGCTTTCTCTCTCTCTCTTCTTTTCTTTCTCTGAGGTAGGGAGGCGAAGGGAGGGTGGCCGGAGGTAGGGAGGCGAAGGGATGGTGGCCAGAGAGTGATAGATAGAGATGATCGCCGGAGTAGGAGAAATGGTCGTCGGAGTAGGGGAGGGGTGAGGTAGTCGGAATTATGGGTGGTCGGAGGTGGTAGGGTAGAGAGAGTATAGAGAGGGAGAGAGAGGGGGGAGTGTGCATTTTGTGGGGGTGTATTTAGAGGATTATACGGTAATTGATTTTGGAAGTTGTTATTCGCTGCGCCCGTCGTCTCTTATTAAAATACCTTCTCTCTATCTCTCTTCCATTTTTGCCCGACTCCATTTTTTATGGTTCTTTCTCTTTCAAACAATGTTGCTGCCTTGGTAAACACCATTATTGTGGGCGGCGGGGTTTGCATCTTTATGCCCTATTGAAGTACGGTTTGGTGGATCTCCATTTTTTAAGGCAAAAATCAGATTTTTCATGGCAAGTTGAAATTTCAAATGTTTTTAGAGAGAGAATGAAGGGAGGACATTGAAATCGCTATTAACACGGGCAAGTCTAACTTTGGTTTTGATCTTTGTTTGAGAGCGCCATAGGCTTCCGCCAAAGTACGAAAAGTTCCCATATCCCCAGTGGAATCTGCTGCAGCTGCGAGAAATGGTCTCTCTCTGCACACATACGGTGTCATTCTTTCTCTCTCTCTCTCTTCTTTTCTTTCTCTGAGGTAGGGAGGCGAAGGGAGGGTGGCCGGAGGTAGGGAGGCGAAGGGATGGTGGCCGGAGAGTGATAGATAGAGATGATCGCCGGAGTAGGAGAAATGGTCGTCGGAGTAGGGGAGGGGAGAGGTAGTCGGAATTATGGGTGGTCGGAGGTGGTAGGGTAGAGATAGTATAGAGAGGGAGAGGGGGGTGTGTGTATTTTGTGGGGGTGTATTTAGAGGGATTATACGGTAATTTATTTTGGAGAGTTGTTATTCACCCTGCACCATCGTCTCTTACTCCGGCCCTTCTCTCTCTCTCTCTCTCTTCCATTTTTGCCAGCTCCATTTTTTATGGTTCTTTCTCTTTCAAACAATGTTGCCGCCGGTAGACACCATTATTGTGGGCGAGCGGGGTTTGCATCTTTTATACCACTATTGAAGTCTGGTTTGGCTGGATCTTCATTTTTTTTAAGGCAAAAATCAGATTTTTCATGACAAGTTGAAATTTCAAATATTTTTAGAGAGAGAATGAAGGGGAGGACATTGAAATCGCTATTAACACGGGCAAGTCTAACTTTGGTTTGATCTTTGTTTGAGAGCGCCGTAGGCTTTTGCCAAAAGTACGAAAAGTTCCCATATCGAGTGGAATCTACGCACCTTTGCGAGAAATGGTCTCTCTCTCTCACACGCATACGGTGTCATGCTTTTCTCTCTCTCTCTTCTTTTCTTTCTACGAGGTAGGGAGGCGAAGGGATTGTGGCGGAGGTAGGGAGGCGAAGGGATGGTGGCGGAGAAGTGATAGATAGAGATGATCGCGGAGTAGGAGAAATGGTCATCGGAGGTGGTAGGGTAGAGAGAGTATAGAGGCAGAGAGAGAGGGAGTGTGTATTTTGTGGGGGTGTATTTAGAGGGATTATACGGTAATTGATTTTGGAGAGTTGTTATTCACCTGCTGCACAGATCTCTTACTCAGGCCACTTCTCTCTCTCTCTTTCTCTTCCATTTTTGCAGACTCCATTTTTTATGGTTCTTTCTCTTTCAAACAATGTTGCGCCCGGTAGACACCGATGTTGTGGGCGAGGCGGGGTTTGCATCTTTTTATGCCTTTATTGAAAGTACGGTTTGGTAGGATCTCCATTTTTTAAAGGCAAAAATCGTCAGATTTTCATGACAAGTTGAAATTTCAAATGTTTTTAGAGAGAGAATGAAGGGGAGGACATTGAAATCGCTATTAACACGAGCAAGTCTAACTTTGGTTTTGATCTTTGTTTGAGCGCCATAGGCTTCAGCCAAAGTACGAAAAATTCCCATGTCCGGTGGAATCTCTGCACACTACGAAATAAATTATTGGATGGAGTGTGAGCATGTACAATCCATTTTTGTCATCTGGTTCATACACTTGAATTGTATTTCCTTCTATTTTAAATAAAGGTTTGCATTTCTTGTTTAGAAAATAGTTTCATCACAATTTTATCGATATGTACAAATAAACAAAACACGTTATATAAAAATATTGATAAGTCACTTGTAATATTCTTTTTATTATGAAAACTGAAAGTATCAAAGGTATACGTGATCAAAACCTAAGTTAGGTTTTGTTTGGTGCATTTCTTGGCTTGGTAAATTGGTAATGCCCCAACTTTCATGCATCACTTAAAAAGCTAAAGCTTTCATGGACATCATTTTCCATATTTTCATGTTTGCCCATTAAAAGTGGGGCCATTATAAGCTCCTATCGGCTCAAATTTTAGGCTTGATTAGCTTTCATACATGAGTAAATTCTTTGCACGAAAAATGTCAAGTAATGAAGTAAAATTCATGTAATCTAGAGCTTATTCTCATCCAACAATCAATGTCTTAAGAACATTTGTCGAAATATTTCGATGGATAATCAACTTTTTCCTCTGTCCAGCAATAAATATTGTAATTAACTTGTTCGAAAATTTTACTATTGCTTTTGAAAAAAAGTACATCTAAATTATACTCCATAGTTTCACGTGAATGTAAGCTTATTTCCATTTTGATCCGTCCCACGTGAATGCAAAGCTCCAAAATGAAAATAAATTTATTATTTTATATTCACCCTACCCCACCCACTCATTCTCTCTCTTCATTTCCTACCACACAATTTATTCAACCAACTCCACTCATTCTCTCTTCATTTCCTACCACACATTTTCGTTATCTTAATAATATTTCTTAATTATCGATCTTAGGAAAAATGGTTCGCGATAGCGTGGGACGGAAGAAGTATTTACCGAGATGTTTCTAAAGTTGAGAAATTTCATAACGTGTTGGATTAGACAGGATGATGAAAGAGGTTTATACAATAACTCAATGATTTGTGAATTGATCGAGTTGAGTTAATAATGAAGTTAAGATATACTCCTTCCGTCTCATACTAATTGATACTTATTTTTTTTTTGTCTGTTCCACACCAATTGATAATGTTCAAAATGAAATGGAATCTTTACTATTATTTTCCCCATTCATTCTCTCCTATTTTACTTTTACACTCACAACATTCTCTTTCCTAACTATTCCTCCCACTCATTCTCTCTTCTATTTAATTTTTCAATACTCACATTTTCTTCCACTTTTTCTCTCTCTTGTTTTTCTTAATATGTGTGCCCAAAATTTTAATATCAGTTGGTGGGGGACGGAGGGAGTAGTCAAAAACAGCATAATATTCAAGGTAAATAAGAAGCAATACATCGCGGACGTGGAATTCACAATATCTCTCCATCTTTAGTTAAGACCCAAAATTATTTAAACATTGAACATACAGAAATAAACACCCATAAGCAATATTAAAATTTTTGAACAAGTTAATTACAATATTTATTGTTGGACAGAGCTGTGATCATTACATGATTTCGGCTAGACAAACTCCTCCTTGTAGCCTTAGCCGGAACTCTATCAACACCTCTTGTCTCCTTAATCTCTCAATGCTCCACCACCCACAATACTTGGAAAACCCTCGCCAAGACACATATGCAAACCCGTCCCGAGCCCATCTAAAACATATCAAGGATCGTCTTCGCAATATCACGAAGGGTCCTCGCCCCATAACCGACTACATGCGAGGCATCAAGTCATGCACCGACCAACTTGCTTTCCTTGGTCGTCCCTTAGATCTGAAAGACATAGATGAACGTGTCCTCGACCAACTCAATGCCGGATTATGATAGCGTTATTCAAGCCGTTCAAAGCCATGAGAATCCGATTACCTTTGATGAACTCCATGAAAGACTTATAAACCAAGTGCTAACCCTAAAACACAAATCCACACTCACTCCCACCACATCCCCCCCCCCCCCCACGGTTCACTACATTGCCAAACACTCTTCCAAAAATTTTAGATCTACCTCTGGCCAATCTTCCACCCCTACATACAATACCAACCTATCCAGCCACAACAATCAAACCACCGACCCTAATGTCGTCCCATACAAGGGCCGATGTCAATGGTGTCGAATCGTTGGTCACTTTCTCTGTCAATGCCCTAGATTCCGCCAACAATACCCACAAACCAATGATGCAGGACAGCACGCTGCAGAACAACACACTGGAGCCCAGGCGTCCGCCTCATATTGATGCAAGGAGGAAGTTTCTGCCGCCCAGGCGGCCGCCCCATCCATGGGCAGGCGTCCGCCTGACTTGATCCCAGGCGGCCGCCTCGCGTCGTTTCACCAGTTTTCTTATTTTGCTTTAATTCCGTTTTTACTGAATTTTGAATAATAAATTAGAGTTATTTTGGTCTTTGCTTTATTAATTCGTTTTAGGGTTGTAAGGAGGTATTTAAACACTTTTAGGCTTTGTTAAACTCAGTTTTGATATTTTAATTTGAAGGGTTTTATCTTTTTTCTGATGGATTCCGATTTATTGCTTTTCTAGGATTCATTGTTTGTGAATTCTTGTGTTTAGCGCTTGCTATTCGCGAATCTTTGCTTCCGTACTGCATAACCAACTTTCAAACCCAAATAAAAATCGTCAACATCCTAGGACCTCTCAACTGTCTGCTCCTCGCGCCTATGCAACCACCACACGTAACAAACCCCCTCCTGGCTGTCTAAAAAAAGATAGTTTGATTTTGATTTAGATAATCAACTCACTTTGACGATCTATTTAAAAGAAAATTATTTATTTTTTGTAAATTTAAAATTATTATTGTTTACCATTTATTTTGGAACATGGACATGTTGGAATTTTGGTTTGTAAAAGTGTGGTTTGACCGACTTTTGACCAAGAATTCCATTGGGTTCCATTTTAGAAAAATGGAAAATGATTGCATATTAATAATCTACATTTGGAGTAGATTAACCATATAATTCTTAGCTTAATAAGTACACCCTCCCAGCATTTTACTAAATTCACCCTCCTATCGTTATTACAGATCTGAAGGAATTTTTTTAATCTGATTTTGAAGTCAGATCTTCATTTTGAAAAAGATGCAGTGGTATATAAATTGAAGATATGAGTGATGCTTGTATCAGATTGTTATTTTGTTGTTGTTGATTGTGATTTTTGATTTAGAGATTTGAGGATTTTGGTGAGGTGTGTTTTTGGATTTCGAAACTTGGACTCGAGACAAGGTGTCGAGGTTGGTTGAGATGGAGGTTGATGGTGGTGTTGGGTGATGATGGCGGTTGTGTTGGTGTTAGTTGGTAGTGATGGTGGTATTGTTGGTGGTGGGTGGTGGGTGAAGCCTTGGAAGATGGTGGTGTGTTGATAATTTCATGGGAGAAAAAGTAAATAATAATTTCAAAAATAGAGTAATATTTTTTTTTTCAAGAAGTACTTAAATAGCTTCCAATGGGAGAGAGGAAGCAAATGATTATTTCAAAAATAGAGATTATTTCTTTTTTCGAGAAGTACTTGAAGAGGTTCTCGCAACTGCAAGGATGAATTGGGTGTTAACAAGATTTGATTAAAATCGTGATTCGATGAATTGGGTGTTAACAAGATTTGATTAAAATCGTGGTTCGAATAAAAAGGTACAAAAAGATAATGTCTTCAAAATAGAATCTGATGTAAACCAAAGATAATAGTAAATATAATTTGTTGGGAAGTTTGATCATACAAATTGTTGGTAACTCCAATGATAATAGTAAATACTCCCTCCGTCCCAGTAATTAGTTCACCCTTTTTGGTTTGACACGCAAATTAAGAGTGGAGAAAATGTTGTGAGTGTAATAGTAAAATAGGAGAGAGAATGAGTGGAGGAAATAGTAAATTTGAAAAATGTTGTGAGTATAATAGTAAAATGTGAGAGAGAATGAATGGGTAGAATAGTAAAACTTCTTTGCCAAAAAAGGAAATGTGAAGCTTTAAATGGGACATCCAAAATGGCAAAAGGTGAAGTTATTAATGGAACGGAGGGAGTATAAAATAATTTTGAAAGTAATTTTAATTTTAACACAAAATTAGTTGAAGTTTTCAAATTTTTGATATTTTGTTTGTTACAGCAATAAATCATGAAGTTTTCAAATTGTCCTGACTTAAAGATATTAATATGTGATGCAATATTATTGAATTAATATGATTGTACATTTTTCCACATATTTGTCTTTAACATTTTCTTAAATTATTCGTTGCTATTGTAAAAGAGTTTTTATTATTTTAATTGATTTATCAAGCTTACTTGGTTGGCCGTGCGTTTAACGCACGGGTGTAACGCTAGTTTTTCATAAAAGCTCAAGTGAGATTTAAAAGTCCACACACTATTAAAGTCCGAGATCAAAATCTCATATAAAACCACATCCCATATAAACTCACTATTATAAATAGGTATAAGAGTTATTTTAGTTTTATAATCTTGGGTATATATAGAAGCGTATTGATTAATAAAATATAAGATTTTTTATTAGTTTTAAGAAAAATTGAAAAATGTGAAAGAAAATACTTTTGTACTTTAAGGTATAAAAGTAATTATAGTCTTATACCTTTAGGTATAAGAGTGACAGGCAAGAATAATGCGTAAGTGCAAGTTTTTATAGACTTTTGCATCTCGCCTAAGGTTTTATAAATAGAGGCATTTATCATATAATTCCTCTAACAAAGCAATACTACCTCCTAAGACAAGTTGTATTTTGCTTAACCATATTATTCTTAGCTTAATAAGTACACCCTCCTAGCATTTTACTAAATTCACCCTCCTATCATTTTACTAAGTTCACTCTCTTTATCAATTTAATTTCTCTCCAACCACCATCACCTTAGGTCACCCCCTCCCCATCTTCTCCAGTTAACACATCCAGCAACCATTAACTCCGGCGACCAACTCCGACGACAAACTCCGGCGATAAACTCCGACAATTTTTTTTACGCCGGCGTCCTCTCCGGCTTTCAAACAACTGAGAACTTAACTTATTAGTAAGTTCTCAGTTGTCAACTAAACTACTAAGAACACAATTAACTCCGACGACCATCAACTCCGGCGACCGCTTCGGCGACCAAACAACTGAGAACTTAACTTATCAGTAAGTTCTCAGTTGTCAACTAAACTATTAAGAACACGATCAACTCCGGCGACCACCAACTCCTGCGACCAAACAATTGAGATCTTATCAGTAAGTTCTCAATTGTCAACTAAACTACTAATAACACGATCAACTCCGGCAATCAAAGAACTGAGAACCTATTAGTAACTTCTCAGTTGTCAACAAAACTACTAAGAACATGATCAACTCCGACGACTATCAACTCTGGCGACCTTCCCGGCGACCACCAACTTCAGCGACCAAACAACTGAGAACTTAACTTATAAGTAAGTTTTCAGTTGTTAATTAAACTACTAACAACACGATCAACTCCGACGATCAACAACTCCTACGTCTAAACAACTGATAACTTATCCGTAAGTTCTCAGTTGTCAACTAAACTACTAAAAACACGATCAACTCCGACGACCACCAACTCCGGCGACCAAACAACTGAGAACTTATCAGTAAATTCTCAGTTGTCAACTACATTACTAAGAACACGATCAACTCAGGCGAACACCAACTACGACGACCTCTCCGGCGACCAAACAACTGAGAACTTAACTTATCAGTAAGTTCTCAATTGTCAACTAAACTATTACTAATAACACGATCAACTCCGGCACCAAACAACTGAGAACTTATGTCACAACCCCAACCCTAGGCACTGTTTAGGCACACGTGGAGCACGTGGGAATGGGGATTGCACTCCATTTCTTATGATGCATTGCATGGTCTTGGTATATTATGTGATTAATTATTTACTTAATTCCATGGCTTATGTGTTTATGATGGTAAGAATTCATTTTTATTATATAATGATAAATTGAATTATGTGGGGAATTAAAGTGGGAAAGATATCATAATGTGATTTTGAAAGGAAAGGGGTTATAAAAGTAATAGGGGCTTTAGAGTAATTATAAGTGTAGGGGTTTAGTTGTAGTGATTGGTTCTTGGAGGGGCTTAGTGTAAAATTGTGAAGCTTATCCATTTAAGGAAGCTTCTTCCTTAATCTCTATCATCTTCTCCATCAGCTTAGAAAGGTCTCAAACCCTAGTGCATCTTCTAAAAATTATAGAAAATCATCCGGCAATCCGTTCTTCCAAGTAATTGCGGATTATTGATCGCGGCGTCGAGTAGAGCTCATCCATCCGGTCAAAGCTCCTTGTTATTTTTCATATTTTCCAAGTAAGTTATTATGATTTCCCTTCAATGTTGAGCATATGAATTTAAATGATATGGAAATGTGTTATAAACTAGTTTTGGAACTTGTTTGTGTTGTTTCTTGGCTTGGGAAATGGTTAGAAAAGCCTAAGGGTGATGAACATGGAAAGAATAATGGAATAGTGGATCAAATTTGGGATTGAAGGTGGTATAGGGTTCTAAAACATGGATTGAGTGTTGCTATGTGTTAAATATGGTGCATAAACTGGTTTTGGTTAGTTTGGTGCAGCTGGATGAAGCTAAAAATGGTGGTTTGGTGATTGGTTGCAGCTGATGTAAACATCAGCAACAATTCTGGGCAGAGGCACGACTCGTGCCCTGGAGCACGAGTCGTGACCTTCAGTTTGCAGTCGTGATCCCTAGTCGTGAGGAATTAAGTAGTCGTGCAGGGGTTGGGCACGACTCGTACCCTTGAGCACGAGTCGTGCCCAGGACTGTTTCAGAGTATGAACTTCAAGTCATTTGAAACCTAAGCAATTTAATTGGGATTTGGTCCTTCTTTAACTATAATCCTAGAGCAACATTAGTACTCCACAATGGCGTTTTAAATAGATCAAAATGATAATGAGAAGGTCCTTAAATCTTACTTCGAAAAGGGTTGGGACCCATGGTAAAATGGTAACCAAAGTTATAGAAACTGGGTACTTGATTATGGAACTTGCGTATAAGTTGTGCAATGTGATTTTGTGAATGCGTAGGGCTACTCATCTGTGATTGTACCTCTACGTGGTTGCTTATGATTGGTTATATGGTAATATGGTGCGTGAAATACCTGGTGCACGACATCATTGAATGGATTATGAGCATACATGCCATACATGGATTATTATTGAATTTAATAGTGTATATATATGTGACACTATTTGAAGGTTGAACATGAGTAATCGTACCATGTTATATGTTGTTATCCCTATGTGTGAATTTAATTTCAAGTAACTGTTATGTGCTTGAATGTGATTGATATCAGCTGATTTTGGGGGTATAATGGAATATGATCACTTATGAGAATTGTTCCATAAGTTGCTCAAATTACATTATACCTGTGACCGCTCCCCCATTGTGGCCACAGATGGGGGTTCAGTTACTATGGATATGCCTAAGCAGTTCATAGGATACTGATACCTTACCTGGTTCCCTGAAAAACGGGTCTTGTAAGGCGTGAATAGGCCTAAGCCGTTCACAAATAAAGAGGATGTATTCCCAGTAGTACGAATTATTGATCAGACGGGAAAAGGTAAGGCCAGGTAATGTAATGTGTTTACAGTATTCCAAATATGATGTGAACAACTTGGTTACATGTTGAATCTTATTTGGCATCTTGCTACATGCATAATAGCTTACTGAGATTCTTTCTCACCCCGTCTCCCTTTAATTTTTTTAGATACTTCTGAGACAGGAGGTCAGGAGCGGTGAGGCCGGGGCACAGTTGGCTCGTCTTTTGGTTGTCGGGGTACGTTTGCTAGGAGGAGTTATGTTGGTGGTTTTTCTTTTGGGGCAAGTTTGTAAATAACTTTTATAAACGCTTGAAACTTGGTTTGTAAATAATGGTGATGTTGGCCTGTAAATATGTTAGTTCGAATCTTTACTTTTAAAGTATGATAAATGAAAGCAGGTTAGTATATTAAACAGGTTCCTTAATACTTTCATTTAAAACCGTCATGTCAAAATTTTTCTTAAAACTCAATTAGATGGAATGTTTTGAGCAAAAAGGTTTCTATTAAGTCGGGTTAGTTTGGGGACCCTACCATCAGGGCACGAGTTTATAGGTTCCGGGGTTGGGGAGGCCCCACAACTTACTTATCAGTAAGTTCTCAATTGTCAACTAAACTACTAACAACACTATCAACTCTGTCGACCACCAAATTCGGCGAACAAACAACTGATAACTTAACTTATCAGTAAGTTCTCGGTTGTCAACTAAACTAATAAGAAAACGATCAACTCTGGCAACCACCAAATTCGGCGACCAAACAAATAAGAACTTATTAGTACTCCCGCCGTCCCAAAATGAATGTCCAACAATTTTCATATTTACTCTTGATAATGAGCAAATTTGAAATCGTTTTGTACATTCATTTTTAGGATCGATGCACTATATAATCTATTAGTATATAATCATGAATTGTGATTATATGATATAACTAGTATGTTGTAAATATAATCCCTTCAAATTTCCAACAGTAGGATCAAAGTTGCACAAAGCTAATTAACCAGAATATAGTAAGTGAAATACGATGTTTCATTGTGTTATTCACTTTTCAAACATCTAAATTTGCAAGTATAAAGTGATTAGTAAAAAAATATTTAGGGATAATTTTCTTAAAAGAAATGACATTCATTGAAAAAAAAAAGTCTGTTAAAAATAGATGTTCATTAGGGCAGGATGGAGCAAGTAAAATCTTTATTTCCTTCACGGGTGGGAAAGGCCAAAATGTTAGTAGCTCCATCAATTCAAATGGCCTATATTGATTGATGGTCAGACATTTGGACAAAAATATGGTTGGACTTGGACTCCAAATTTCAATTTACACAATAAAAAGCTCACAACCATTCAGTCTGCAACTTTCTATTTCTATGGGCTTTCTCTTTTTCTCGAATTATTTTAAAAAGTTTTTTTTTTTTTTTTTTTTTTTTTTTTAAGGCAAAAATCAGATTTTTCATGGCAAGTTGAAATTTCAAATGTTTTTAGAGAGAGAATGAAGGGGAGGACATTGAAATCGCTATTAACACGGGCAAGTCTAACTTTGGTTTGATCTTTGTTTGAGAGCGCCATAGGCTTCCGCCAAAAGTCTGAAAAGTTCCCATATCCAGTGGAATCTCTGCACACTGCAGAAATGGTCTCTCTCTCTCTCACATACATACAGTGTCATGCTTTCTCTCTCTCTCTCTCTTCTTTTCTTTCTCTGAGGTATGGAGGCGAAGGGAGGGTGGCCGGAGGTAGGGAGGCGAAGGGATGGTGGCCGGAGAGTGATAGATAGAGATGATCGCCGGAGTAGGAGAAATGGTCGTTGGAGTAGGGGAGGGGAGAGGTAGTCGGAATTATGGGTGGTCGGAGGTGGTAGGGTAGAGAGAGTATAGAGAGGGAGAGAGAGGGGGGAGTGTGTATTTTGTGGGGGTGTATTTAGAGGGATTATACGGTAATTGATTTTGGAGAGTTGTTATTCACCCTGCACCATCGTCTCTTACTCTAGGCCCTTCTCTCTCTCTCTTCCATTTTTACCAGCTCCATTTTTTATGGTTCTTTCTCTTTCAAACAATGTTGCCGCCGGTAGACACCAGTATTGTGGGCAGGCAGGGTTTGCATCTTTTATGCCCTATTGAAGTCTGGTTTGGCTGGATCTCCATTTTTTTTTAAGGCAAAAATCAGATTTTTCATGGCAAGTTGAAATTTCAAATGTTAAAAAAAAAAAAAAAAAAAAAGGAATGAAGGGGAGGACATTGAAATCGCTATTAACATGGGCAAGTCTAACTTTGGTTTGATCTTTGTTTGAGAGCGCCATAGGCTTTCTCCAAAAGTCTGAAAAGTTCCCATATCCAGTGGAATCTCTGCACACTGCAGAAATGGTCTCGCTCTCTCACACACATACAGTGTCATGCTTTCTCTCTCTCTCTCTCTTCTTTTCTTTCTCTAAGGTAGGGAGGCGAAGGGAGGGTGGCCGGAGGTAGGGAGGTGAAGGGATGGTGGCCGGAGAGTGATAGATAGAGATGATCGCCGGAGTAGGAGAAATGGTCGTCGGAGTAGGGGAGGGGAGAGGTAGTCGGAATTATGGGTGGTCGAAGGTGGTAAAGTAGAGAGAGTATAGAGAGGGAGAGAGAGGGGGGAGTGTGTATTTTGTGGGGGTGTATTTAGAGGGATTATACGGTAATTGATTTTGGAGAGTTGTTATTCACCCTGCGCCATCGTCTCTTACTCCGGCCCTTCTCTCTCTCTCTCTTCCATTTTTGCGAGCTCCATTTTTTATGGTTCTTTCTCTTTCAAACAATGTTGCCGCCGGTAGACACCAGTATTGTGGGCAGGCAGGGTTTGCATCTTTTATGCCCTATTGAAGTCTGGTTTGGCTGGATCTCCATTTTTTTTAAGGCAAAAATCAGATTTTTCATGGCAAGTTGAAATTTCAAATGTTTTTAGAGAGAGAATGAAGGGGATGACATTGAAATCGCTATTAACACGGGAACGTCTAACTTTGGTTTGATCTTTGTTTGAGAGCGCCATAGGCTTCCGCCAAAAGTCTGAAAAGTTCCCACATCCAGTGGATTCTCTGCACACTGCAGAAATGGTCTCTCTCTCTCTCTCACACATATAGTGTCATGCTTTCTCTCTCTCTCTCTTCTTTTCTTTCTCTAAGGTAGGGAGGCGAAGGGAGGGTGGCCGGAGGTAGGGAGGCAAAGGGATGGTGGCCGGAGAGTGATAGATAGAGATGATCGCCGGAGTAGGAGAAATGGTCGTCGGAGTAGGGGAGGGGAGAGGTAGTCGGAATTATGGGTGGTCGGAGGTGGTAGGGTAGAGAGAGTATAGAGAGGGAGAGAGAGGGGGGAGTGTGTATTTTGTGGGGGTGTATTTAGAGGGATTATACGGTAATTGATTTTGGAGAGTTGTTATTCACCCTGCACCATCGTCTCTTACTCCGGCCCTTCTCTCTCTCTCTTTCTCTTCCATTTTTGCCAGCTCCATTTTTTATGGTTCTTTCTCTTTCAAACAATGTTGCCGCCGGTAGACACCAGTATTGTGGGCAGGCAGGGTTTGCATCTTTTATGCCCTATTGAAGTCTGGTTTGGCTGGATCTCCATTTTTTTTTAAGGCGAAAATCAGATTTTTCATGGCAAGTTGAAATTTCAAATGTTTTTAGAGAGAGAATGAAGAGGAGGACATTGAAATCGCTATTAACACGGGCAAGTCTAACTTTGGTTTGATATTTGTTTGAGAGCGCCATAGGCTTCCGCCAAAAGTCTGAAAAGTTCCCATATCCATTGGAATCTCTGCACACTGCAGAAATGGTCTCTCTCTCTCACACACATACAGTGTCATGCTTTCTCTCTCTCTCTCTCTTCTTTTCTTTCTCTGAGGTAGGGAGGCGAAGGGAGGGTGGCCGGAGGTAGGGAGGCGAAGGGATGATGGCCGGAGAGTGATAGATAGAGATGATCGCCGGAGTAGGAGAAATGGTCGTCGGAGTAGGGGAGGGGAGAGGTAGTCGAAATTATGGGTGGTCGGAGGTGGTAGGGTAGAGAGAGTATAGAGAGGGAGAGAGAGGGGGGAGTGTGTATTTTGTGGGGGTGTATTAAGAGGGATTATACGGTAATTGATTTTGAAGAGTTGTTATTCACCCTGCACCATCGTCTCTTACTCCGGCCCTTCTTTCTCTCTCTCTTCCATTTTTGCCAGCTCCATTTTTTATGGTTCTTTCTCTTTCAAACAATGTTGCCGCCGGTAGACACCAGTATTGTGGGCAGGCAGGGTTTGCATCTTTTATGCCCTATTGAAGTTTGGTTTGGCTGGATCTCCATTTTTTTTTAAGGCGAAAATCAGATTTTTCATGGCAAGTTGAAATTTCAAATGTTTTTAGAGAGAGAATGAAGGGGAGGACATTGAAATCGCTATTAACATGGGCAAGTCTAACTTTGGTTTGATCTTTGTTTGAGAGCGCCATAGGCTTCCGCCAAAAGTCTGAAAAGTTCCCATATCCAGTGGAATCTCTACAGACTAAAGAAATGGTCTCTCTCTCTCTCTCTCACACACACACATACAATGTCATGCTTTCTCTCTCTCTCTCTCTCTCTTCTTTTCTTTCTCTGAGGTAGGGAGACGAAGGGAGGGTGGCCGGAGGTAGGGAGGCGAAGGGATAGTGGCCGGAGAGTGATAGATAGAGATGATCGCCAGAGTAGGAGAAATGGTTGTCGGAGTAGGGGAGGGGAGAGGTAGTCGGAATTATGGGTGGTCGGAGGTGGTAGGGTAGAGAGAGTATAGAGAGGGAGAGAGAGGGGGGAGTGTGTATTTTGTGGGGGTGTATTTAGAGGGATTATACGGTAATTGATTTTGGAGAGTTGTTATTCACCCTGCACCATCGTCTCTTACTCCGACCCTTCTCTCTCTCTCTCTCTTCCATTTTTGCCAGATCCATTTTTTATGGTTCTTTCTCTTTCAAACAATGTTGCCGCCGGTAGACACCAGTATTGTGGGCAGGCAGGGTTTGTATCTTTTATGCCCTATTGAAGTCTGGTTTGGCTGATCTCCATTTTTTTTAAGGCAAAAATCAGATTTTTCATGGCAAGTTGCAATTTCAAATGTTTTTAGAGAGATAATAAAGGGGAGGACATTGAAATCGCTATTAACACGGACAAGTCTAACTTTGGTTTGATCTTTGTTTGAGAGCGCCATAGGCTTTCGCCAAAAGTCTGTTAAAAATAGATGTTCATTAGGGCAGGATGGAGCAAGTAAAATCTTTATTTCCTTCACGGGTGGGAAAGGCCAAAATGTTAGTAGCTCCATCAATTCAAATGGCCTATATTGATTGATGGTCAGACATTTGGACAAAAATATGGTTGGACTTGGACTCCAAATTTCAATTTACACAATAAAAAGCTCACAACCATTCAGTCTGCAACTTTCTATTTCTATGAGCTTTCTCTTTTTCTCGTATTATGTTAAAAAGTTTTTTTTTTTTTTTTTTTTTTTTTTTTTTTTTTTTTTTTTTTTGCAAAAATCAGATTTTTCATGGCAAGTTGAAATTTCAAATGTTTTTAGAGAGAGAATGAAGGGGAGGACATTGAAAGCGCTATTAACACGGGCAAGTCTAACTTTGGTTTGATCTTTGTTTGAGAGCGCAATAGGCTTCCGCCAAAAGTCTGAAAAGTTCCCATATCTAGTGGAATCTCTCGCACACCGAAATGGTCTCTCTCTCTCTCTCACATACATACGGTGTCATGCTTTCTCTCTCTCTCTCTCTCTTCTTCTTTCTCTCGAGGTAGGGAGGCGAAGGGAGGGTGGCCGGAGGTAGGGAGGCGAAGGGATGGTGGCCGGAGAGTGATAGATAGAGATGATCGCCGGAGTAGGAGAAATGGTCGTTGGAGTAGGGGAGGGGAGAGGTAGTCGGAATTATGGATGGTCGGAGGTGGTAGGGTAGAGAGAGTATAGAGAGGAGAGAGAGGGAGTGTGTATTTTGTGGGGGTGTATTTAGAGGGATTATACGGTAATTGATTTTGGAGAGTTGTTATTCACCTGCACCATCGTCTCTTACTACGGCCCTTCTCTCTCTCTCTCTTCCATTTTGCAGCTCCATTTTTTATGGTTCTTTCTCTTTCAAACAATGTTGCCGCCAGGTAGACACTTTGTGGGCGAGGCGGTTTGTATCTTTTATGCCCTATTGAAGTCTGGTTTGGTGATCTCCATTTTTTTAAGGCAAAAATCAGATTTTTCATGGCAAGTTGCAAATTTCAAATGTTTTTATAGAGAATAATAGAATGAAGGAGGACATTGAAATCGCTATTAACATGGACAAGTCTAACTTTGGTTTGATCTTTGTTTGAGAGCGCCATAGGCTTTCCAAAGTCCAAAAGTTCATATCGTTAAAAATAGATGTTCATTAGGGCGGGGATGGAGCAAGTAAAATCTCTCTCTCTTCTTTTTCTTTCCGGGTGGGAAAGGCGAAAATGTTAGTAGCTCCATCAATTCAGAATGGCCTATATTGATTGATGGAGTGGACATGGTTAGAGAGGTACAGAGGAAATATGGTTGGTATTTAGAGGGATTATACTCCAATTGATTTCAATTTTATTCACACCATAAAAAGCTCACTACTCTTCTCTCTTCTCTTCCAACTTTCTATTTCTATGAGTTTCTTTCTCTTTTTCTCGTATTATTTTAAAAAGTTTTTTTTTTTTTTTTTTTTTGGTGGATTTCCATTTTAAGCAAAATCGATTTTTCATGGCAAGTTGAAATTTCAAATGTTTTTAGAGAGAATGAAGGGGAGGACATTGAAATCGCTATTAACACGGGCAAGTCTAACTTTGGTTTGATCTTTGTTTGAGAGCGCAATAGGCTTCCGCCAAAAGTCTGAAAAGTTCCCATATCTAGTGGAATCTCTGCACACTGCAGAAATGGTCTCTCTCTCTCTCACATACATACAGTGTCATGCTTTCTCTCTCTCTCTCTTCTTTTCTTTCTCTGAGGTATGGAGGCGAAGGGAGGGTGGCCGGAGGTAGGGAGGCGAAGGGATGGTGGCCGGAGAGTGATAGATAGAGATGATCGCCGGAGTAGGAGAAATGGTCGTTGGAGTAGGGGAGGGGAGAGGTAGTCGGAATTATGGATGGTCGGAGGTGGTAGGGTAGAGAGAGTATAGAGAGGGAGAGAGAGAGGGGGGATTGTGTATATTGTGGGGGTGTATTTAGAGGAATTATACGGTAATTGATTTTGGAGAGTTGTTATTCACCCTGCACCATCGTCTCTTACTACGGCCCTTCTCTCTCTCTCTCTTCCATTTTTACCAGCTCCATTTTTTATGGTTCTTTCTCTTTCAAACAATGTTGCCGCCGGTAGACACCAGTATTGTGGGCAGGCAGGGTTTGCATCTTTTATGCCCTATTGAAGTCTGGTTTGGCTGGATCTCCATTTTTTAAGGCAAAAATCAGATTTTTCATGGCAAGTTGAAATTTCAAATGTTAAAAAAAAAGAATGAAGGGGAGGACATTGAAATCGCTATTAACATGGGCAAGTCTAACTTTGGTTTGATCTTTGTTTGAGAGCGCCATAGGCTTTCTCCTAAAGTCTGAAAAGTTCCCATATCCAGTGGAATCTCTGCACACTGCAGAAATGGTCTCGCTCTCTCACACACATACAGTGTCATGCTTTCTCTCTCTCTCTCTTCTTTTCTTTCTCTAAGTAGGGAGGCGAAGGGAGGGTGGCCGGAGGTAGGGAGGCGAAGGGATGATGGCCGGAGAGTGATAGATAGAGATGATCGCCGGAGTAGGAGAAATGGTCGTCGGAGTAGGGGAGGGGAGAGGTAGTCGGAATTATGGGTGGTCGGAGGTGGTAGGGTAGAGAGAGTATAGAGAGGGAGAGAGAGGGGGGAGTGTGTATTTTGTGGGGGTGTATTTAGAGGGATTATATGGTAATTGATTTTTGAGAGTTGTTATTCACCCTGCACCATCGTCTCTTACTCCGGCCCTTCTCTCTCTCTCTTCCATTTTTGCCAGCTCCATTTTTTATGGTTCTTTCTCTTTCAAACAATGTTGCCGCCGGTAGACACCAGTATTGTGGGCAGGCAGGGTTTGCATCTTTTATGCCCTATTGAAGTCTGGTTTGGCTGGATCTCCATTTTTTTAAGGCGAAAATCAGATTTTTCATGGCAAGTTGAAATTTCAAATGTTTTTAGAGAGAGAATGAAGGGGAGGACATTGAAATCGCTATTAACACGGGCAAGTCTAACTTTGGTTTGATATTTGTTTGAGAGCGCCATAGGCTTCCGCCAAAAGTCTGAAAAGTTCCCATATCCAGTGGAATCTCTGCACACTGCAGAAATGGTCTCTCTCTCTCACACACATACAGTGTCATGCTTTCTCTCTCTCTCTCTTCTTTTCTTTCTCTGAGGTAGGGAGGCGAAGGGAGGGAGGCGAAGGGATGATGGCCGGAGAGTGATAGATAGAGATGATCGCCGGAGTAGGAGAAATGGTCGTCGGAGTAGGGGAGGGGAGAGGTAGTCGGAATTATGGGTGGTCGGAGGTGGTAGGGTAGAGAGAGTATAGAGAGGGAGAGAGAGGGGGGAGTGTGTATTTTGTGGGGGTGTATTAAGAGGGATTATACGGTAATTGATTTTGAAGAGTTGTTATTCACCCTGCACCATCGTCTCTTACTCCGGCCCTTCTCTCTCTCTCTCTTCCATTTTTGCCAGCTCCATTTTTTATGGTTCTTTCTCTTTCAAACAATGTTGCCGCCGGTAGACACCAGTATTGTGGGCAGGCAGGGTTTGCATCTTTTATGCCCTATTGAAGTTTGGTTTGGCTGGATCTCCATTTTTTTTTAAGGCGAAAATCAGATTTTTCATGGCAAGTTGAAATTTCAAATGTTTTTAGAGAGAGAATGAAGGGGAGGACATTGAAATCGCTATTAACACGGGCAAGTCTAACTTTGGTTTGATCTTTGTTTGAGAGCGCCATAGGCTTCCGCCAAAAGTCTGAAAAGTTCCCATATCCAGTGGAATCTCTGCACACTGCAGAAATGGTCTCTCTCTCTCTCTCACATACATACAGTGTCATGCTTTCTCTCTCTCTCTCTTCTTTTCTTTCTCTGAGGTAGGGAGGCGAAGGGAGGGTGGCCGGAGGTAGGGAGGCGAAGGGATGGTGGCCGGAGAGTGATAGATAGAGATGATCGCCGGAGTAGGAGAAATGGTCGTTGGAGTAGGGGAGGGGAGAGGTAGTCGGAATTATGGGTGGTCGGAGGTGGTAGGGTAGAGAGAGTATAGAGAGGGAGAGAGAGAGGGGGGATTGTGTATTTTGTGGGGGTGTATTTAGAGGGATTATACGGTAATTGATTTTGGAGAGTTGTTATTCACCCTGCACCATCGTCTCTTACTCCGGCCCTTCTCTCTCTCTCTCTTCCATTTTTACCAGCTCCATTTTTTATGGTTCTTTCTCTTTCAAACAATGTTGCCGCCGGTAGACACCAGTATTGTGGGCAGGCAGGGTTTGCATCTTTTATGCCCTATTGAAGTCTGGTTTGGCTGGATCTCCATTTTTTTTAAGGCAAAAATCAGATTTTTCATGGCAAGTTGAAATTTCAAATGTTTTTAGAGAGAGAATGAAGGGGAGGACATTGAAATCGCTATTAACACGGGCAAGTCTAACTTTGGTTTGATCTTTGTTTGAGAGCGCCATAGGCTTCCGCCAAAAGTCTGAAAAGTTCCCACATCCAGTGGATTCTCTGCACACTGCAGAAATGGTCTCTCTCTCTCTCACACACATATAGTGTCATGCTTTCTCTCTCTCTCTCTTCTTTTCTTTCTCTAAGGTAGGGAGGCGAAGGGAGGGTGGCCGGAGGTAGGGAGGCGAAGGGATGGTGGCCGGAGAGTGATAGATAGAGATGATCGCCGGAGTAGGAGAAATGGTCGTCGGAGTAGGGGAGGGGAGAGGTAGTCGGAATTATGGGTGGTCGGAGGTGGTAGGGTAGAGAGAGTATAGAGAGGGAGAGAGAGGGGGAGTTTGTATTTTGTGGGGGTGTATTTAGAGGGATTATACGGTAATTGATTTTGGAGAGTTGTTATTCACCCTGCACCATCGTCTCTTACTCCGGCCCTTCTCTCTCTCTCTCTTCCATTTTTACCAGCTCCATTTTTTATGGTTCTTTCTCTTTCAAACAATGTTGCCGCCGGTAGACACCAGTATTGTGGGCAGGCAGGGTTTGCATCTTTTATGCCCTATTGAAGTCCGGGTTTGGTTGGATCTCCATTTTTAAGGCAAAAATCAGATTTTTCATGGCAAGTTGAAATTTCAAATGTTAAAAAAAAAAAAAAAAAAAAAGAATGAAGGGGAGGACATTGAAATCGCTATTAACATGGGCAAGTCTAACTTTGGTTTGATCTTTGTTTGAGAGCGCCATAGGCTTTCTCCTAAAGTCTGAAAAAGTTCCCATATCCAGTGGAATCTCTGCACACTGCAGAAATGGTCTCTCTCTCTCTCTCTCACATACATACAGTGTCATGCTTTCTCTCTCTCTCTCTTCTTTTCTTTCTCTGAGGTAGGGAGGCGAAGGGAGGGTGGCCGAAGGTAGGGAGGCGAAGGGATGGTGGCCGGAGTGTGATAGATAGAGATGATCGCCGGAGTAGGAGAAATGGTCGTTGGAGTAGGGGAGGGGAGAGGTAGTCGGAATTATGGGTGGTCGGAGGTGGTAGGGTAGAGAGAGTATAGAGAGGGAGAGAGAGAGGGGGGATTGTGTATTTTGTGGGGGTGTATTTAGAGGGATTATACGGTAATTGATTTTGGAGAGTTGTTATTCACCCTGCACCATCGTCTCTTACTCCGGCCCTTCTCTCTCTCTCTCTTCCATTTTTACCAGCTCCATTTTTTATGGTTCTTTCTCTTTCAAACAATGTTGCCGCCGGTAGACACACCGATTGTGGGCGAGCGGGGTTTGCATCTTTTATGCCCTATTGAAGTCTGGTTTGGCTGGATCTCCATTTTTTTTAAGGCAAAAATCAGATTTTTCATGGCAAGTTGAAATTTCAAATGTTAAAAAAAAAAAAAAAAAAAAAAAGAATGAAGGGGAGGACATTGAAATCGCTATTAACATGGGCAAGTCTAACTTTGGTTTGATCTTTGTTTGAGAGCGCCATAGGCTTTCTCCTAAAGTCTGAAAAGTTCCCATATCCAGTGGAATCTCTGCACACTGCAGAAATGGTCTCGCTCTCTCACACACATACAGTGTCATGCTTTCTCTCTCTCTCTCTTCTTTTCTTTCTCTAAGGTAGGGAGGCGAAGGGAGGGTGGCCGGAGGTAGGGAGGCGAAGGGATGGTGGCCGGAGAGTGATAGATAGAGATGATCGCCGGAGTAGGAGAAATGGTCGTCGGAGTAGGGGAGGGGAGAGGTAGTCGGAATTATGGGTGGTCGAAGGTGGTAAAGTAGAGAGAGTATAGAGAGGGAGAGAGAGGGGGGAGTGTGTATTTTGTGGGGGTGTATTTAGAGGGATTATACGGTAATTGATTTTGGAGAGTTGTTATTCACCCTGCGCCATCGTCTCTTACTCCGGCCCTTCTCTCTCTCTCTCTCTTCCATTTTTGCCAGCTTCATTTTTTATGGTTCTTTCTCTTTCAAACAATGTTGCCGCCGGTAGACACCAGTATTGTGGGCAGGCAGGGTTTGCATCTTTTATGCCCTATTGAAGTCTGGTTTGGCTGGATCTCCATTTTTTTTAAGGCAAAAATCAGATTTTTCATGGCAAGTTGAAATTTCAAATGTTTTTAGAGAGAGAATGAAGGGGATGACATTGAAATCGCTATTAACACGGGAACGTCTAACTTTGGTTTGATCTTTGTTTGAGAGCGCCATAGGCTTCCTCCAAAAGTTTGAAAAGTTCCCACATCCAGTGGATTCTCTGCACACTGCAGAAATGGTCTCTCTCTCTCTCTCACACACATATAGTGTCATGCTTTCTCTCTCTCTCTCTTCTTTTCTTTCTCTAAGGTAGGGAGGCGAAGGGAGGGTGGCCGGAGGTAGGGAGGCAAAGGGATGGTGGCCGGAGAATGATAGATAGAGATGATCGCCGGAGTAGGAGAAATGGTCGTCGGAGTAGGGGAGGGGAGAGGTAGTCGGAATTATGGGTGGTCGGAGGTGGTAGGGTAGAGAGAGTATAGAGAGGGAGAGAGAGGGGGGAGTGTGTATTTTGTGGGGGTGTATTTAGAGGGATTATACGGTAATTGATTTTGGAGAGTTGTTATTCACCCTGCACCATCGTCTCTTACTCCGGCCCTTCTCTCTCTCTCTTCCATTTTTGCCAGCTCCATTTTTTATGGTTCTTTCTCTTTCAAACAATGTTGCCGCCGGTAGACACCAGTATTGTGGGCAGGCAGGGTTTGCATCTTTTATGCCCTATTGAAGTCTGGTTTGGCTGGATCTCCAATTTTTTTTAAGGCGAAAATCAGATTTTTCATGGCAAGTTGAAATTTCAAATGTTTTTAGAGAGAGAATGAAGGGGAGGACATTGAAATCGCTATTAACACGGGCAAGTCTAACTTTGGTTTGATCTTTGTTTGAGAGCGCCATAGGCTTCCGCCAAAAGTCTGAAAAGTTCCCATATCCTGTGGAATCTCTTGCTGCTTTGCGAGAAATGGTCTCTCTCTCTCTCACATACATACAGTGTCATGCTTTCTCTCTCTCTCTCTTCTTTTCTTTCTCTGAGGTAGGGAGGCGAAGGGAGGGTGGCCGGAGGTAGGGAGGCGAAGGGATGGTGGCCGGAGAGTGATAGATAGAGATGATCGCCGGAGTAGGAGAAATTGTCGTTGGAGTAGGGGAGGGGAGAGGTAGTCGGAATTATGGGTGGTCGGAGGTGGTAGGGTAGAGAGAGTATAGAGAGGGAGAGAGAGAGGGGGGATTGTGTATTTTGTGGGGGTGTATTTAGAGGGATTATACGGTAATTGATTTTGGAGAGTTGTTATTCACCCTGCACCATCGTCTCTTACTCCGGCCCTTCTCTCTCTCTCTCTTCCATTTTTACCAGCTCCATTTTTTATGGTTCTTTCTCTTTCAAACAATGTTGCCGCCGGTAGACACCAGTATTGTGGGCAGGCAGGGTTTGCATCTTTTATGCCCTATTGAAGTCTGGTTTGGCTGGATCTCCATTTTTTTTAAGGCAAAAATCAGATTTTTCATGGCAAGTTGAAATTTCAAATGTTTTTAGAGAGAGAATGAAGGGGATGACATTGAAATCGCTATTAACACGGGAACGTCTAACTTTGGTTTGATCTTTGTTTGAGAGCGCCATAGGCTTCCGCCAAAAGTCTGAAAAGTTCCCATATCCAGTGGATTCTCTGCACACTGCAGAAATGGTCTCTCTCTCTCTCTCACACACATATAGTGTCATGCTTTCTCTCTCTCTCTCTTCTTTTCTTTCTCTAAGGTAGGGAGGCGAAGGGAGGGTGGCCGGAGGTAGGGAGGCAAAGGGATGGTGGCCGAAGAATGATAGATAGAGATGATCGCCGGAGTAGGAGAAATGGTCGTCGGAGTAGGGGAGGGGAGAGGTAGTCGGAATTATGGGTGGTCGGAGGTGGTAGGGTAGAGAGAGTATAGAGAGGGAGAGAGAGGGGGGAGTGTGTATTTTGTGGGGGTGTATTTAGAGGGATTATACGGTAATTGATTTTGGAGAGTTGTTATTCACCCTGCACCATCGTCTCTTACTCCGACCCTTCTCTCTCTCTCTTCCATTTTTGCCAGCTCCATTTTTTATGGTTCTTTATCTTTCAAACAATGTTGCCGCCGGTAGACACCAGTATTGTGGGCAGGCAGGGTTTGCATCTTTTATGCCCTATTGAAGTACGGTTTGTTTGGATCTCCATTTTTTTTAAGGCGAAAATCAGATTTTTCATGGCAAGTTGAAATTTCAAATGTTTTTAGAGAGAGAATGAAGGGGAGGACATTGAAATCGCTATTAACACGGGCAAGTCTAACTTTGGTTTGATATTTGTTTGAGAGCGCCATAGGCTTCCGCCAAAAGTCTGAAAAGTTCCCATATCCAGTGGAATCTCTGCACACTGCAGAAATGGTCTCTCTCTCTCACACACATACAGTGTCATGCTTTCTCTCTCTCTCTCTCTTCTTTTCTTTCTCTGAGGTAGGGAGGCGAAGGGAGGGTGGCCGGAGGTAAGGAGGCGAAGGGATGATGGCCGGAGAGTGATAGATAGAGATGATCGCCGGAGTAGGAGAAATGGTCGTCGGAGTAGGGGAGGGGAGAGGTAGTCGGAATTATGGGTGGTCGGAGGTGGTAGGGTAGAGAGAGTATAGAGAGGGAGAGAGAGGGGGGAGTGTGTATTTTGTGGGGGTGTATTAAGAGGGATTATACGGTAATTGATTTTGAAGAGTTGTTATTCACCCTGCACCATCGTCTCTTACTCCGGCCCTTCTCTCTCTCTCTTCCATTTTTGCCAGCTCCATTTTTTATGGTTCTTTCTCTTTCAAACAATGTTGCCGCCGGTAGACACCAGTATTGTGGGCAGGCAGGGTTTGCATCTTTTATGCCCTATTGAAGTTTGGTTTGGCTGGATCTCCATTTTTTAAGGCGAAAATCAGATTTTTCATGGCAAGTTGAAATTTCAAATGTTTTTAGAGAGAGAATGAAGGGGATGACATTGAAATCGCTATTAACACGGGCAAGTCTAACTTTGGTTTGATCTTTGTTTGAGAGCGCCATAGGCTTCCGCCAAAAGTTTGAAAAGTTCCCATATCCAGTGGAATCTCTGCACACTGCAGAAATGGTCTCTCTCTCTCTCACATACATACAGTGTCATGCTTTCTCTCTCTCTCTCTTCTTTTCTTTCTCTGAGGTAGGGAGGCGAAGGGAGGGTGGCCGGAGGTAGGGAGGCGAAGGGATGGTGGCCGGAGAGTGATAGATAGAGATGATCGCCGGAGTAGGAGAAATTGTCGTTGGAGTAGGGGAGGGGAGAGGTAGTCGGAATTATGGGTGGTCGGAGGTGGTAGGGTTGAGAGAGTATAGAGAGGGGGATTGTGTATTTTGTGGGGGTGTATTTAGAGGGATTATACGGTAATTGATTTTGGAGAGTTGTTATTCACCCTACACCATCGTCTCTTACTCCGGCCCTTCTCTCTCTCTCTCTTCCATTTTTACCAGCTCCATTTTTTATGGTTCTTTCTCTTTCAAACAATGTTCCGGTAGACACCAGTATTGTGGGCAGGCAGGGTTTGCATCTTTTATGCCCTATTGAAGTCTGGTTTGGCTGGATCTCCATTTTTTTTAAGGCAAAAATCAGATTTTTCATGGCAAGTTGAAATTTCAAATGTTAAAAAAAAAAAAAAAAAAAAAAAAGAATGAAGGGGAGGACATTGAAATCGCTATTAACATGGGCAAGTCTAACTTTGGTTTGATCTTTGTTTGAGAGCCCCATAGGCTTTCTCCAAAAGTCTGAAAAGTTCCCATATCTAGTGGAATCTCTGCACATTGCAGAAATGGTCTCGCTCTCTCACACACATACAGTGTCATGCTTTCTCTCTCTCTCTCTTCTTTTCTTTCTCTAAGGTAGGGAGGCGAAGGGAGGGTGGCCGGAGGTAGGGAGGCGAAGGGATGGTGGCCGGAGAGTGATAGATAGAGATGATCGCCGGAGTAGGAGAAATGGTCGTCGGAGTAGGGGAGAGGAGAGGTAGTCGGAATTATGGGTGGTCGAAGGTGGTAAAGTAGAGAGAGTATAGAGAGGGAGAGAGAGGGGGGAGTGTGTATTTTGTGGGGGTGTATTTAGAGGGATTATACGGTATTTGATTTTGGAGAGTTGTTATTCACCCTGCGCCATCGTCTCTTACTCCGGCCCTTCTCTCTCTCTCTCTTCCATTTTTGCCAGCTCCATTTTTTATGGTTCTTTCTCTTTCAAACAATGTTGCCGCCGGTAGACACCAGTATTGTGGGCAGGCAGGGTTTGCATCTTTTATGCCCTATTGAAGTCTGGTTTGGCTGGATCTCCATTTTTTTTTAAGGCAAAAATCAGATTTTTCATGGCAAGTTGAAATTTCAAATGTTTTTAGAGAGAGAATGAAGGGGATGACATTGAAATCGCTATTAACACGGGAACGTCTAACTTTGGTTTGATCTTTGTTTGAGAGCGCCATAGGCTTCCGTCAAAAGTCTGAAAAGTTCCCATATCCAGTGGAATCTCTGCACACTGCAGAAATGGTCTCTCTCTCTCTAACACACATACAATGTCATGCTTTCTCTCTCTCTCTCTCTCTTCTTTTCTTTCTCTAAGGTATCGAGGTGAAGGAAGGGTGGCCGGAGGTAGGGAGGCGAAGGGATGGTGGCCGGAGAGTGATAGATAGAGATGATCGCCGGGTAGGAGAAATGGTCGTCGGAGTAGGGGAGGCGAGAGGTAGTCGAAATTATGGGTGGTCGGAGGTGGTAGGGTAGAGAGAGTATAGAGAGGGAGAGAGAGGGGGGAGTGTGTATTTTGTGGGGGTGTATTTAGAGGGATTATACGGTAATTGATTTTGGAGAGTTGTTATTCTCCCTGCACCATCGTCTCTTACTCCGGCCCTTCTCTCTCTCTCTCTTCCATTTTTGCCAGCTCCATTTTTTATGGTTCTTTCTCTTTCCAACAATGTTGCCGCCGGTAGACACCAGTATTGTGGGCAGGCAGGGTTTGCATCTTTTATGCCCTATTGAAGTCTAGTTTGGCTGGATCTCCATTTTTATTTTTATTTTTTAAGGTAAAAATCAGATTTTTCATGGCAAGTTGAAATTTCAAATGTTTTTAGAGAGAGAATGAAGGGGAGGACATTGAAATCGCTATTAACACGGGCAAGTCTAACTTTGGTTTGATCTTTGTTTGAGAGCGCCATAGGCTTCCTCCAAAAGTCTGAAAAGTTCCCATATCCAGTGGAATCTCTGCACACTGCAGAAATGGTCTCTCTCTCTCACAAACATACAGTGTCATGCTTTCTCTCTCTCTCTTCTTTTCTTTCTCTGAGGTAGGGAGGCGAAGGGAGGGTGGCCGGAGGTAGGGAGGCGAAGGGATGGTGGCCAGAGAGTGATAGATAGAGATGATCGCCGGAGTAGGAGAAATGGTCGTCGGAGTAGGGGAGGGGTGAGGTAGTCGGAATTATGGGTGGTCGGAGGTGGTAGGGTAGAGAGAGTATAGAGAGGGAGAGAGAGGGGGGAGTTTGCATTTTGTGGGGGTGTATTTAGAGGGATTATACGGTAATTGATTTTGGAGAGTTGTTATTCACCCTGCACCATCGTCTCTTATTCCGGCCCTTCTCTCTCTATCTCTCTTCCATTTTTTGCCAGCTCCATTTTTTATGGTTCTTTCTCTTTCAAACAATGTTGCTGCCGGTAAACACCATTATTGTGGGCAGGCAGGGTTTGCATCTTTTATGCCCTATTGAAGTCTGGTTTGGCTGGATCTCCATTTTTTTTTAAGGCAAAAATCAGATTTTTCATGGCAAGTTGAAATTTCAAATGTTTTTAGAGAGAGAATGAAGGGGAGGACATTGAAATCGCTATTAACACGGGCAAGTCTAACTTTGGTTTGATCTTTGTTTGAGAGCGCCATAGGCTTCCGCCAAAAGTCTGAAAAGTTCCCATATCTAGTGGAATCTCTGCACACTGCAGAAATGGTCTCTCTCTCTCACACACATACAGTGTCATTCTTTCTCTCTCTCTCTCTCTTCTTTTCTTTCTCTGAGGTAGGGAGGCGAAGGGAGGGTGGCCGGAGGTAGGGAGGCGAAGGGATGGTGGCCGGAGAGTGATAGATAGAGATGATCGCCGGAGTAGGAGAAATGGTCGTCGGAGTAGGGGAGGGGAGAGGTAGTCGGAATTATGGGTGGTCGGAGGTGGTAGGGTAGAGAGAGTATAGAGAGGGAGAGAGAGGGGGGTGTGTGTATTTTGTGGGGGTGTATTTAGAGGGATTATACGGTAATTGATTTTGGAGAGTTGTTATTCACCCTGCACCATCGTCTCTTACTCCGGCCCTTCTCTCTCTCTCTCTCTTCCATTTTTGCCAGCTCCATTTTTTATGGTTCTTTCTCTTTCAAACAATGTTGCCGCCGGTAGACACCATTATTGTGGGCAGGCAGGGTTTGCATCTTTTATGCCCTATTGAAGTCTGGTTTGGCTGGATCTTCATTTTTTTTAAGGCAAAAATCAGATTTTTCATGACAAGTTGAAATTTCAAATATTTTTAGAGAGAGAATGAAGGGGAGGACATTGAAATCGCTATTAACACGGGCAAGTCTAACTTTGGTTTGATCTTTGTTTGAGAGCGCCATAGGCTTTTGCCAAAAGTCTGAAAAGTTCCCATATCCAGTGGAATCTCTGCACACTGCAGAAATGGTCTCTCTCTCTCACACACATACAGTGTCATGCTTTTTCTCTCTCTCTCTTCTTTTCTTTCTCTGAGGTAGGGAGGCGAAGGGATTGTGGCCGGAGGTAGGGAGGCGAAGGGATGGTGGCCGGAGAGTGATAGATAGAGATGATCGCCGGAGTAGGAGAAATGGTCATCGGAGGTGGTAGGGTAGAGAGAGTATAGAGACAGAGAGAGAGAGAGGGGGGAGTGTGTATTTTGTGGGGGTGTATTTAGAGGGATTATACGGTAATTGATTTTGGAGAGTTGTTATTCACCCTGCACCACCGTCTCTTACTCCGGCCCTTCTCTCTCTCTCTTTCTCTTCCATTTTTGCCAGCTCCATTTTTTATGGTTCTTTCTCTTTCAAACAATGTTGCGCGTAGACACCAAGCGTAGGCGGGCAGGGTTTGCATCTTTTATGCCCTATTGAAGTCTGGTTTGGCTGGATCTCCATTTTTTTTAAGGCAAAAATCAGATTTTTCATGACAAGTTGAAATTTCAAATGTTTTTAGAGAGAGAATGAAGGGGAGGACATTGAAATCGCTATTAACACGAGCAAGTCTAACTTTGGTTTGATCTTTGTTTGAGAGCGCCATAGGCTTCCGCCAAAAGTCTGAAAAATTCCCATGTCCAGTGGAATCTCTGCACACTACAGAAATAAATTGACTGGATGGAGTGTGAGCATGTACAATCCGACTGCCTGTCATCCTGGTTCATACACTTGAATTGTATTTCCTTCTATTTTAAATAAAGGTTTGCATTTCTTGTTTAGAAAATAGTTTCATCACAATTTTATCTGATATGTACAAATAAACAAAACACGTTATATAAAAATATTGATAAGTCAACTGTAATATTCTTTTTATTATGAAAACTGAAAGTATCAAAGGTATACGTGATCAAAACCTAAGTTAGGTTTTGTTTGGTGCATTTCTTGGCTTGGTAAATTGGTAATGCCCCAACTTTCATGCATCACTTAAAAAGCTAAAGCTTTCATGGACATCATTTTCCATATTTTCATGTTTGCCCATTAAAAGTGGGGCCATTATAAGCTCCCTATCGGCTCAAATTTTAGGCTTGATTAGCTTTCATACATGCGTAAATTCTTTGCACGAAAAATGTCAAGTAATGAAGTAAAATTCATGTAATCTAGAGCTTATTCTCATCCAACAATCAATGTCTTAAGAACATTTGTCGAAATATTTCGATGGATAATCAACTTTTTCCTCTGTCCAGCAATAAATATTGTAATTAACTTGTTCGAAAATTTTACTATTGCTTTTGAAAAAAAGTACATCTAAATTATACTCCCTCCGTTCCACGTGAATGTAAACTTATTTCCATTTTGATCCGTCCCACGTGAATGCAAACTGTCCAAAATGAAAATAAATTTATTATTTTATATTCACCCTACCCCACCCACTCATTCTCTCTCTTCATTTCCTACCACACAATTTATTCAACCAACTCCACTCATTCTCTCTCTTCATTTCCTACCACACATTTTCATTATCTTAATAATATTTCTTAATTATCGTGCCCGGAAAAATGGTTCACAATGACGTGGGACGGAAGAAGTATTTACCGAGATGTTTCTAAAGTTGAGAAATTTCATAACGTGTTGGATTAGACAGGATGATGAAAGAGGTTTATACAATAACTCAATGATTTGTGAATTGATCGAGTTGAGTTAATAATGAAGTTAAGATATACTCCTTCCGTCTCATACTAATTGATACTTATTTTTGTTTTGGTCTGTTCCACACCAATTGATAATGTTCAAAATGAAATGGAATCTTTACTATTATTTTCCCCATTCATTCTCTCCTATTTTACTTTTACACTCACAACATTCTCTTTCCTAACTATTCCTCCCACTCATTCTCTCTTCTATTTAATTTTTCATACTCACAACATTTTCTTCCACTTTTTCTCTCTCTTGTTTTTCTTAATATGTGTGCCCAAAATTTTAATATCAGTTGGTGGGGGACGGAGGGAGTAGTCAAAAACAGCATAATATTCAAGGTAAATAAGAAGCAATACATCGTGGACGTGGAATTCACAATATCTCTCCATCTTTAGTTAAGACCCAAAATTATTTAAACATTGAACATACAGAAATAAACACCCATAAGCAATATTAAAATTTTTGAACAAGTTAATTACAATATTTATTGTTGGACAGAGCTGTGATCATTACATGATTTCGGCTAGACAAACTCCTCCTTGTAGCCTTAGCCGGAACTCTATCAACACCTCTTGTCTCCTTAATCTCTCAATGCTCCACCACCCACAATACTTGGAAAACCCTCGCCAAGACACATATGCAAACCCATCCCGAGCCCATCTAAAACATATCAAGGATCGTCTTCGCAATATCACGAAGGGTCCTCGCCCCATAACCGACTACATGCGAGGCATCAAGTCATGCACCGACCAACTTGCTTTCCTTGGTCGTCCCTTAGATCTGAAAGACATAGATGAACGTGTCCTCGACCAACTCAATGCCGGATTATGATAGCGTTATTCAAGCCGTTCAAAGCCATGAAAATCCGATTACCTTTGATGAACTCCATGAAAGACTTATAAACCAAGTGCTAACCCTAAAACACAAATCCACACTCACTCCCACCACATTCCCTACCCCCACGGTTCACTACATTGCCAAACACCCTTCCAAAAAAATTAGATCTACCTCCGGTCAATCTTCCGCCCCTACATACAATACCAACCTATGCAGCCACAACAATCAAACCACCAACCCTAATGTCGTCCCATACAAGGGCCGTTGTCAATGGTGTCGAATTGTTGGTCACTTTCTCTGTCAATGCCCTAGATTCCGCCAACAATACCCACAAACCAATGATGCAGGACAGCACGCTGCAGGACAACACACTGGAGCCCAGGCGTCCGCCTCATATTGATGCAAGGAGGAAGTTTCTGCCGCCCAGGCGGCCGCCCCATCCATGGGCAGGCGTCCGCCTGACTTGATCCCAGGCGGCCGCCTCGCGTCATTTCACCAGTTCTCTTATTTTGCTTTAATTCCGTTTTTACTGAATTTTGAATAATAAGTTAGAGTTATTTTGGTCTTTGCTTTATTAATTCGTTTTAGGGTTGTAAGGAGGTATTTAAACACTTTTAGGCTTTGTTAAACTCAGTTTTGATATTTTAATTTGAAGGGTTTTATCTTTTTTCTGATGGATTCCGATTTATTGCTTTTCTAGGATTCATTGTTTGTGAATTCTTGTGTTTAGCGCTTGCTATTCGCGAATCTTTGCTTCCGTACTGCATAACCAACTTTCAAACCCAAATAAAAATCGTCAACATCCTAGGACCTCTCAACTGTCTGCTCCTCGCGCCTATGCAACCACCACACGTAACAAACCCCCTCCTAGTTGTCTAAAAAAAGATAGTTTGATTTTGATTTAGACAATCAACTTACTTTGATGATATATTTAAAAGAAAATTATTTATTTTTAGTAAATTTAAAATTAATATTGTTTACCATTCATTTTGAACATGGACAATATTATTTGGCTTCATTTTTTGTTCTTAATTAAAAGCAAAAATGAAAATTAATTTTTGGACGTAGATTGTATTTTTTTTTTTTACTAACATGTCATTAACCACCCAGGTTCCTTTAATTTCATGGGGCTCCCTCGTCCCAAATCATTTTTCATAAAAGCTCAAGTGAGATTTAAAAGTTCACACATTATTAAAGCCCGAGATCAAAATCTCATATAAAACCACATCCCATATAAACTCACTATTATAAATAGGTATAAGAGTTATTTTAGTTTTATAATCTTGGGTATATATAGAAGCGTATTGATTAATAAAATATAAGATTTTTTTATTAGTTTTAAGAAAAATTGAAAAATGTGAAAGAAAATACTTTTGTACTTTTAAGGCATAAAAGTAATTATACTCTTATACCTTTAGGTATAAGAGTGACGGCAAGAGTAATGCGTAAGTGCAAGTTTTTATAGAATTTTGCATCTCGCCTAAGGTTTTATAAATAGAGGCATTTATCATATAATTCCTTTAACAAAGCAATACTACCTTCTAAGACAAGTTGTATTTTGCTTAACCATATAATTCTTAGCTTAATAAGTACACCCTCCCAGCATTTTACTAAATTCACCCTCCTATCGTTATTACAGATCTGAAGGAATTTTTTTAATCTGATTTTGAAGTCAGATCTTCATTTTGAAAAAGATGCAGTGGTATATAAATTGAAGATACGAGTGATGCTTGTATCAGATTGTTATTTTGTTGTTGTTGATTGTGATTTTTGATTTAGAGATTTGAGGATTTTGGTGAGGTGTGTTTTTGGATTTCGAAACTTGGACTCGAGACAAGGTGTCGAGGTTGGTTGAGATGGAGGTTGATGGTGGTGTTGGGTGATGATGGCGGTTGTGTTGGTGTTAGTTGGTAGTGATGGTGGTATTGTTGGTGGTGGGTGGTGGGTGAAGCCTTGGAAGATGGTGGTGTGTTGATAATTTCATGGGAGAGAAAGTAAATAATAATTTCAAAAATAGAGTAATATTTTTTTTTTCAAGAAGTACTTAAATAGCTTCCAATGGGAGAGGAAGCAAATGATTATTTCAAAAATAGAGATTATTTCTTTTTTCAAGAAGTACTTGAAGAGGTTCTCGCAACTGCAAGGATTAGGGGTGTAAGTGGTTTAGCTCAAACCGCGGTTTGAGATCGAACCGAGCTAAACCGTGGGGTTTAGCTCGGTTTTTTTATTTAAGTGGTTTAGCTCGGTTTATAAAAATTGCAAACCACATGGTTCGGTTTAGCTTGCGGTTTGAGGGTGCCAAGCCAAACCGAGCCGAACCGAGCTAAACCGTTTAGCCATTAAACCGAGCTACGAGATCGAGCTACGAGACCGAGCTACGAGGCCGAGCTACGAGGCCGAGTTGTGAAACCGAGCTATGAAGTCAAACCAAACCAACATATAAACCATAACTCAATATATGTCCATCCTTTTGGAGTGAAATTTGGTAGAAACTTACCCTAGTATGTTATGAACAACCCCACCGAATTTCGTCCCAATCCTCTAAGTATAGACTGAGATATAAACTTTTGAACAGGGGCTGTCTCAAAGTTCTGTAGCAGAAAATCTGCAATTTAGGTCTGACTTTAAATGATGATATCTCACTCATCTCAGGTCCTTTGGCAGTGAAATGTCGGTCTAAATTGTAGTACTCTTTATGTAGTTTTCAGAAATGCAACTCTCATAGTCATACCATTTATGAATAAGAAGTTATGATGGTTTAAGTGCACTAAGGTCAGGAACTAACAATCTGAAAATTCAACAACTTATGAGTTGAACTTTTGATATGTGTTATGAGTTGAACTTTTGACATGTGTTATGATTATTGATGAGCCCGGATCTACTGGACCGGGCCCGCGCTCGGTCTGGTCCAAGGAACCAGTGACGTGGCAGTTCCTAGACCGCTGGGGGGGAAGACCGCGGACAGATAGGCCCTTGAGGTCAAGACCGCGTCCCTCCCCGCATTAATCCTATCAAAGATCGGAAGGATCCTGATCGCTATATTCGTGCCCGCACGACCTGTGACCGTTGGGTCCGTGCCCGCAGAGTGAATGTCCGCGAGGACTCATGCCCGCCGTAGGCATGCCCGCATCAACCGTGCTCGCGTCATATACCTTTGATTGCGGCCACAATATTGACCGCGGGCACATGCCTGCTTCCCGGTTAATGTCAAGCCTTACTGAGCAAGTTAAGCTTACTGGCTCTGACAGGCTACTTGCCGGCTCCCCCATCACGCATTCAATGCGGCTCAGTCAGGCGCCTACCATTCCATTTAATACTCTAAGCCGGCTACACGGCTCATGTCCCTTTCAGCCATGTCCCCTGGACAGTCAATGTTCCCTCCCTGACAGGACCAATTAGCTGCGGACACGTGTAGCTGGTCAAATACCAAAGTGCCCCCTAGGGCTGATCTCATTGCTTACCTCAACAAGCACCATTGCATTGCCTATAAATAGAAGGTCTTTACCCCCTTGGGCAAGGTAAGTTCCATAGACAATTGAGTAAGCCATATTACTCTAAACCCTAAACACACACACACTCCAAGGTATTCAAAGCCTTATTATCTCAGTATTCTTACTCTCACACGAGGGCTGAGTTGGAGTAACATCCAACTTTGACCTTAACGGTGCTTCTTTGTGTTGTGATCTAGGTACAAACCAACCACTTAAATATCCTAGCCGAGATATCCTCAAACCGCTCACGACCACTGAACGGCTTGGCGTCATCGGTGGTTCCATTCTTAGGAAGCTAGAAAGCAGGTTTAATCTTTTCTTTATTTACTTCCCGTATATTTTGTTTTCAAGGCACCTCTCGTGTCCTAAACAAAACGAGTGCGAAAGGCTCTTCTTTTTCCATCATCTTTTCACAAAATATGTCTAAGATCTTTGGAAAAGCTGGTCATTTGACCTTGGAGGATGAGAACCAAGCCTCGCCCTCCGCTATCAATAGGGAAAACAAACTAACTCTGTCTTCAACGGAATGGGGGCTCGTTCGGTCTGCTCGCGCCACTTTCCCCGGTCGAGAAAGCCATACGCGAGGCTCACGGACCAAATACGTCTTTGAAAAGGCACAAGCCCTCCTAAACAAAAGTCCCAAAACTCCCAAGCTCCCCGAAACACCACCATGAACACTCCTCTCTCCCCGGAGCAAATCCTAAGGAGACAAGAAATTGCGGACTCCAAATCCAAGGCTGGTCGGCGAGGCCATGGTGATTGCCGACCAACGGTTGGAAATGTTCGAAATAGAGGCCAATGGAGGGCTACGGTTTCCACAAGGGTCCCAAGGTTCTCCCAGCGAGCTCAGCTAAATCACTTGCTAGTCAGCGGCGGGAGCAAGCCGGGTTGAACCCGACCCTTGAGCGCGGACGGATGGTAGCGCGGTGTGGTGCACGTGGATGATAGCGAGGAGATTGGCGAAGAGGCGCGATCTAATCAACGTGTGAGGCCCCAAGCACTACCACAGCTCAGACGAGGAAGGCCGTGGCTCCACGCAGTAAAACGAGAAGATTGATAGCGAGAACCACGAGTTCGTTGATTTCATGCGAAAATGTGGGAAACCCATCGAAGCGGCCCAAAAATGTGGTCGCACAATGGATGCCTTCGGCGACAAGATCGCGCGGGCACCTATCCGAAGGGAAGCCCCGAGATGGATACATATGATGGTTCCAAGAACGCGAGGAGCCACATGGGTCGATTTGAGGACAAATGGCATTATTCTCCGCGGACGAATCCGTAATGTGCAAAGCTCTAGCTGCCACTTTCACGGGCGAAGACCCTATCTGGATCTTTGGCTCTAAAACCCCGCTCCATCGACTCTTTCGGCCACTTCGGGAACATTTTCTTAATGCCTTTCTTTGGGCCAGGGTGCCGCTAGACCAAAACGAGATCTTGTCAGGTGTCAGCGAGGCCCCAGCGAATCCACAAAAGATTACATTGCTCGCTTCGAAGGTGAGCGAGGAGATAGTGGATCTAGAAGGAGGATATTAGACTTTGCTTTGAGGAGGCCTCTCCTCCTCCTTCCTAAAATTGAATTTCGCCTCCCGGCCCGCCAAAAACAGTGGAGGAGATGTATGAAAGGGCTTACGCCATTGCCTCTGCCGAGGAGAGCGGTATGCCCGTTCCACAGAGCTTCGACGGAAAGAATAAGCCAAGTTCGGGAGACCACCCCGGAGGCTGCCCAAGTTAACAACCGGGGCAAGAACAGAGGTCGTGGGTCGGACAAACTCGGAGAAAAGTAGCGGAAGCTTGATCTACACCGAGCTCGCAGGAGCCGCGGCGGTGATCATGAGGGCATCGAGATTTTCCTCCTCCTCCCCATGCTCGAAAACCAAGTGAGAGGAGTAGGACAAAGTTCTGCGAATTTCATAATGATCACGGGCACGGAACAGAGGGGCTTCCGGCTAAAGAGAGTAATTCGGCAAAGAATCAATGATGGAGAACTAACCGAGATGGATCAAAAACAACCGGGCCCCCAATAATAACCGGCGGCGGGCACGAAACCCTCGTGGTCGAGAGGGTGGAAAGAGACAATTTTGAGGATGACGATGGAGACTACAACATAAACTTCATTGGAGAAGAACCTCCTCCAACAAACGGCTCTCCCTCCAAATCCAGGACATTGGAAAAGGTTTTCTCCATCCCCGCAATGGCTCAGGAAGAAGAAGCGAAATTGGGTTCAAAAGGAGTGAACTTGCCTCCACCCTTTTTCATTCCACTCGGCCTCTTACCCTCGGAATGAGAATCAGCCGGGCAAACATAGGCCGAGTGTTGATAGATCTGAGGGCTGCCCGCGATATACTGCTACTACCGTACGTTGGTAGGAATGAGAATAGGTGAAGCACATCTTTTTCCATACGCGGGCATGCTTGAGGGCTTCACAAATCACGCCGTAAGGGTAAAGGGGACGATTGTGTTTGACGTAACTATTGGGGAAAAACCCATGCGAGAAGACGGCCAAGATAACTTTCATGGTGGTCGATCTTCCTTCCCGATACAATGCCATTCTCGGCGTAGCTGCTCGAGGCCGAATTGGGAATAGTTGCGTCCGTCCCCCACCAAAGGGTGAAATTTAACACCCGGGCGGGGTTGCTACCATCAAGAACCGGCCAGGGAGATTCCTCCGAGCACTTGGAGGAAAAAAGGAAAGAACAGAAAGGCCGGGCATCACGCCCATACGGGCGAGGACAAATTGATAGAGGGAAAAGGCGAGGACAAATCAAAAAAGGAAAAACCCTTGCTCTCCCGCCGCACCCATACCAATTGGCATGCTTTCTTTCCATTCCACGAAGGTGGAGCTCAAGACGAGCAGAAAATCAAAGCGGTTGGCCCCTATTGAGGAGGTTATATTGATCGGGAATAGAGGGGAAGATTGACCGCGATATCATATACTCTATGGCAACTCGGCGGAGCTCGAGTCAACCCCCAACCATAATTATTGACTCCTTGCACAACCGTGAAATCGGCGACCTCCGGCTAACGACGAGCTCGAGGAGGTGGTAATCAATCCCTTCCCCGAGCAAACGGTTAAGGTCGGCACGGAAATTCACGGCGAGGAGAGAAGAACCACGATCGAATTCTTAAGGGCAAATTGTGATGTGTTCGCTTGGAGGGTGGAAGATATCTTTGGGAATCGGCGAGGACGTGATCCTCCACAAAATAAACGATGACCCGTCCTTCAAAAACATTCATCAAAAATCAAGGTACTTCTCTCAGGAGAAAGAAATTGCGATCAAGGAAGAGGTGGAAAAATTGTTAAAGCGGGGATAATCAAGGAGATTTCCTACCCCAAATGGTGGCCAATGTGGTAATGGTCAAAAAATCCAACGGCAAATGGAGGATGTGTGTTGATTTCACCGATCTCAACAAGGCATGTCCCAAGGATTGTTTCCCTCTTCCTCGCATTGATAAATTGGTGGATTCTATAGCCGGGCACGAGTATTGAGCTTCATTGATGCATACTCAGGCTACCATCAGATCCAAATGGCTCCTGAGGATGTCCGCTCTGTAGCTTTCATCGCTGCGGGCAAAACCTACTGCTACACAATGATGCCCTTCGGGCTGAAAAATGCAGGAGCCACATATCAAAGGATGGTCAATCTGGTCTTCAAAAACCAACTAGGCAGAAATCTTGAGGCCTACATTGACGATATGGTTATAAAAACTAAGGAAAACTCCCACGAGCTCGACGTGGAGGAAACATTCAAAAACTTGCGCCGCAATAACATGAAGCTAAACCCCCTTAAGTGTGCTTTTGGGGTCAAGGCGGGCAAGTTCCTCGGATTCATGGTCAATCAGAGGAGGATAGAGGCTAATCCAGAGAAAATCCAAGCCACGATAGACATGAAACCTCACCTTGCGTGAAGGATGTCCAAAAACTCAATGGTCGCATCACCGCACTTGGCGCTTCATCTCGCGGTCGGCGAGAGAGATGCCTCCCTTTCTTGAAAACTCTAAAAGGGGAAGAGAGGCGATGAATTTACATGGAGCAACGAGTGCCATCAAGCTTTTGAAGAAATCAAAACATACCTCGGGCGACCACCTCTACTCGGCGGCCCGGTGCAGGGAAGAGCTTTTACATTTTTAGCGATTCTTGATACGCGTGGCTTTGTTCTTGTAAGGGAGGAGAATAACTCCCAAAAACCGGTTTATTATGTATCTAAGGCCTTTGTCCGCCGTAGAAGGGCGTTATCTTAATATAGAGAAGTTAGCTTACGCCTTGCTTGTATACGCTCGAAAATTAGAGCCTACTTTTACGCACACCCTATAAGCGTATTAGCGAGGCTCGCTTAGAAAGGTTTTACACAAACCAGAGTCCTCGGGGAGAATGCTAGCTTGGTCTATAGAACTCACTGAGTTCCAGATCACCTACTCCCCGAGAAAGACAATCAAAGCGCAGGCCTTAGTAGATTTTGTGGTAGAATCATCATTCAAAATGGCGGACAGCGACACAGGAAAAAGAAAGCGGGCGAGAATGCGAAGAAGGCCCAAGTAGTCCGAGCACAGAGATCACGCGGCCAAGGGAGCGTCCAGAGGAAGTATGGATTCTATACGTGGACGGCTCAGCGAGCAAGTTGATTAGTGGCGCGGGCATACCGATTGCACCTGCGGAGAAATTTAAGAGAGCCTTGAGGTTCAAATTCGAAGCATCAAACAATCAGGCTGAGTATGAGGCAATTATAGCGGGCATGGAATTGGCAAGAGACTTGGGAGTTCAGAATATAGAGATCAATAGTGACTCTCAGCTCATAGTTAATCAAATTAAGGGGGAATATGATACTATCAACCCAGTACTAACTCGATCTTGTGGCCTTGCAAAAACCCTCATCAAAAATTTCACCTACTATGAAATTTGAACCAAGTCATGAGAGAGGACAACGTGGAGGTGACCTCCTCTCCAGAGAATAACCGATCAAGAAATTGATGAGTTGGAGCGGATTGCCGAGATTGAATTCACGAAAGACTGCTATAGATCGGATTCGGATAAACAATATTGAGGATCAAGTAAGGAATTTGGGTAGATGAAATGAAGGATTACATCGAGAAGCAAACCCTCCCGAGGACCCGGTAAAGGCTAGAGCCATCGAACGGTGTCCGCGAAATACCTCGTCCTCGATGGGGTACTTTTTCGGCAATCATTCACCAAGCCTTTGCTAAGATGTGTTAAAACTCACATGGTCACCAACTTACTCTATGAGGTCCATGAAGGAGTTTGTGGCGGACATCCAGGTGCTCGCACCCTCTCAGACAAGATCAAATTCCAAGGATTCTTTTGGCCCACAATGAGAAGGGATGCACGGGAGTATGTAAGAAAGTGTGATAAGTGCCGAGAGATTTGCGAGACATCCTAGACTACCATCAGCAGAGCAAACTTTGGTCGTACCATCGTGGCCGTTTGATACGTGGGGATTGATCTCATTGGACCATTCCCAAGCTGCTAGGGAAACATCAAGTATCTTTGTGGTGGCCGTGGATTATTTTACCAAGTGGACGGAAGCCAAGGGTTTAGCCACTATCTCAGGAGAATACAATCAATTTTGTCCACGATCACATCTATTGTCGATTTGGGGTTCCCCGAGCAATTATTTCAGACAATGGCACCCAATTCTCTGCAAAATTCACTGCTGAATGTGTGAGAATGAAGGTGCAGCACCGTAAGTCCGCAGTTGCCTATCCTCGGGGAAATGGCCAGGCGAGGCCGCGAACAAGCTAGTTCGACCGCCCTAAAGAAAAATTTGGAGGGCGAGGAGGACGATGGTTGGGCGAGCTCCGGACCGCATTATGGGTTGTCCGCACAACTACGAGGAATTCTACGGGAGAAACTCCTTTCTCGCTCACGTATGGGTCGAGGCAATGGCTCCGAGTTGAGGTTGCCCTACCCTCGTACGAGTCACATACTTCGACGAGTCTCAAAGCGAGGCAAACGAGAAGGTGTGACTGGACGATCTCGAAGAAAGAGAATGCGGGCATATGAAAAAATGGTGAACTACAAGCGAAGCGAAGAAGCACCATGACAAGAGAGTAAATAAGAGGAGTTTTTCGGTTGGGCCAGGTACTCGAAGCGTAGAGGTCGAGGACCCGACACAGTTTCAACATTTGTCCCGAAATGGGAAGGTCCATATGAGGTCACAAAGATAGTCAAAGAGGGCACCTACATATTGCGACCAAAAGAGAGGAGAAGAGCTTAAGCACGCTTGGAATAGCGACCACCTTAAGAGATACTTCTTTTAAAGTCTTTGTAATTTTTGGAAGGAGTATAGACTACGTATATAAAGGAAGTTATCATCATGTTTCATCATATTTTGATGCAAAAACCTATTCCCACGACCTCAAAAGCTAAAGTGGATGCCCGCGAGCGGATGCCGGTAGGTTAAGGAGCAAACATATGAGCTCCTACCCTCTTGATGCGCAACGATCTATTCGGTCCATGGCCTATATGAGTACAAAGATCCATTACGATCAGGTACTCCGATCGCGGGGAGGATCTGGCTGTCACTGCCGCGTGACACCACCAAGAATAAGTGGATATAGATGCCGGCGAGGACAAAGGCCAAGGCCCTTGTCCCGCTCGGTCTTGTGAGTCCTCGTTAGGGCCGTTACTCGTATGCTGTATGTGACAAAGGCCTACATATAAGCCCGTTACAGGATCGCGAAGAAGACCCTCACACAAAAACTCCAAGGGGTTTTGAATAAAGGGTCAAAAAGCGTGAACCACTTTTAGTGGATACGAGATGCCGATAGGTTAAAGGGCCTCTATGCTAAATATGCTCCTACCTCTTGTTGCGCGGACTATAGCTTCACGGCCACACTGCTGCATGCCCTAGGAAGGTAGCTTGCCTTAGGCTGCTTTTGACTTACACCACGGCTCGCAAGTGGGAATACGTGTAAACGGATGACGGTGATCAAAAGTTTTTACAAAGCCAAGCAGACAAGGGGTTAAGGCCCCAAAGTTTGCCACAAGGCCAAACAAAAGCGATCACAAGATGAATAAGGTGACTCTCACAAAAATCCAAGTGATTTTGAATAAAGAGTTAGGAAAACTCAAAAAATGCGGGCGAAAGGGCCTACTAAGCTTTTGTCCGCGAAGGAAGAGTATAAAGTTTAATTACAAAGTCAAAAAAGCTAGAGAAAAAGCAAGAATGCAAGTATCAAGGTACTCAAAAATTGCAAATACTCATAAGTAGCCTACAAGACAAGTAATTAAAGAGAATAAGTTACAGAAAAAATGCTTCTATTACTGAAACACAATTACAAAATTCCTACACTATTACAAAAGAAGTCCTAGTCTATTACAAAAAGAAAAAACAAAAAACCTATGCTACTGGAGCTTGCCCCTTGGGATCTTCAGATTGAGGAGTTGGAGAGGGCAAGCTGTTCACAAGAAGGTCTGTGATAGGATCGAGGGCGGCCTCAGTGTTGGAGACTGGAGCAGGAGCTGCTCGATGAGGAAAGAGGTCTCCTATGGCAGGCCCACCTGGTAGAACGCGGGCAAGGGCTTCCCCGAGAGAAATAGGGTTCTCCCCAAACCTTAGCTCATCCAGATCGGCAATAAGACCAAGAGCAGTCACCTCTGCCACAGGAGGCAGGGAGGCCACAGCGGACAGCTCCAAGCCCTTCACCTCATCCTCGGACAAGGGAACTAATGCATGCTCGGGCAAGCATTCTTCGTCGGTAGCAACAACCGAGCCAATTACGGCCAGCTCTTGTACAGAGAACCTGCCCGTGGCCGCAAAATTCCGAATTTGTGTCCGGACCCCACCTCGTGCTTGAGCAGATTTTCGGCGAGGAGCCAATCCTTGAATTCACGGGAGTTTTGTACTCCTCCACGGCCTCCTTGCGAACATCGTCGAGGGCAGATTTCCCCTCCGCTTCCATCCTCTTTGTAGGGGAGCGGTGAGTCGGACGGCTCATCCACCTTTTTCTCCAAGGCCAAGAGATCAACCTTGGTGGCCTCCCGGCTTGGCCGCGAGCTCCTTATTCCTGGGCTCCCACTCGGCTTTGTGCCGCGGAGCTCATCCCGTGACCCTTACCCTCTCCAGGTCCTTCTCCACCGTGGCCAGCGGTCGAGAGAAGTCCTTCGAGATCGGACTCCTTGTTTGAAGGCATTGTCCTTTTCCTCCATAAGGGAGTTCAAGGTCCCAATCCTTGCTTGAGCCTCCTCCAGCTCACGAAGTTTGGCCGCCAAAATGGAAGTTTTGTTATCCACTTCAGCGGTCAGAGTGTCGCAGCTTTCCACTTAGCCGCGGCACCTTATTGCTCACTGCGAGGAAAAGAGAACTAAAGTTAGAACGAGAGGGAAGTATGGAATCAAAGAAATCGACCGCTATCTACCTCGGTCGAGCAAGGCCTATGTCCCCACCATGGCCGAGGCATTCTCCTCGACAACTATGTTCTTGTAGAAGTCGGGGAATACAAACGGTTCACTGCACTCCCGATCCCCACGGGAGGCGTTGGCGGGGTGCGGGCGTAGATGTCCACCCCGATCACGGCGGGCACCTCGGCGGCTTTTTCTAATTGCCAGCGTCTCCTCGCGGGTGGTAAGAGGGGCCACCGGGTAGGCTGCCGAGCAAATTGATCCCCCAATGGGGGAAGATGAGGAGGTCGCAGCAGGAGCAGTCACGGTGCGGGGAGGAGCATCCCCGACCTTCTGGAGCTTTCTCTGTCCCTGCCCCAGCTCTCCTTCTCTGTCGCTCCTCTTCCGAGAATCCACTTGGTGGCCGGAAGGAATGGTGCGGCCAGGAGAAGTAGCTCGGAGAGCATTGGCGGGGAGGTCCCTTGGGAGGTGGAGGAAGGTTCCCCGTAGTCGAACGGTTTTGGAGGCGGTCAAAGGCTCCCCGGTTTTCTGAGACAACAGGAATAGTTTTATCTTTGGTGGAGACTCCCCCCAACTCAGCCTGCCTCCTCGCAGCAGCCTCCCTATTGGCCTTCATGTTCTTGGCCTTCAGTTGAGCAGCATTCATGGGAGCCATCAAAAATTGTATTCTTCGGGATCTACTCTGGAGGGAAAGAGAAATGGTTAGAATGCAGTTCAAAAATTCAAAAGCAAAAATAAAGGGGCATCAGTTATATGAAAAATCAGAGACCGATAAGTTCGGGAGGATCGCATTCTGCGCCCATCATACAGGTTCTACAATCTGCCTCGAATTGGTAGTGCTCGTGCACCCTCCAATCAGGGTCACGAGGCAGAGGCTCTATTTCCACCCTAGGGGCATAAGGGGCGCCCTCCCTACGAGGAGCCACCCCCGAGTAGATCAAGAGTGGCTCATCCTCAACTATGGAGCCCACATTATAAACAGGCTCCTCCCCGCTGTCCAAATAGGCGCGGGTATCTCTCTAAGGCACGGCGCAGTATCGACGAGAAGAAAGTGCAGGTAGCTACTAGCGGCCACCTTCATCGGGACTGGATTTGAGGGTTTTGAGAAGGGCCAGCCAAACCTAGACTCAATGACCAAGATGTCCCTCTGGTTCCATTGGTCAAATTTGTTTGAGGGAGGAGAGAAGGTCCGGGTAGAATAATTCCTAGCCTTGAGCCAAAATATTACGGGTGATGGTTCGATAGTAAGCATAAAGCCCGGCCGGGGGTAGGTTCATAGCCATGGAATCTGCGGACCGCGATGAAGGAGACTATGGCCCTAATGGCATTAGGAGTCAGGTGCATAGGGAGGCAGCTGTTGAACTCCAAGAAAAAGTAGAAGAATGGGTCCAGGGGCAATCTTAGGCCGTTCTCAAATTGGGCACCATTAAAAACCAAGGCCCTATTGTCCTCGCGGACATCGGCTCTGTCTCGGCCGCGGTTTGTCCTTATCCTTCAAATGTACGTGCCCCGAGGTGCGGACACGGAAGGCGTTACGATCAACATTATATACTTCATATATATCCTCCTCCCAATCAATGGTAGCCACTTCCTTGGCTTTCTTATTTCCGCGGCCACGACCAGGACCGGGGTTCACTTCAGCTGCTGGCCTCTTGCCTTTATTTCGAGCAGGGGCCACCACCTCTGCCTCCTCCTCAGAGTCAGGGTCAGAAAAGGCATCCACAATATTCGTGGTCTCAGCGGCCTTCTTAGACGTCCCCGCAGCCCTCCTAAGTTCGACCTCGCGGTCATCCTCCTCGGTCTCCGTGCTCGTCGAGTCAAAGAGACCGGTTTCATCACCGCGGGCAGAGGTCACTTCATCCTCATCCTCCCCGCCTACAGTAGTCTCAAAGTTCAGAGGCTCCAGCTCCTCACTACTACTCAGTTCAATGGGTTCAGCACCAGGGGCCGCGGGCACCACATTGGAAAATACAGTCCTCAAGGGCAGAACATCTAAAGGGTCATTCAGGTCCATGCCCGGTGCCCGCGCATCATTGGTTTGTTCAGGATCCATCAGTTCACACTTTTCCCAGTCACAAATTACTTCGGGGACGCGAATCGCTCTCCTCACTAATTCAACGGCGTTCAGAGCCGAGCCTCTCTCGGGGGGAAACACACAAAACCCCATTACAAAATTTCTCGGCCCTCTTGGTATCCCCAACACCAAAACATCACCGTTCCTTTTTACCCTTTTATCCTTGGCCTCCCACAACCGGGGTGGGACAAAAGGCCCCCATTGGGATTTTTCACAGAAGTATTGGAAGCACTCAATGGATAACCTAAGCCACCCATGGCCTACCTTCCTAAATATCCCCCCTGTTCGTTTACAAACGGCAAACAGATCTGGAGTGCTCCCATCTCCTAACTCTATGGGACGACGGGGTCCAAATTCGCGAGTGGTCATTGTTCAAAACCCAGAAAAGATAAATAGAAAGAGATGAAGAAGAAACACCCCAAAATTACTTACGAAGGAAAACTTGAAGGTTGGATTCGGAGAAGCACTAGCACGGATTTCGCAGCAAGAAAATCTCTCTCTAAAGCTCTTTGAAGGTTGGGAAACGGTAAAAAGGGTTTGAGGTTTAAGGGTTTGGTATTTATAAGGCCTACCTATACGGGTTAACCCATTAACCCGTATTAATTAGCCCACAAATCCGACCTCGGACCCTGAACCGTCTCCAACGTTTGAAAAATTCGAAAATTAAATAAATTTTGTATTTATTACCCCCCTTGGATGAGCGACACGTACCCCGTACGTACCAGTCTTTTCATCGCGAGGGCCCACTTTGTTAGGGAGGCACACCATGCAAGGGATCACGTGTCACTCACTGGTGCCTCCCGAACGTTCCCATAGGCCCATGGGGCCAAGCAACAAACAACAAAAAGCGCTAACACTGGTGCTCGCCAAAACGACGATCCAATCCTACCGAGCTTCTAGTACCTCCTCGCTCAGACCATAAATAATCACACTCGAAGCTAGGGGCCATTGATGAGCCCGGATCACTTGGATCGGGCCGCGCTCGATGCAGTCCAAGGAACCAGTGACGTGGCAGTTCCTAGACCGCTGGGGGGGAAGACCACGGACAGATAGGCCCTTGAGGTCAAGACCGCGTCCCTCCACGAATTAATCCTATCAAAGACCGGAAGGATCCTGATCGCTATATTCGTGCCCGCACGACCTGTGACCGTTGGGTCCGTGCCCGCAGAGTGAATGTCCGCGAGGACTCATGCCCGCCGTAGGCGTGCCCGCATCAACCGTGCTCGCGTCATATACCTTTGATTGCGGCCACAATATTGACCGCGGGCACATGCACACCTTCCGGTTAATGTCAAGCCTTGCGAGCAAGTTAAGCTTACTGGCTCTGACAGGCCACTTGTCGGCTCCCCCATCACGCATTCAATGCGGCTCAGTCAGGCGCCTACTATTCCATTTAATACTCTAAGCCGGCTACACGGCTCATGTCCCTTTCAGCCATGTCCCCTGGACAGTCAATGTTCCCTCCCTGACAGGACCAATTAGGCTGCGGACACGTGTAGCTGGTCAAATACCAAAGTGCCCCCTAGGGCTGATCTCATTGCTTACCTCAACAAGCACCATTGCATTGCCTATAAATAGAAGGTCTTTACCCCCTTGGGCAAGGTAAGTTCCATAGACAATTGAGTAAGCCATATTACTCTAAACCCTAAACACACACACACTCCAAGGTATTCAAAGCCTTATTATCTCAGTATTCTTACTCTCACACCTGAGGGCCTGAGTTGGAGTAACATCCAACTTTGACCTTAACGGTGCTTCTTTGTGTTGTGATCTAGGTACAAACCAACCACTTAAATATCCTAGCCAGATATCCTCAAACCGCTCCTGACCCTGAACAGCTTGGCGTCATCAATTATAATGACGGTTTGGACCGCGGTTTGAACCGAAAATTCAAACCGCGGTTCAAACCGAGCCAAACCGAACCATGATGGTTTGGCTCAGCTCGGTTCGAATTTTTTTATGGTTTAGCTCGGTTTGAAATTTTTTCGAACCGATACTAGCGGTTTGGCTCCTAAATTTGTCCAAACCGAGCTAAACCGAACCATTTACACCCCTAGCAAGGATGAATTGGGTGTTAACAAGATTTGATTAAAATCGTGATTCGATGAATTGGGTGTTAACAAGATTTGATTAAAACCGTGGTTCGAATAAAAAGGTACAAAAAGATAATGTCTTCAAAATCGAATCTGATGTAAACCAAAGATAATAGTAAATATAATTTGTTGGGAAGTTTGATCATACAAATTGTTGATAACTCTAATGATAATAGTAAATACTCCCTCCGTCCAAGTAATTAGTTCAACCTTTTTGGTTTGGCATGCAAATTAAGGGTTGAGAAAATGTTGTGAGTGTAATAGTAAAATAGGAGAGAGAATGAGTGGAGGAAATAGTAAATTTGAAAAATGTTGTGAGTATAATAGTAAAATGGGAGAGAGAATGAGTGGGTGGAATAGTAAAGCTTCTTTGCCAAAAAAAGAAATGTGAAGTTTTAAATGGGACACCCAAAATGGCAAAAAGGTGAAGTTATTAATGGAACGGAGGGAGTATAAAATAATTTTGAAAGTAATTTTAATTTTAACACAAAATTAGTTGAAGTTTTCAAATTTTTGATATTTTGTTTGTTACAGCAATAAATCATGAAGTTTTCAAATTGTCCTGACGTAAAGATATTAATATGTGATGCAATATTATTGAATTAATATGATTGTACATTTTTCCACATATTTGTCTTTAACATTTTCTTAAATTATTCGTTGCTATTGTTAAAGAGTTTTTATTATTTTAATTGATTTATCAAGCTTACTTGGTTGGCCGTACGTTTAACGCACGGGTGTAACGCTAGTTTTTCATAAAAGCTCAAGTGAGATTTAAAAGTCCACACACTATTAAAGCCCGAGATCAAAATCTCATATAAAACCACATCCCATATAAACTCACTATTATAAATAGGTATAAGAGTTATTTTAGTTTTATAATCTTGGATATATATAGAAGCGTATTGATTAATAAAATATAAGATTTTTTATTAGTTTTAAGAAAAATTGAAAAATGTGAAAGAAAATACTTTTGTACTTTAAGGTATAAAAGTAATTATAGTCTTATACTAAAGGTATAAGAGTGACAGGCAAGAGTAATGCGTAAGTGCAAGTTTTTATAGACTTTTGCATCTCGCCTAAGGTTTTATAAATAGAGGCATTTATCATATAATTCCTCAATCAAAGCAATACTACCTCCTAAGACAAGTTGTATTTTGCTTAACCATATAATTCTTAGTTTAATAAGTACACCCTCCTAGCATTTTACTAAATTCACCCTCCTATCATTTTACTAAGTTCACTCTCTTTATCAATTTAATTTCTCTCCAACCACCATCACCTTAGGTCACCCCCTCCCCATCTTCTCCAGTTAACACATCCAGCAACCATTAACTCCGGCGACCAACTCCGACGACAAACTCCGACATTTTTTTTACGCCGGCGTCCTCTCCGGCTTCCAAACAACTGAGAACTTAACTTATCAGTAAGTTCTCAGTTGTCAACTAAACTACTAAGAACACAATTAACTCCGACGACCATCAACTCCGGCGACCGCTTCGGCGACCAAACAACTGAGAACTTAACTTATCAGTAAGTTCTCAGTTGTCAACTAAACTATTAAGAACACGATCAACTCCAGTGACCACCAACTCCTGCGACCAAACAATTGAGAACTTATCAGTAAGTTATCAATTGTCAACTAAACTACTAATAACACGATCAACTCCGGCAATCAAAGAACTGAGAACCTATCAGTAACTTCTTAGTTGTCAACAAAACTACTAAGAACATGATCAACTCCGACGACTACCAACTCTGGCGACCTTCCCGGCGACCACCAACTTCAGCGACCAAACAACTGAGAACTTAACTTATAAGTAAGTTCTCAGTTGTTAATTAAACTACTAACAACACGATCAACTCCGACGATCAACAACTCCTACGTCTAAACAACTGATAACTTATCTGTAAGTTCTCAGTTGTCAACTAAACTACTAAAAACACGATCAACTCCGACGACCACCAACTCCGGCGACCAAACAACTGAGAACTTATCAGTAAATTCTCAGTTGTCAACTACATTACTAAGAACACGATCAACTCAGGCGAACACCAACTATGACGACCTCTCCGGCGACCAAACAACTGAGAACTTAACTTATCAGTAAGTTCTCAATTGTCAACTAAACTATTACTAATAACACGATCAACTCCGACACCAAACAACTGAGAACTTATGTCACGACCCCAACCCTAGGCACTGTTTAGGCACACGTGGAGCACGTGGGAATGGGGGTTGCACTCCATTTCTTATGATGCATTGCATGGTCTTGGTATATTATGTGATTAATTATTTACTTAATTCCATGGCTTATGTGTTTATGATGGTAAGAATTCATTTTTATTATATAATGATAAATTGAATTATGTGGGGAATTAAAGTGGGAAAGATATCATAATGTGATTTTGAAAGGAAAGGGGTTATAAAAGTAATAGGGGCTTTAGAGTAATTATAAGTGTAGGGGTTTAGTTGTAGTGATTGGTTCTTGGAGGGGCTTAATGTAAAATTGTGAAGCTTATCCATTTAAGGAAGCTTCTTCCTTAATCTCTATCATCTTCTCCATCAGCTTAGAAAGGTCCCAAACCCTAGTGCATCTTCTAAAAATTATAGAAAATCATCCGGCAATCCGTTCTTCCAAGTAATTGCGGATTATTGATCGCGGCGTCGAGTAGAGCTCATCCATCCGGTCAAAGCTCCTTGTTATTTTTCATATTTTCCAAGTAAGTTATTATGATTTCCCTTCAATGTTGAGCATATGAATTTAAATGATATGGAAATGTGTTATAAACTAGTTTTGGAACTTGTTTGTGTTGTTTCTTGGCTTGGGAAATGGTTAGAAAAGCCTAAGGTTGATGAACATGGAAAGAATAATGGAATAGTGGATCAAATTTGGGATTGAAGGTGGTATAGGGTTCTAAAACATGGATTGAGTGTTGCTATGTGTTAAATATGGTGCATAAACTGGTTTTGGTTAGTTTGGTGCAGCTGGATGAAGCTAAAAATGGTGGTTTGGTGATTGGTTGCAGCTGATGTAAACATCAGCAACAATTCTGGGCAGAGGCACGACTCGTGCCCTGGAGCACGAGTCGTGACCTTCAGTTTGCAGTCGTGATCCCTAGTCGTGAGGAATTAAGTAGTCGTGCAGGGGTTGGGCACGACTCGTACCCTTGAGCACGAGTCGTGCCCAGGACTGTTTCAGAGTATGAACTTCAAGTCATTTGAAACCTAAGCAATTTAATTGGGATTTGGTCCTTCTTTAACTATAATCCTAGAGCAACATTAGTACTCCACAATGGCGTTTTAAATAGATCAAAATGATAATGAGAAGGTCCTTAAATCTTACTTCGAAAAGGGTTGGGACCCATGGTAAAATGGTAACCAAAGTTATAGAAACTGGGTACTTGATTATGGAACTTGCGTATAAGTTGTGCAATGTGATTTTGTGAATGCGTAGGGCTACTCATCTGTGATTGTACCTCTACGTGGTTGCTTATGATTGGTTATATGGTAATATGGTGCGTGAAATACCTGGTGCACGACATCATTGAATGGATTATGAGCATACATGCCATACATGGATTATTATTGAATTTAATAGTGTATATATATGTGTGACACTATTTGAAGGTTGAACATGAGTAATCGTACCATGTTATATGTTGTTATCCCTATGTGTGAATTTAATTTCAAGTAACTGTTATGTGCTTGAATGTGATTGATATCAGCTGATTTTGGGGGTATAATGAAATATGATCACTTATGAGAATTGTTCCATAAGTTGCTCAAATTACATTATACCTGTGACCGCTCCCCCATTGTGGCCACAGATGGGGGTTCAGTTACTATGGATATGCCTAAGCAGTTCATAGGATACTGATACCTTACCTGGTTCCCTGAAAAACGGGTCTTGTAAGGCGTGAATAGGCCTAAGCCGTTCACAAATAAAGAGGATGTATTCCCAGTAGTACGACTTATTGATCAGACGGGAAAAGGTAAGGCCAGGTAATGTAATGTGTTTACAGTATTCCAAATATGATGTGAACAACTTGGTTACATGTTGCATCTTATTTGGCATCTTGCTACATGCATAATAGCTTACTGAGATTCTTTCTCACCCCGTCTCCCTTTAATTTTTTTAGATACTTCTGAGACAGGAGGTCAGGAGCGGTGAGGGGCCTGGGGCACGCTGCCTGCCTTTCGTCAGTCGGGGCACGTTCGCCAGAGGAGTTACGCTCGGTGGTTTTTCTTTTGGGGCAAGTTTGTAAATAACTTTTATAAACGCTTGAAACTTGGTTTGTAAATAATGGTGATGTTGGCCTGTAAATATGTTAGTTCGAATCTTTACTTTTAAAGTATGATAAATGAAAGCAGGTTAGTATATTAAACAGGTTCCTTAATACTTTCATTTAAAACCGTCATGTCAAATTTTTTCTTAAAACTCAATTAGATGGAATGTTTTGAGCAAAAAGGTTTCTATTAAGTCAAGTTAGTTTGGGGACCCTACCATCAGGGCACGAGTTTATAGGTCCCGGGGTTGGGGAGGCCCCACAACTTACTTATCAGTAAGTTCTCAATTGTCAACTAAACTACTAACAACACTATCAACTTTGTCGACCACCAAATTCGGCGAACAAACAACTGATAACTTAACTTATCAGTAAGTTCTCGGTTGTCAACTAAACTAATAAGAAAACGTTCAACTCTGGCAACCACCAAATTCGGCGACCAAACAAATAAGAACTTATTAGTACTCCCGCCATCCCAAAATGAATGTCCAACAATTTTCATATTTACTCTTGATAATGAGCAAATTTGAAATCGTTTTGTACATTCATTTTTAAGATCGATGCACTATATAATCTATTAGTATATAATCATGAATTGTGATTATATGATATAACTAGTATGTTGTAAATATAATCCCTTCAAATTTCCAACAGTAGGATCAAAGTTGCACAAAGCTAATTAACCAGAATATAGTAAGTGAAATACGATGTTTCATTGTGTTATTCACTTTTCAAACATCTAAATTTGCAAGTATAAAGTGATTAGTAAAAAAATATTTAGGGATAATTTTCTTAAAAGAAATGACATTCATTGAAAAAAAAAAGTCTGTTAAAAATAGATGTTCATTAGGGCAGGATGGAGCAAGTAAAATCTTTATTTCCTTCACGGGTGGGAAAGGCCAAAATGTTAGTAGCTCCATCAATTCAAGTGGCCTATATTGATTGATGGTCAGACATTTGGACAAAAATATGGTTGGACTTGGACTCCAAATTTCAATTTACACAATAAAAAGCTCACAACCATTCAGTCTGCAACTTTCTATTTCTATGGGCTTTCTTTTTTTCTCGAAATATTTTAAAAAGTTTTTTTTTTTTTTTTAAGGCAAAAATCAGATTTTTCATGGCAAGTTGAAATTTCAAATGTTTTTAGAGAGAGAATGAAGGGGAGGACATTGAAATCGCTATTAACACGGGCAAGTCTAACTTTGGTTTGATCTTTGTTTGAGAGCGCCATAGGCTTCCGCCAAAAGTCTGAAAAGTTCCCATATCCAGTGGAATCTCTGCACACTGCAGAAATGGTCTCTCTCTCTCACACATACAGTGTCATGCTTTCTCTCTCTCTCTCTTCTTTTCTTTGTCTGAGGTAGGGAGGCGAAGGGAGGGTGGCCAGAGGTAGGGAGGCGAAGGGATGGTGGCTGGAGAGTGATAGATAGAGATGATCGCCGGAGTAGGAGAAATGGTCGTTGGAGTAGGGGAGGGGAGAGGTAGTCGGAATTATGGGTGGTCGGAGGTGGTATGGTAGAGAGAGTATAGAGAGGGAGATAGAGAGGGGGGATTGTGTATTTTGTGGGGGTGTATTTAGAGGGATTATACGGTAATTGATTTTGGAGAGTTGTTATTCACCCTGCACCATCGTCTCTTACTCCGGCACTTCTTTCTCTCTCTCTTCCATTTTTGCCAGCTCCATTTTTTATGGTTCTTTATCTTTCAAAAAATGTTGCCGCCGGTAGACACCAGTATTGTGGGCAGGCAGGGTTTGCATCTTTTATGCCCTATTGAAGTCTGGTTTAGCTGGATCTCCATTATTTTTTAAGGCAAAAATCAGATTTTTCATGACAATTTGAAATTTCAAATGTTTTTAGAGAGAGAATGAAGGGGAGGACATTGAAATCGCTATTAACATGGACAAGTCTAACTTTGGTTTGATCTTTGTTTGAGAGCGCCATAGGCTTCCGCCAAAAGTCTGAAAAGTTCCCATATCCAGTGGAATCTCTGCACACTGCAGAAATGGTCTCTCTCTCTCACACACATACAGTGTCATGCTTTCTCTCTCTCTCTCTTCTTTTCTTTCTCTGAGGTAGGGAGGCGAAGGGAGGGTGGCCGGAGAGTGACAGATAGAGATGATCGCCGGAGTAGGAGAAATGGTCGTCGGAGTAGGGGAGGGGAGAGGTAGTCGGAATTATGGGTGGTCGAAGGTGGTAAAGTAGAGAGAGTATAGAGAGGGAGAGAGAGGGGGGAGTGTGTATTTTGTTGGGGTGTATTTAGAGGGATTATACGGAAATTGATTTTGGAGAGTTGTTATTCACCCTGCACCATCGTCTCTTACTCCGGCCCTTCTCTCTCTCTCTTCCATTTTTGCCAGCTCCATTTTTTATGGTTCTTTCTCTTTCAAACAATGTTGCCGCCGGTAGACACCAGTATTGTGGGCAGGCAGGGTTTGCATCTTTTATGCCCTATTGAAGTCTGGTTTGGCTGGATCTCCATTTTTTTAAGGCAAAAATCAGATTTTCATGGCAAGTTGAAATTTCAAATGTTTTTAGAGAGAGAATGAAGGGGAGGACATTGAAATCGCTATTAACACGGGCAAGTCTAACTTAGGTTTGATCTTTGTTTGAGAGCGCCATAGGCTTCCGCCAAAAGTCTGAAAAGTTCCCATATCCAGTGGAATCTCTGCACACTGCAGAAATGGTCTCTCTCTCTCACACACATATAATGTCATGCTTTCTCTCTCTCTCTCTCTCTTCTTTTCTTTCTCTGAGGTATGGAGGCGAAGGGAGGGTGGACGGAGGTAGGGAGGCGAAGGGATGGTGGCCGGAGAGTGATAGATAGAGATGATCGCCGGAGTAGGAGAAATGGTCGTCGGAGTAGGGGAGGGGAGAGGTAGTCGGAATTATGGGTGGTCGGAGGTGGTAGGGTAGAGAGAGTATAGAGAGGGAGAAAGAGGGGGGAGTGTGTATTTTGTGGGGGTGTATTTAGAGGGATTATACGGTAATTGATTTTGGAGAGTTGTTATTCACCCTGCACCATCGTCTCTTACTCCGTCCCTTCTCTCTCTCTCTTCCATTTTTTCCAGCTCCATTTTTTATGGTTCTTTCTCTTTCAAACAATGTTGCCGCCGGTAGACACCAGTATTGTGGGCAGGCAGGGTTTGCATCTTTTATGCCCTATTGAAGTCTGGTTTGGCTGGATCTCCATTTTTTTTAAGGCAAAAATCAGATTTTTCATGGCAAGTTGAAATTTCAAATGTTTTTAGAGAGAGAATGAAGGGGAGGACATTGAAATCGCTATTAACATGGGCAAGTCTAACTTTGGTTTGATCTTTGTTTGAGAGCGCCATAGGCTTCCGCCAAAAGTCTGAAAAGTTTCCATATCCAGTGGAATCTCTGCACACTGCAGAAATGGTCTCTCTCTCTCACACACATACAGTGTCATGCTCTCTCTCTCTCTCTCTCTTCTTTTCTTTCTCTGAGGTAGGGAGGCGAAGGGAGGGTGGCCGGAGAGTGACAGATAGAGATGATCGCCGGAGTAGGAGAAATGGTCGTCGGAGTAGGGGAGGGGAGAGGTAGTCGGAATTATGGGTGGTCGAAGGTGGTAAAGTAGAGAGAGTATAGAGAGGGAGAGAGAGGGGGGAGTGTGTATTTTGTTGGGGTGTATTTAGAGGGATTATACGGAAATTGATTTTGGAGAGTTGTTATTCACCCTGCACCATCGTCTCTTACTCCGGCCCTTCTCTCTCTCTCTCTTCCGTTTTTGCCAGCTCCATTTTTTATGGTTCTTTCTCTTTCAAACAATGTTGCCGCCGGTAGACACCAGTATTGTGGGCAGGCTGGGTTTGCATCTTTTATGCCCTATTGAAGTCTGGTTTGGCTGGATCTCCATTTTTTTTTAAGGCAAAAATCAGATTTTTCATGGCAAGTTGAAATTTCAAATGTTTTTAGAGAGAGAATGAAGGGGAGGACATTGAAATCGCTATTAACACGGGCAAGTCTAACTTTGGTTTGATCTTTGTTTGAGAGCGCCATAGGCTTTCGCCAAAAGTCTGAAAAGTTCCCATATCCAGTGGAATCTCTGCACACTGCAGAAATGGTCTCTCTCTCTCACACATACAGTGTCATGCTTTCTCTCTCTCTCTCTTCTTTTCTTTCTCTGAGGTAGGGAGGCAAAGGGGGGGTGGCCAGAGGTAGGGAGGCGAAGGGATGGTGGCTGGAGAGTGATAGATAGAGATGATCGCCGGAGTAGGAGAAATGGTCGTTGGAGTAGGGGAGGGGAGAGGTAGTCGGAATTATGGGTGGTCGGAGGTGGTATGGTAGAGAGAGTATAGAGAGGGAGATAGAGAGGGGGGATTGTGTATTTTGTGGGGGTGTATTTAGAGGGATTATACGGTAATTGATTTTGGAGAGTTGTTATTCACCCTGCACCATCGTCTCTTACTCCGGCCCTTCTCTCTCTCTCTCTTCCATTTTTGCCAGCTCCATTTTTTATGGTTCTTTCTCTTTCAAAAAATGTTGCCGCCGGTAGACACCAGTATTGTGGGCAGGCAGGGTTTGCATCTTTTATGCCCTATTGAAGTCTGGTTTGGCTGGATCTCCATTATTTTTTAAGGCAAAAATCAGATTTTTCATGACAAGTTTAAATTTCAAATGTTTTTAGAGAGAGAATGAAGGGGAGGACATTGAAATCGCTATTAACATGGGCAAGTCTAACTTTGGTTTGATCTTTGTTTGAGAGCGCCAAAGGCTTCCGCCAAAAGTCTGAAAAGTTCCCATATCCAGTGGAATCTCTGCACACTGCAGAAATGGTCTCTCTCTCTCACACACATATAGTGTCATGCTTTCTCTCTCTCTCTCTTCTTTTCTTTCTCTGAGGTAGGGAGGTGAAGGGAGGGTAGCCGGAGAGTGACATATAGAGATGATCGCCGGAGTAGGAGAAATGGTCGTCGGAGTAGGGGAGGGGAGAGGTAGTCGGAATTATGGGTGGTCGAAGGTGGTAAAGTAGAGAGAGTATAGAGAGGGAGAGAGAGGGGGAGTGTGTATTTTGTTGGGGTGTATTTAGAGGGATTATACGGAAATTGATTTTGGAGAGTTGTTATTCACCCTGCACCATCGTCTCTTACTCCGGCCCTTCTCTCTCTCTCTTCCATTTTTGCCAGCTCCATTTTTTATGGTTCTTTCTCTTTCAAAAATGTTGCCGCCGTAGACACGATATTGTGGGCGAGCGGGGTTTGCATCTTTTATGCCCTATTGAAGTCTGGTTTGGCTGGATCTCCATTTTTATTAAGGCAAAAATCAGATTTTTCATGGCAAGTTGAAATTTCAAATGTTTTTAGAGAGAGAATGAAGGGGAGGACATTGAAATAGCTATTAACATGGGCAAGTCTAACTTTGGTTTGATCTTTGTTTGAGAGCGCCATAGGCTTCCGCCAAAAGTCTGAAAAGTTCCCATATCCAGTGGAATCTCTGCACACTGCAGAAATGGTCTCTCTCTCTCACACACATATAATGTCATGCTTTCTCTCTCTCTCTCTCTCTTCTTTTCTTTCTCTGAGGTAGGAAGGCGAAGGGAGGGTGGACGGAGGTAGGGAGGCGAAGGGATGGTGGTCGGAGAGTGATAGATAGAGATGATCGCCGGAGTAGGAGAAATGGTCGTCGGAGTAGGGGAGGGGAGAGGTAGTCGGAATTATGGGTGGTCGGAGTTGGTAGGGTAGAGAGAGTATAGAGAGGGAGAGAGAGAGGGGGGAGTGTGTATTTTGTGGGGGTGTATTTAGAGGGATTATACGGTAATTGATTTTGGAGAGTTGTTATTCACCCTGCACCATCGTCTCTTACTCCGTCCCTTCTCTCTCTCTCTTCCATTTTTGCCAGCTCCATTTTTTATGGTTCTTTCTCTTTCAAACAATGTTGCCGCCGGTAGACACCGCATTGTGGGCGGCGGTGGTTTGCATCTTTTATGCCCTATTGAAGTCTGGTTTGGCTGGATCTCCATTTTTTTTAAGGCAAAAATTAGATTTTTCATGGCAAGTTGAAATTTCAAATGTTTTTAGAGAGAGAATGAAGGGGAGGACATTGAAATCGCTATTAACACGGGCAAGTCTAACTTTGGTTTGATCTTTGTTTGAGAGCGCCATAGGCTTCCGCCAAAAGTCTGAAAAGTTCCCATATCCAGTGGAATCTCTGCACACTGCAGAAATGGTCTCTCTCTCTCTCACTCACATACAGTGTCATACTTTCTCTCTCTCTCTCTCTTCTTTTCTTTCTCTGAGGTAGGGAGGCGAAGGGAGGGTGGCCGGAGGTAGGGAGGCAAAGGGATGGTGGCCGGAGAGTGATAGATAGAGATGATCGCCGGAGTAGGAGAAATGGTCGTCGGAGTAGGGGAGGGGAGAGGTAGTCGGAATTATAGGTGGTCGGAGGTGGTAGGGTAGAGAGAGTATAGAGAGGGAGAGAGAGGGGGGAGTGTGTATTTTGTGGGGGTGTATTTAGAGGGATTATACGGTAATTGATTTTGGAGAGTTGTTATTCACCCTGCACCATCGTCTCTTACTCCGGCCCTTCTCTCTCTCTCTCTCTTCCATTTTTGCCAGCTCCATTTTTTATGGTTCTTTCTCTTTCAAACAATGTTGTCGCCGGTAGACACCAGTATTGTGGGCAGGCAGGGTTTGCATCTTTTATGCCCTATTGAAGTCTGGTTTGGCTGGATCTCCATTTTTTTAAGGCAAAAATCAGATTTTTCATGGCAAGTTGAAATTTCAAATGTTTTTAGAGAGAGAATGAAGGGGAGGACATTGAAATCGCTATTAACGCGGGCAAGTCTAACTTTGGTTTGATCTTTGTTTGAGAGCGCCATAGGCTTCCACCAAAAGTCTGAAAAGTTCCCATATCCAGTGGAATCTCTGCACACTGCAGAAATGGTCTCTCTCTCTCACACACACATACAGTGTCATGCTTTCTCTCTCTCTCTCTCTTCTTTTCTTACTCTGAGGTAGGGAGGCGAAGGGAGGGTGGCCGGAGGTAGGGAGGCGAAGGGATGGTGGCCGGAGAGTGATAGATAGAGATGATCGCCGGAGTAGGAGAAAAGGTCGTCGGAGTAGGGGAAGGGTGAGGTAGTCGGAATTATGGGTGGTCGGAGGTGGTAGGGTAGAGAGAGTATAGAGAGGGAGAGAGAGGGGGGAGTGTGTATTTTGTGGGGGGTGTATTTTGAGGGATTATACGGTAATTGATTTTGGAGAGTTGTTATTCACCCTGCACCATCGTCTCTTACTCCGGCCCTTCTCTCTCTCTCTCTCTCTTCCATTTTTGCCAGCTCCATTTTTTATGGTTCTTTCTCTTTCAAACAATGTCGCCTCCGGTAGACACCAGTATTGTGGGAAGGCAGGGTTTGCATCTTTTATGCCCTATTGAAGTCTAGTTTGGCTGGATCTCCATTTTTATTTTTTTTTTTTAAGGCAAAAATCAGATTTTTCATGGCAAGTTGAAATTTCAAATGTTTTTAGAGAGAGAATGAAGGGGAGGACATTGAAATCGCTATTAACACGGGCAAGTCTAACTTTGGTTTGATCTTTGTTTGAGAGCGCCATAGGCTTCCGCCAAAAGTCTGAAAAGTTCCCATATCCAGTGGAATCTCTGCACACTGCAGAAATGGTCTCTCTCTCTCACACACATACAGTGTCATGCTTTTTCTCTCTCTCTCTCTCTTCTTTTCTTTCTCTGAGGTAGGGAGGCGAAGGGATGGTGGCCGGAGGTAGGGAGGCGTAGGGATGGTGGCCGGAGAGTGATAGATAGAGATGATCGCCGGAGTAGGAGAAATGGTCATCGGAGGTGGTAGGGTAGAGAGAGTATAGAGAGGGAGATAGAGAGGGGGGAGTGTGTATTTTGTGGGGGTGTTTTTAGAGGGATTATAAGGTAATTGATTTTGGAGAGTTGTTATTCACCCTGCACCATCGTCTCTTACTCCGGCCCTTCTCTCTCTCTCTCTTCCGTTTTTGCCAGCTCCATTTTTTATGGTTCTTTCTCTTTCAAACAATGTTGCCGCCGGTAGACACCAGTATTGTGGGCAGGCTGGGTTTGCATCTTTTATGCCCTATTGAAGTCTGGTTTGGCTGGATCTCCATTTTTTTTAAGGCAAAAATCAGATTTTTCATGGCAAGTTGAAATTTCAAATGTTTTTAGAGAGAGAATGAAGGGGAGGACATTGAAATCGCTATTATCACGAGCAAGTCTAACTTTGGTTTGATCTTTGTTTGAGAGCGCCATAGGCTTCCGCCAAAAGTTTGAAAAGTTCCCATATCCAGTGGAATCTCTGCACACTGCAGAAATGGTCTCTCTCTCTCACACACATATAGTGTCATACTTTCTCTCTCTCTCTCTCTTCTTTTCTTTCTCTGAGGTAGGGAGGCGAAGGGAGGGTGGCCGGAGGTAGGGAGGCGAAGGGATGGTGGCCGGAGAGTGATAGATAGAGATGATCGCCGGAGTAGGAGAAATGGTCGTCGGAGTAGGGGAGGGGAGAGGTAGTCAGAATTATGGGTGGTCGGAGGTGGTAGGGTAGAGAGAGTATAGAGAGGGAGATAGAGGGGGGTGTGTGTATTTTATGGGGGTGTATTTAGAGGGATTATACGGTAATTGATTTTGGAGAGTTGTTATTCACCCTGCACCATCATCTCTTACTTCGGCCCTTCTCTCTCTCTCTCTTCCATTTTTGCCAGCTCCATTTTTTATGGTTCTTTCTCTTTCAAACAATGTTGCCGCTGGTAGACACCATTATTGTGGGCAGGCAGGGTTTGCATCTTTTATGCCCTATTGAAGTCTGGTTTGGCTGGATCTCCATTTTTTTAAAGGCAAAAATCATATTTTTCATGGCAAGTTGAAATTTCAAATGTTTTTAGAGAGAGAATGAAGGGGAGGACATTGAAATCGCTATTAACACGGGCAAGTCTAACTTTGGTTTGATCTTTGTTTGAGAGCGCCATAGGCTTCCGCCAAAAGTCTGAAAAGTTCCCATATCCAGTGGAATCTCTGCACACTGCAAAAATGGTCTCTCTCTCTCTCACACACATACAGTGTGATGCTTTCTCTCTCTCTCTCTCCCTCTCTCTTCTTTTCTTTCTCTGAGGTAGGGAAGCGAAGGGAGGGTGACCGGAAGTAGGGAGGCGAAAGGATGGTGGCCGGAGAGTGATAGATAGAGATGATCGCCGGAGTAGGCGAAATGGTCGTCGGAGTAGGGGAGGGGAGAGGTAGTCGGAATTATGGGTGGTCGGAGGTGGTAGGGTAGAGAGAGTATAGAGAGGGAGAGAGAGGGGGGAGTGTGTATTTTGTGGGGGTGTATTTAGAGGGATTATACGGTAATTGATTTTGGAGAGTTGTTATTCACCCTGCACCATCGTCTCTTACTCTGGCACTTCTCTCTCTCTCTCTTCCATTTTTGCCAGCTCCATTTTTTTTTGGTTCTTTCTCTTTCAAACAATGTTGCCGCCGGTAGACACCAGTATTGTGGGCAGGCAGGGTTTGCATCTTTTATCCCCTATTGAAGTCTGGTTTGGCTGATCTCCATTTTTTTTTAAAGGCAAAAATCAGATTTTTCATGGCAAGTTGAAATTTCAAATGTTTTTAGAGAGAGAATGAAGGGGAGGACATTGAAATCGCTATTAACACGGGCAAGTCTAACTTTGGTTTGATCTTTGTTTGAGAGCGCCATAGGCTTCCGCCAAAAGTCTGAAAAGTTCCCATATCCAGTGGAATCTCTGCACACTGCAGAAATGGTCTCTCTCTCTCTCACACACATATAGTGTCATGATTTCTCTCTCTCTCTCTCTTCTTTTCTTTCTCTGAGGTAGGTAGGCAAAGGGAGGGTGGCCGGAGGTAGGGAGGTGAAGGGATGGTGGCCGGAAAGTGATAGATAGAGATGATCGCCGGAGTAGGAGAAATGGTCGTCGGAGTAGGGGAGGGGAGAGGTAGTCAGAATTATGGGTGGTCGGAGGTGGTAGGGTGGAGAGAGTATAGAGAGGGAGAGAGAGGGGGAGTGTGTATTTTGTGGGGGTGTATTTAGAGGGATTATACGGTAATTGATTTTGGAGAGTTGTTATTCACCCTGCAACATCGTCTCTTACTCCAGCCCTTCTCTCTCTCTCTCTCTTCCATTTTTGCCAGCTCCATTTTTTATGGTTCTTTCTATTTCAAACAATGTTGCCGCCGGTAGACACCAGTATTGTGGGAAGGCAGGGTTTGCATCTTTTATGCCCTATTGAAGTCTGGTTTAGCTGGATCTCCATTTTTTTAAGGCAAAAATCAGATTTTTCATGGCAAGTTGAAATTTCAAATGTTTTTAGAGAGAGAATGAAGGGGAGGACATTGAAATCGCTATTAACACGGGCAAGTCTAACTTTGGTTTGATTTTTGTTTGAGAGCGCCATAGGCTTCCGCCAAAAGTCTGAAAAGTTCCCATATCCAGTGGAATCTCTGCACACTGCAGAAATGGTCTCTCTTTCTCTCACACACATACATTGTCATGCTTTCTCTCTCTCTCTCTCTCTTATTTTATTTCTCTAAGGTAGGGAGGCGAAGGGAGGGTGGCCGGAGGTAGGGAGGCGAAGGGATGGTGGCCGGAGAGTGATAGATAGAGATGATAGCCGGAGTAGGAGAAATGGTCGTCGGAGTAGGGGAGGGGAGAGGTTGTCAGAATTATGGGTGGTCGGAGGTGGTAGGGTAGAGAGAGTCTAGAGAGGGAGAGAGAGGGGGGAGTGTGTATTTTGTGGGGGTGTATTTAGAGGGATTATACGGTAATTGATTTTGGAGAGTTGTTATTCACCCTGCACCATCGTCCCTTACTCCGGCCCTTCTCTCTCTCTCTCTTCCATTTTTGCCAGCTCCATTTTTTATGGTTCTTTCTCTTTCAAACAATGTTGCCGCCGGTAGACACCATTATTGTGGGCAGGCAGGGTTTGCATCTTTTATGCCCTATTGAAGTCTGGTTTGGCTGGATCTCCAATTTTTTTAAGGCAAAAATCAGATTTTTCATGGCAAGTTGAAATTTCAAATGTTTTTAGAGAGACAATGAAGGGGAGGACATTGAAATCGCTATTAAAACGGGCAAGTCTAACTTTGGTTTGATCTTTCTTTGAGAGCGCCATAGGCTTCCGCCAAAAGTCTGAAAAGTTCCCATATCCAGTGGAATCTCTGCACACTGCAAAATGGTCTCTCTCTCTCACACACATACAGTGTCATGCTTTCTCTCTCTCTCTCTCTTCTTTTCTTTCTCTGAGGTAGGGAGGCGAAGGGAGGGTAGCCGGAGGTAGGGAGACGAAGGGATGGTGGCCGGAGAGTTATAGATAGAGATGATCGCCGGAGTAGGAGAAATGGTCGGCGCAGTAGGGGAGGGGAGAGGTAGTCGGAATTATGGGTGGTCGGAGGTGGTAGGGTAGAGAGAGTATAGAGATGGAGAGAGAGGGGAGAGTGTGTATTTTGTGGGGGTGTATTTAGAGGGATTATACGGTAATTGATTTTGGAGAGTTGTTATTCACCCTGCACCATCGTCTCTTACTCCGGCCCTTCTCTCTTTCTCTCTTCCATTTTTGCCAGCTCCATTTTTTATGGTTCTTTCTCTTTCGAACAATGTTGCCGCCGGTAGACACCAGTATTGTGGGCAGGCAGGGTTTGCATCTTTTATGCCCTATTGAAGTCTGGTTTGGCTGATCTCCATTTTTTTTTAAAGGCAAAAATCAGATTTTTCATGGCAAGTTGAAATTTCAAATGTTTTTAGAGAGAGAATGAAGGGGAGGACATTGAAATCGCTATTAACACGGGCAAGTCTAACTTTGGTTTGATCTTTGTTTGAGAGCGCCATAGGCTTCCACCAAAAGTCTGAAAAGTTCCCATATCCAGTGGAATCTCTGCACACTGCAGAAATGGTCTCTCTCTCTCACACACATAAATTGTCATGCTTTCTCTCTCTCTCTCTCTCTCTCTCTCTCTTCTTTTCTTTATCTGAGGTAGGGAGGCGAAGGGAGGGTGGCCGGAGGTAGGGAGGCTAAGGGATGGTGGCCGGAGAGTGATAGATAGAGATGATCGCCGGAGTAGGAGAAATGGTCGTCAGAGTAGGGGAGGCGAGTGGTAGTCGGAATTATGGGTGGTCGGAGGTGGTAGAGTAGAGAGAGAGGGGGGAGTGTGTATTTTGTGGGGGTGTATTTAGAGGGATTATACGGTAATTGATTTTGGAGAGTTGTTATTCACCCTGCACCATCGTCTCTTACTTCGGCCCTTCTCTTTCTCTCTCTTCCATTTTTGCCAGCTCCATTTTTTATGGTTCTTTCTCTTTCAAACAATGTTGCCGCCGGTAGACACAGTATTGTGGGCAGGCAGGGTTTGCATCTTTTATGCCCTATTGAAGTCTGGTTTGGCTGGATCTCCATTTTTTTTTAAGGCAAAAATCAGATTTTTCATGGCAAGTTGAAATTTCAAATGTTTTTAGAGAGAGAATGAAGGGGAGGACATTGAAATCGCTATTAAAATGGGCAAGTCTAACTTTGGTTTGATCTTTCTTTGAGAGCGCCATAGGCTTCCGCCAAAAGTCTGAAAAGTTCCCTTATCCAGTGGAATCTCTGCACACTGCAGAAATGGTCTCTCTCTCTCACACACATACAGTGTCATGCTTTCTCTCTCTCTCTCTCTTCTTTTCTTTCTCTGAGGTAGGGAGGCGAAGGGAGGGTGGCCGGAGGTAGGGAGACGAAGGGATGGTGGCCGGAGAGTGATAGATAGAGATGATCGCCGGAGTAGGAGAAATGGTCGGCGCAGTAGGGGAGGGGAGAGGTAGTCGGAATTATGGGTGGTCGGAGGTGGTAGGGTAGAGAGAGTATAGAGATGGAGAGAGAGGGGAGAGTGTGTATTTTGTGGGGGTGTATTTAGAGGGATTATACGGTAATTGATTTTGGAGAGTTGTTATTCACCCTGCACCATCGTCTCTTACTCCGGCCCTTCTCTCTCTCTCTCTTCCATTTTTGCAAGCTCCATTTTTTATGGTTCTTTCTCTTTGAAACAATGTTGCCGCCACTAGACACCAGTATTGTGGGCACACAGGGTTTGCATCTTTTATGCCCTGTTAAAGTCTGGTTTGGCTGGATCTCTATTTTTTTTTAAGGCAAAAATCAGATTTTTCATGGCAAGTTGAAATTTCAAATGTTTTTAGAGAGAGAATGAAGGGGAGGACATTGAAATCGCTATTAACACGGGCAAGTCTAACTTTGGTTTGATCTTTGTTTGAGAGCGCCATAGGCTTCCGCCAAAAGTCTGAAAAGTTCCCATATCCAGTGGAATCTCTGCACACTGCAGAAATGGTCTCTCTCTCTCACACACATACAATGTCATGCTTTCTCTCTCTCTCTCTCTTATTTTCTTTCTCTGAGGTAGGGAGGCGAAGGGAGGGTGGCCGGAGGTATGGAGGCGAAGTGATGGTGTCCGGAGAGTGATAGATAGAGATGATCGCCGGAGTAGGAGAAATGGTCGTCGGAGTAGGGGAGGGGAGAGGTTGTCGAAATTATGGGTGGTCGGAGGTGGTAGGGTAGAGAGAGTATAGAGAGGGAGAGAGAGGGGGGAGTGTGTATTTTGTGGGGGTGTATTTAGAGGGATTATACTGTAATTGATTTTGGAGAGTTGTTATTCACCCTGCACCATCGTCTCTTACTCCGGCCTTCTCTCTCTCTCTCTCTCTTCCATTTTTGCCAGCTCCATTTTTTAAGGTTCTTTCTCTTTCAAACAATGTTGCCGCCGGTAGACACCAAGTGTGTGGGCGGTGGTTTGCATCTTTTATGCCCTATTGAAGTCTGGTTTGGCTGGATCTCCATTTTTTTTTAAGGCAAAAATCAGATTTTTCATGGCAAGTTGAAATTTCAAATGTTTTTAGAGAGAGAATGAAGGGGAGGACATTGAAATCGCTATTAACACGGGCAAGTCTAACTTTGGTTTGATCTTTGTTTGAGAGAGCCATAGGCTTCCGCCAAATGGCTGAAAAGTTCCCATATCCAGTGGAATCTCTGCACACTGCAGAAATGGTCTCTCTCTCTCACAAACATACAGTGTCATGCTTACTCTCTCTCTCTCTTCTTTTCTTTCTCTGAGGTAGGGAGGCAAAGGGAGGGTGGACGGAGGTAGGGAGGCGAAGGGATGGTGGCCGGAGAGTGATAGATAGAGATGATCGCCGGAGTAGGAGAAATGGTCGTCGGAGTAGGGGAGGGGAGAGGTAGTCAGAATTATGGGTGGTCAGAGGTGGTAGGGTAGAGAGAGTATAGAGAGGGAGAGAAAGGGGGGAGTGTGTATTTTGTGGGGGTGTATTTAGAGGGATTATACGGTAATTGATTTTGGAGAGTTGTTATTCACCCTGCACCATCGTCTCTTACTCCAGCCCTTCTCTCTCTCTCTCTCTTCCATTTTTGCCAGCTCCATTTTTTATGGTTCTTTCTATTTCAAACAATGTTGCCGCCGGTAGACACCAGTATTGTGGGCAGGCAGGGTTTGCATCTTTTATGCCCTATTGAAGTCTGGTTTGGCTGGATCTCCATTTTTGTTAAGGCAAAAATCAGATTTTTCATGGCAAGTTGAAATTTCAAATGTTTTTAGAGAGAGAATGAAGGGGAGGACATTGAATTCGCTATTAACACGGGCAAGTCTAACTTTGGTTTGATTTTTGTTTGAGATTGCCATAGGCTTCCGCCAAAAGTCTGAAAAGTTCCTATATCTAGTGGAATCTCTGCACACTGCAGAAATAGTCTCTCTCTCTCTCACACACATACAGTGTCATGCTTTCTCTCTCTCTCTCTTCTTTTCTTTCTCTGAGGTAGGGAGGCGAAGGGAGGGTGGCCGGAGGTAGGGAGGCGAAGGGATGGTGGCCGGAGAGTGATAGATAGAGATGATCGCCGGAGTAGGAGAAATGGTCGTCAGAGTAGGGGAGGGGAGAGGTAGTCGGAATTATGGGTGGTCGAAGGTGGTAGGGTAGAGAGAGTATAGAGAGGGAGAGAGAGGGAGAGAGAGGGGGGAGTGTGTATTTTGTGGGGGTGTATTTAGAGGGATTATACGGTAATTGATTTTGGAGAGTTGTTATTCACCCTGCACCATCGTCTCTTACTCCGGCCCTTCTCTCTCTCTCTCTCTTCTATTTTTGCCAGCTCCATTTTTTATGGTTCTTTCTCTTTCAAACAATGTTGCCGCTGGTAGATACCGGTATTGTGGGCAGGCAGGGTTTGCATCTTTTATGCCCTATTGAAGTCTGGTTTGGCTGGATCTCCATTTTTTTTAAGGCAAAAATCAGATTTTTCATGGCAAGTTGAAATTTCAAATGTTTTTAGAGAGAGAATGAAGGAGAGGACATTGAAATCGCTATTAACACGGGCAAGTCTAACTTTGGTTTGATCTTTGTTTGAGAGAGCCATAGGCTTCCGCCAAATGGCTGAAAAGTTCCCATATCCAGTGGAATCTTTGCACACTGCAGAAATGGTCTCTCTCTCTCACACACATACAGTGTCATGCTTTCTCTCTCTCTCTCTCTCTTATTTTCTTTCTCTGAGGTAGGGAGGCGAAGGGAGGGTGGCCGGAGGTAGGGAGGCGAAGGGATGGTGGCCGGAGAGTGATAGATAGAGATGATCGCCGGAGTAGGAGAAATGGTCGTCGGAGTAGGGGAGGGGAGAGGTAGTCAGAATTATGGGTGGTCGGAGGTGGTAGGGTAGAGAGAGTATAGAGAGGGAGAGAGAGGGGGGAGTGTGTATTTTCTGGGGGTATATTTAGAGGGATTATACGGTAATTGATTTTGGAGAGTTGTTATTCACCCTGCACCATCGTCTCTTACTCCGGTCCTTCTCTCTCTCTCTCTTCCATTTTTGCCAGCTCCATTTTTTATGGTTCTTTCTCTTTCAAACAATGTTGCCGCCGGTAGACACCAGTATTGTGGGCAGGCAGGGTTTGCATCTTTTATGCCCTATTGAAGTCTGGTTTGGCTGGATCTCCATTTTTTTTAAGGCAAAAATCAGATTTTTCATGGCAAGTTGAAATTTCAAATGTTTTTAGAGAGAGAATGAAGGGGGGGGGGACATTGAAATCGCTATTAACACGGGCAAGTTTAACTTTGGTTTGATCTTTCTTTGAGAGCGCCATAGGCTTCCTCCAAAAGTCTGAAAAGTTCCCATATCCAGTGGAATCTGCACACTGCAGAAATGGTCTCTCTCTCTCACACACACACAGTGTCATGCTTTCTCTCTCTCTCTCTTCTTTTCTTTCTCTGAGGTAGGGAGGCGAAGGGAGGGTAGCCGGAGAGTGATAGATAGAGATGATCGCCGGAGTAGGAGAAATGGTCGTCGGAGTAGGGGAGGGGAGAGGGAGTCGGAATTATGGGTTGTCGGAGGTGGTAGGGTAGAGAGAGTATAGAGAGGGAGAGAGAGGGGGGTGTGTGTATTTTGTGGGGGTGTATTTAGAGGGATTATACGGTAATTGATTTTGGAGAGTTGTTATTCACCCTGCACCATCGTCTCTTACTCCGGCCCTTCTCTCTCTCTCTCTTCCATTTTTGCCAGCTCCATTTTTTATGGTTCTTTCTCTTTCAAACAATGTTGCCGCCGGTAGACACCTTTATTGTGGGCAGGCAGGGTTTGCATCTTTTAAGCCCTATTGAAGTCTGGTTTGGCTGGATCTCCATTTTTTTTAAGGCAAAATCAGATTTTTCATGACAAGTTGAAATTTCAAATGTTTTTAGAGAGAGAATGAAGGGGAGGACATTGAAATCGCTATTAACACGGGCAAGTCTAACTTTGGTTTGATCTTTGTTTGAGATCGCCATAGGCTTCCGCCAAAAGTCTGAAAAGTTCCCATATTCGCTGAATCTCTCGCACTTACGAGAAATGGTCTCTCTCTCTCACACACATAAATTGTCATGCTTTCTCTCTCTCTCTCTCTCTTCTTTTCTTTCTATGAGGTAGGGAGGCGAAGGGAGGGTGGCCGGAGGTAGGGAGGCGAAGGGATGGTGGCCGGAGAGTGATAGATAGAGATGATCGCCGGAGTAGGAGAAATGGTCGTCAGAGTAGGGGAGGCGAGAGGTAGTCGAAATTATGGGTGGTCGGAGGTGGTCGAGTAGAGAGAGTATAGAGAGGGAGAGATAGGGGGGAGTGTGTATTTTGTGGGGGTGTATTTAGGGGGATTATACGGTAATTGATTTTGGAGAGTTGTTATTCACCCTGCACCATCGTCTCTTACTCCGGCCCTTCTCTCTCTCTCTCTCTCTTCCATTTTTACCAGCTCCATTTTTTATGGTTCTTTCTCTTTCAAACAATGTTGCCGCCGGTAGACACCAGTATTGTGGGCAGGCAGGGTTTGCATCTTTTATGCCCTATTGAAGTCTGGTTTGGCTGGATCTCCATTTTTTTTAAAGGCAAAAATCAGATTTTTCATGGCAAGTTGAAATTTCAAATGTTTTTAGAGAGAGAATGAAGGGGAGGACATTGAAATCGCTATTAACACGGGCAAGTCTAACTTTGGTTTGATCTTTCTTTGAGAGCGCCATAGGCTTCCGCCAAAAGTCTGAAAAGTTCCCATATCCAGTGGAATCTCTGCACACTGCAGAAATGGTCTCTCTCTCTCACACACACATACAGTGTCATGCTTTCTCTCTCTCTCTCTCTTCTTTTCTTTCTCTGAGGTAGGGAGGCGAAGGGAGGGTGGCCGGAGGTAGGGAGACGAAGGGATGGTGGCCGGAGAGTGATAGATAGAGATGATCGCCGGAGTAGGAGAAATGGTCGGCGCAGTAGGGGAGGGGAGAGGTAGTCGGAATTATGGGTGGTCGGAGGTGGTAGGGTAGAGAAAGTATAGAGAGGGAGAGAGAGGGGAGAGTGTGTATTTTGTGGGGGTGTATTTAGAGGGATTATACGATAATTGATTTTGGAGAGTTGTTATTCACCCTGCACCATCGTCTCTTACTCCGGCCCTTCTCTCTCTCTCTCTTCCATTTTTGCCAGCTCCATTTTTTATGGTTCTTTCTCTTTCAAACAATGTTGCCGCCAGTAGACACCAGTATTGTGGGCACGCAGGGTTTGCATCTTTTATGCCCTATCAAGTCCGGGTTTGGCTGGATCTCCATTTTTTTTTAAGGCAAAAATCAGATTTTTCATGGCAAGTTGAAATTTCAAATGTTTTTAGAGAGAGAATGAAGGGGAGGACATTGAAATCGCTATTAACACGGGCAAGTCTAACTTTGGTTTGATCTTTGTTTGAGAGCGCCATAGGCTTCCGCTAAAAGTCTAAAAAGTTCCCATATCCAGTGGAATCTCTGCACACTGCAGAAATGGTCTCTCTCTCTCACACACATACAGTGTCATGCTTTCTCTCTCTCTCTCTCTCTTATTTTCTTTCTCTGAGGTAGGGAGGCGAGGGGAGGGTGGCCGGAGGTAGGAGGCGAAGCGGATGGTGGCCGAAGAGTGATAGATAGAGATGATCGCCGGAGTAGGAGAAATGGTCGTCGGAGTAGGGGAGGGGAGAGGTAGTCGGAATTATGGGTGGTCGGAGGTGGTAGGGTAGAGAGAGTATAGAGAGGGAGAGAGAGGGGGGAGTGTGTATTTTGTGAGGGTGTATTTAGAGGGATTATACGGTAATTGATTTTGGAGAGTTGTTATTCACCCTGCACCATCGTCTCTTACTCCGGCCCTTCTCTCTCTCTCTCTTCCATTTTTGCCAGCTCCATTTTTTATGGTTCTTTCTCTTTCAAACAATGTTGCCGCCGGTAGACACCAGTATTGTGGGCAGGCAGGGTTTGCATCTTTTATGCCCTATTGAAGTCTGGTTTGGCTGGATCTCCTTCTAATCCTCTTCCCCCCCCCCCCCAGGTTTTCATCTTCATTATATGTGTGTGTGTGTGTGTGTTTATTGTTGTGTTTCAGGGACACAATCATGTTTATGTGTGTATTTCTTTATGATTATACGTTTTGGGTTAATGGATTTTCTCTCTTGTTGGTGAATTTGTAGAAGTGGCGAGTGGCGAGTGGTGGTGATGACTTGGGGTTCTTTAAGTGGTTTGAAGAGTTCCATGGCAAACCAGGTTTGTGGTGTTTGTGTGTGTGTTTGTTGGCATTTGATTACAACGAGGGTTTAGGAGGTAATTTTCTCTTTATTTTTCAATTTGAATTTCGTATTTTTTTGTTTCTTAAATGTGTGATTGAATGGTCGGTATTTTGATTTTTGTTAGACTTGGTGATAGCGATTGCTGGAGATGATAAGAAGATATCTTTGTGGCGGAAAAAATGGTCAAAGTGGCCGGCGGTGATGATGTGGTGGTGACAATATCAAGGTTATCTTCCAGTTCTATATACCCTTAGTTGCATGTATTTATCAATTTATAGTGTTTTTGTGCTCTGAATGCTTCATATGTTGTGCTAGAACTCAGTAAATTTGTTGAAATAAACACTGTGGCCTGAAATTTTGGTGGCTAACAGCAAAAAATTCCATGTACAATGTGTATATTGTGAGTGTGTTCCTTGAAGCTGAAAACTTAGTCAGGTGTCTTATCTAGTTTCATGGAAGATTATACACTGGAAATATCTAGCTTTTTGATACTTGAGATTTCTAACAAAATTTAATTTCCGGATGGATATATATCACTAGAGAATTTCAGTCGCCTATTCAGAAACATAACTATGACTTTGAGCTAATTGTAGAATTTGTTGTGAACTTTCTACTTGTTTGCCCATCATGTAGTAGTAGTTGTAAGTGGAAGGATGAAAGGGGTCCAAGCTAAGGCACTTCACATGTTTGTAGTGGTTTATTCAGTGCTTTCATTTACCTCCCATATCATGACACTATTTATCAGACTAGCTAAAAGGCTTAGAGTACCTTCCTCTTTATTCATTCTGTTTGTCTGAACACATCAGTGGAAACGAGGATTCCATTTATTGGGTTCCTTCTACCCAGAGTTCTTTGACAGATCCCCATTGCAAAGTTAAAAATATCTATAAGAGTTACTTGTATAACTTTTCTTTGTAGTAGTAGGTATAACAGCAAGAGTAATTCTATGCTATGATAAGCGTGGTAAGTTGGATTATCAAGGAATTGCGAGCTGAATGCTGATCTGGGAGTGGAGTATCTTGAAAAGGAGTATGAGTTGAATGGATCAAATACATAGTAAAAGCTTACCATTTGTTACTTAACCTTTGGCGATTAAGTCAAAGGTTAAATATACTGTATGTTCCTCAAATTGCTTCTTTAAAATCATAATTTCAATTGCAAGTGATGGTAGCATGCAGTTATAAAAAAAAATGACATTGTTAATTTTTATAGGTAGAAATGTAAAGTGGTAGGAATTGATAGAACACATACAAGCCAAGCAAGATCACATATAAGGCAGAGAAGAAGAGAAGCTGCGGAGAGCACATGAGAGAAGAAGAGAAGCAACTTAATTCATAGAAAAACAATAATTGGTTCCAGAACAACAAGAGAGCTTATATGCCCTAAAACCATAAAAGGAAAAGACTAAAATAACCTTACTAATTAAATACATATATAAGTGTTAACAGGAATAAGTGGCCCTAACTAAGGCACTACACCCTGGTTTTTGCTACAAGGTGACAAACTGGGAAAGTAAAGGTTTGATTGTCTTCTGCTGCGGTCACCCCAATCGACATTGTTAATTTTTATAGGTAGAAATGTCTTCTGCTGCTGCGGTCATCCTTCCACCGCTCTCGCACTAGTACACGAGATTATCTTTAGCAAATTCCGGATCTTTGCTAGATATCCGGATTTCTTACTTGTACTCGCACCCTAAAATAAAATTAATATGTTATGCATAGAAAGAATTTATGATTCTCAAGCCAAATAGAGTTGAACACACTTACAGTAGTGGGGGGAATCACGTTAACTATGTTCGGGATTTCCTCATCTGGCTGGATCTCCCGAGACTGGCATCAAAATAAAATTAATCTAAAAATTCCTAAAAGTTAAAAAATCAATTAGGGCAAGAATCTGACTTACAGTTGGTGCGAGGGTTTCCTCGTCCGGTTGGATTTCTGGAGTTCGTGCGGGGTTTTCTTCGTCTGGCTGGATCTCTGGAGTCTGAAATCCAAAATAAAATTAATCTAAAAATTCCTAAAAGTTAGAAGGTTCAATGTCATCCTTATTGCTCAATTCTTTTAGGTAATTTATTGTATTGTTTAGCTGTCTCTTATGTGGTTCATGTATGTGCTCCTTTGGTGTTTCTCACTTTGAATGATTTATGCATGTGTGCATGCTCTCGCGAGATGTATTGTTTTATAGATACATATTCACACGCACATACACTAACACATACGTCTATGTATAATGTATATATATTTATCTGATAATGTATGGGTGCATTGTGCGCTTGTGTGTGTATAATCTCATCAAAATTTGTGTAGTTCACTAGTATCCTAAGATTTTGCTATTAAAATGATTCCTGTTCTTTTTGGGGTAAACAATGATATCCAAACAGCCATGCTTCCAAGTTTTTTGTTATGTGTTATGCATATTAATTTGGTTTTGGGCATTGATCAGTGATAACTATCCGACAGATTACCACTGACGACTTAATACATGCTGCACAAATTGAAGAAATGGGGATGCTTGAGAGGAAGGAGAGGAGCCTTGTGATGTGGACGTGAATAACTATTAATGAAGGATCATTAGCTGTTGCTTCTGTGAACTTTCGTGATCTTAAGAATATTGAGTTTGTATGACCCTACACTTTGCCTTCATCTTTTGTTATAACAGTGACCAATTTTAGCTGCTTAGGCATACATTCCTTTTTTTTTTTTTTTTGTTCTGTTTCTTCATAAATTCAATAGTATATTGTTCCTATAAACTATAGTTTGACTTCATGCTTTCAGTTAGACCGTACAGAATCGAATTTGATGAAACCCATTTACCGTTGTTGGGCAAGTCCAATTCTCCCCCAATATAGAGAACAACTCACGCCAGAGTACAAGCAACTGAACGATGCAAGAAGAGAATTATCACGTGACTCGCTTTTACTATAGCACATCACACAAATGTCCGGGGACAAAACCATATAGGAGTGTCTTCGTGTCGGATATCATTCGTGTTCAAACGATTAAGCACTAAAGACCATACTAAAGCTTTTAATTTCGAGGAAACTTTAGACTTCCAAATAAAATCATGCAAGAGGAAATTAATGTATGTTGAACCCGAATGGGAGACTTTAAGAGTCCACGCGAAATGAATCTACCTTGAGGCTCTATAAAGTCCAAAGCCTCTTATCGCTCCCAAACTCTATGAGCTGAAAGAATATAAAGTAAAGCCACCATCTCCTAAGCCTTTCTATCATTCAGATTATGAGTCAAAAAAAAATTCCATGAACTTGAACAAGAAACCGATAGATAGGAGCATTTTGAAGAGAACTTCTAAACAATAAATGGCAAGACACAGAAAGGGAAAATTTCCTCCCAAAACCATCAATTAGGGTAAGTATCTACTTACAATTGGTGCGGGATTAGGATTCTGAGTGCGGATTGGGGGAATCACATCTTGACCCTAATAATAAAAAAAAAAAAAAGTTAGAAAACCAGCAAGTAAAAGAGATAAAAATATAAGGTAAAAAAAAAAAAACGCTAAAATTGACCATTACTGTAGTAATGTTACTCTGTTCTTCTGTGGTCCTCTGTTCCTCCATGGGAGTATCTCCTTCGCCCCCTCCTTGTTGAAGGGGTCCATTGAAATTTAGAGCCCCTCCCAAACCTTTAATAAGCAGCACTATACCTCCACATACCCACATGTGGGTATCATCTAGACTAGCTCCCCAACCAAATAGGGCAAAGAGGGAAGTGTCTAGGAGAGAATAATTGGCTGTAGGGTTAATCATCTGGTTAAAAACAAATGATTGAATGGCTTTGAGCCCATAGATGAGGCCATAGATAAGGGGAGAAAGGGAAAGGGGCAGCCAAAGGACATTAATTTCAATTTCAGGTGTTTGAAATTTAACTTCCCAGGCAGTTATGCCCAAAGAAACACAGAACCAAAGGGTGTTTTCAACCCATCCTATTTGGTCTGGTCCTCTTTGACAGAATTGAAGAATCAATCCGCCAGCAAAGTTAAAAACCCATACAAGGGCAAGAGTGTGAAGAATAGCATGAGCACATGCTATTGTTAAGATGAAAGAACTATGTTTACCTGCATTGATGAGCAGATAATGACAAATGAAAGAAACAAGAGAAGAGTAGAGGGCTAGCTGAGTAAGTAAAAATCTGGGAAGAGCCATGAATGAATGAAGAAGAAGAAACGGAGTAAACTTGGATGGAATGGAATTGTTCATGGCTATTTATCAATCAGCCATTCCATCCTCCTCCTCCCCTTGGTTGTTACCACTACCCTGCAGACCACTACCCTGCGCAACCAATCCATTCCAATTTACAGAGAGCTCGCTCGTTCCACAATTGTCTTTCTACCGGCGACAATGGTCAGTACGTACGGAATTTATACAGGACAACAGGTTCAATTGACTCCCTAAACTATTAAGAAATTTCATATTAACCCCTGTAACCTTTGGTTGGGAGCTGTGCCGCCCTGCCTTTCGCTAAGTTTTGAATTAAGATCCCTTCTATTTCTATTTGCTTTATACTTCCAATAAAATGAAATATATATATACTCCTACATAAACTCTCTCCGTCTCAGAACATACTCCCTCCGTCCAAGTAGTTACTTCACAGTTACTGTACTCACGTAAATTAAGGAGTGAGTATTATATTGAAAGTGTTGTAAGTGTGAAATTAAAATAGGAGAGAGAATGAGTGGAGGGAATAAGAAATTATAATGGTGTTGTGAGTATTAAAATAATGTAGAGAGAGAGAATGAGTGGAGGAATAAGAAAGATTCCTTTCCATTTTGGGAAAGAAACAAAGTGTGAAGTATGTAATTGACGCCCAAAATAGAAAGTGTGCAAGTATGTAACCTGACGGATGAGTATGTGTTTTGCATTTAATTTTGATTTAATTTTTGTTTGTTTCAAAATATGTGTCAATTTTAAATAATAAATAAGTTTTAGTGCAATTTTTTACTGTACAAATAAAAAATACTGTAGTACATTTTATTAATGCTTCTAATAAGTAAAAGCCTAAAGTGTCAAAATTAGCGCTTTTGGAAGACACGGTAATAATATTTGGTTAATGAGATAACAAGTTCAAATCCTTTTGTCTACAAGTAACCAAGGTGTAATTTTCTTCACCTCCATATTCCAGTTCTATAAGCTTGGTTTCTTATTTTTTGAAACCATTTTTTTTTATATATATTTGTTATTTTTATACATTTAACAAAACAGTATTACAAATAATTACAAAAAAATGGAATGGTATGATACAGAAGAAAGAACATCGTGAATAAAAATAGATCATCTATAAATTTATTTATTTATTTATTTATTTATGCTCTTATTAAATCTTCTTATATAGTATTTACTACTCCCTCCGTCTCAAAAAAATGTCAAATTTACTTTTGACATAATAAATTTGGACATTTATTTTGGAATTTTGGAACGAAGATGGTAGTTAATATGACATGTAATGCTAAAATAATGTCAAAATTTTTGTTGATAAACTTATACTAAAGTATTCTTAAATTTTTATTTTTTAATGGTTTTCGATAGTTTAAGAGAATGTTTAAAAATGTTGATTATGCAAATGATAGTCAATTTTTTTGGAGTATAATTATTTTTTAAAATATGCAGGTAATTACTCATGAATTAATATATTTTTTTCTCATATTTTGAGCAATAAAATTCATTCAATCTCGTAACATTTTAAAAGTTATTTCACAACATCAATCAACTATAAGCAATAAGCTACGACTGATCAATCATAAACTTTTAGCCATCGGCCACAACAAACAAGCGTTTACAAGCTGATTACGACAGTTATTATATAGAACATGTGTGGTAAAGTGTTTTAAATAAAAATATAAGTTTGAGAACATAAAAATTATTTAACTTTTAAGAGTTATTATTTGAATTTTATCTTATGTTAAACATAAGACAAATAGTACTCTGTATTGTCTTCCACTACTCCAATTCAGCTCTGTAGCCATGCTCCACAATCCCACAAATAGTTGTATGAACAAAGACGGAGAGAGTAGAGTACTGAGGAGAATAGGGCAAAGGGGTCAATTGACTCCATAAAGTTGTAAGAATTGCACATTAGCCCCTATAGATTTTTATAATTAAAAAAGTGATGTTAACTTTTACACCCTAACTTTTGAACAAGAAACACCAAATCATTCTAACGTTTCTAATAAAGTAGCTAGAAAAAAAAATCCTAAAATAAAATCAAAAAATGATATTGTTTGTCATAAGTGTGGAAAAATTGATCACTATGCAAATAAATATTGGGTAAAAAAAAAGATACGAGAATTGAATATTAGTGAGGATCTAAAGAAGGATTATGTCAGATATTATTAAAATCAGAAGAAGAGAATACTGAAGACTCTTCTAGTGATATTGAAAATGAAATGATGAATATTAACTCTTATGATGAAACAAGTTCAGAAAATTCATCAGATGGATGTAATGAAAATTGTGGATATTCAAATAGTAAAATAGATTATTATAAATCAATTTTACAGATGAATGGCTTAACTATAAATACTTTAACTAAAAGTCAAACTTTTATGTTAGATCTTATAGATAAATTTGAAGACCCACAAGAAAAAAGAAAAATATTAGAAAACTTTGAAAAACAATCAGAGAGACAGATCCATTGAAATGAACTCAATTAAATTACTCATTAAAAGAAGTAATATCAAGATTTGAAAATACATCATCATGAGAACCGACCATAAAAGAATTAAAGCAAGAAATAAATCAATTGAAAATAGAAATAAAAGAATTAAAAAATAAAATTGAAAATATAAAAAAGGATAAAATATTAACTAAAATATCAGAAGTTAGTCAATCAAAAAATAACATAAGTATTGAGCAATCAATTGCTACTTCGACAAATATTGGGAATAAAGAAGAGCAATATTTATGTCTTATAGACACATTAACATATCAAAAATGGTATGTATATGTAACACTAGTAATAGATGAAGAATTTAATATTCAGACAATTGCATTAATAGATAGTGGAGCAGATATAAATTATTTTAAAGAAGGATTAATACCTACTAAATATTGTCAAAAAAACTAAATCTCAAAACAGCTTAACAACAACTAATGGATCAAAAATGATGATAAACCACAAATTACCTAGTGCTCACACTTGTAATGATGGAATTTGCATTAAAACATCATTCTATATAATAAAATGATTGTCACAATTTATAATACTAGGAATACTTTTTCTTTCATTAATTCAATCTATTGATAGAATAGATTCTACTGAAATATATTTAACATTAAATAAAACAAAATAATTTTAGATTTATCATGAATCCTCAAACTAAAGCGATATATGAATTAAAAATATTCAAAGAAAAATAATTAAATTTCTTACAAAAAGATATAAAAATCACAAACATAAATTGTCAATTACAAATTTCAAAATTCAAAATTCAAAAAGAAAATTGAATCCATTGAAAGTAAAATGAAAAATGAAATTTGTAATGAATTATCAACAACTTTTTGGCAAAGAATGAAACATGTTGTAAAATTACCTTATGAAAATGATTTTGATGAGAAGAAAATTATGACAAAAGCCATAGATATTCAAGTGAATAAAGAATTAGTGAAATACTGTGAAAAAGAAATCCAAAGATTATTATAAAAATAACTTACTAGGAAAAGTCAATGTCCTTGGAGTTGTTCAGATTTCTATGTGAATAAAAATGAGTCCCTAGATTAGTAATAAATTATAAATCACTCCATAAAATTTTAAAATGGATAAGATATATAATTCCTAATAAAAAGATTTATTAAATAGATTAAATGAAACTTATATTTATTTCAAATTTGACTTAAAGTAAGCATATTGGCAAATCTAAATAGCATAAGAAGATAAATACTCCCTCCGTCCCAGTCTACTTAAGAAAAAGCAAAATGGCACGGGACTTAAGGAATATCACTATTTTATTTGAAAAGGACAACTGGGTGAAAAATTAAGAGTTAATTCACATTTTTGATTAACTCTTAATCAGTTTCCCCCCAACCCAAAATTCAAACAGAGAAGTCAAATCTGTTAAGCCATCACTGTTTACACTTTCTTAATTTACAGAGGGAATTTCAAATTTACAGAGGGAATTTCAAAATTTGACCTGGATCACCAAACATAACCATTTTCCCACCATTTCAAAAGTGCCCCTATAAAAAAGGCATTCACTGTTTTTGAACAGTTTCTTAATTTACAAATTCATAACCAAGACAAAAATAAAAAAGATGGTGAGGAGATCGATTTAACAGCAGAAGAGAGGAACAGACCGGGCCAATACTTGGCTGACCTACGTTGTTGATCGAAATCTCCCAAAGGGCAAAAATCAAGGAAGCCGGAGAGGTTCGCGGTTTCTCAATCGACCGTGTACTTGATGTGGACAAAAGTGAGGCGTCAAATGGGAGGAAATGCTCCATTGTGTCTCGACTTCAAAAAAGAGTGCAAAAAGAGGCAAAAGAGTCCAGCTTAGATGAAGCAAAGATGAAAACAATTTCATATCAACAAAGAGGCACAATTAGAGATTTGGGGCCGCATTGGGAGTGAGTAAGAGCACCGTTGGGAGATGGAAAAGGAGGGTGTGATCGTGGCTCACACGAATGCAATCACTCCGTCATTAACCGAAGGCAATAAATATGCAAGGCCGAAATTCGCTTTATCATGGCTTGAATGGGATTTTTCTCTTAGTAAATTTCAGCTTTAAGAGCATGTTCCATGTCATACACATTGATGAAAAATGGTTTTACTTGACAAGAGCAATGGAAAGATACTACATGTGTCCAGGAGAGTGCGTAACCTCATAGATCATGCCAAAGTAAAAGGTTCATCCCTAAGGTAATGTTCTTGTGTGCGCTTAGTAGGCCCATTTATTCAAATGAAGGGGTTCTTTTATTTGATGGAAAGATAGGCATGTGGCCATTTACAAAAAGAGAGCCAAAGCAAAGAGGAGTAGCGTAAATAGAGTCATAGGAACAATGGTGACCAAAGCAATGGCATCAATCAACAAAACAAAGTGACAAAGGAGATGCTACTTTAAATGTAAGCAAAGTCAAAACTCGATTTTTTTTTCCAAAGAATGTTCTCTTTTTTGAGAGATTAACCAGGTTTTTTTTATTGCAAAGTTATTCCTACAATAAAATCTAAATGGCCAAAGCAAATGAATCAAAGAATATCATCATACAATGGGACAATGCCCCACCACATATCAAGAACTCGATCAAGATTTTAGAGAGGCAAATAAGCGAAGATGGATGGAACATTCAACTACAATTTCAACCACCAAACTCCCCGATACGAACATAAATGATCTTGGATGGTTCATGTCGATTGACACACTCAAAACGAGATGTTCAAGCCAAGACAGCTTGATGACTTAGTTACCGCAAAGAAAAGTTGCTTTTGAAAATCTTTCACCAGCTTACTCTCAACAAAATTTTTGTTAGCTTGCAACTTTCTCTCGCTCGAAATCATGAAGTTAAAAGGTGAAAACAACTTTGATGTTCCCCATATTGGAAAAGATAGATTGTTGAGAGCCGGTGAACTAGAAACCGCATGCACAAGTTGAATTGGGTATGGTAGTTGATTGCATCAAATATCTTCAAGAGAAGGGGCAAGATGATGGCCTAGAAGGCATAATGTCGAATTAGCACTTGGAGAGGTATTTCTTTGAAGCAATTTGGTCAAACTCAAAGAAAGAAGAGAGCTTTTGTTTTTTGAAAAATGTACTCTCGAGATAAAAATCATCACCGAGTAACCTTTCTAGGTTTGTGACCAAAATTAAGTGTAAGAAATGTTTTTGCTTTTGTAAAAATTTGACTCTCGCATAAAAATCATCACCGAGTACATGAACACTGTCATAAAAACCATTACCAAGTGTAAAACAGAGGGACATTTCACCAGTTCCAAGCACATCAAATGCATATTTCATCCAAAAACAATCAAATGGCAACATAACCACAATCAAAGTCCCAGCCAAACACAATCAATCATCACCGAGTAACCTTTCATAAAAATGTACTCGTATAAAAATCATCACCGAGTAACCTTTCTAGGCAATAATCGAAGCATAGTAACTGCTCGTATCAAATAAAAACACCAATCATAAACACATGTGTCTCAAGTAAACAAAGAGCATCATCATTTCACATAAAATTCCCCATAATCACAAATAACAACATGCTCTTACACACGAGTAAATTCCTAGGTTTTCAAATAATAGCAGTAAATAGAGAGATTACACCCGTTTTCCTTCTTGGATTTCTTTTCCTCGGATCCAAGCATGAGTCAATAGCTTCGTATCCGGAAAATATGGACTAACATCCGGGTTAGGGCCTTTCGACCAAGGGAACATTATCCCCAACATTTCGAGAAGCCATTACGGTGTCCCAAAGCCTTCCAATAGGCCTCCCGTATGGCCGGATCCGAAGAATCCTGACTAAGGCCAGAAATTCTTCCCCAAACCGTTTCTTTGGCGCAACCGAGTCACAAACTTTCTTTGGCGACTCATTCACGCTTTCATCGTTGGCGATAGAAGAATTGGGTATGGAAAATAGGGATTCGAGGTTAGAACACGAGGAACAAAGTCTCGGGTAGTAACACAATGCGGTGTTAATGAATCGAAATCGAGGGAAAGCCTAGATCCCCGTCGGAATCATTTAAATCCGACGAATCCATGGCATGAATTTAGGGTTTGTGAGGGCGGCGCTGTGAGAGAAAGGAAAGGATTTACAAAGAGAGAATATGAGAATGGAGAGAGGGAGAGAGAGAGACTGCTCGAAAATAGGGTTAGGGTTTGTTATCCGGAAATGGGTTTGGGTTGGGTCTTAATTGAGCCAGTGTTGCTTTTGATTTAATTAGGGAGAGATTAATTGGGTTGGGTTTTAATTGAGTTTTATTAGTGATAATTGGGTGGGGTAGGCCCAATATAATAATGATAAAAAGTTTCTATTTTGGGCTTTTTTAAGATAAGTGGGACGCCCAAAATAGAAACTTTTCTTAAGTAGACTGGGACGGAGGGAGTATATGACTACTTTCACAGTACCCTTTGGGCATTTGTGTAACGGCCCCAATTTTCGAGTATCATAATATCTTTAAATAATATAAATTCGTCCCCCGAAATAAAGGATTAACGGTCACAAACTACAATTTAAATTTCCACAGCTAGTACATCTAACCACAAACCAAAATAGATAACGGAAGCGTAACAATTGTTTTTACCTGTTGTTATAATAATAAATAACGGAAGCGTAACTTTTAAGAGTTATTATTTGAATTTTATCTTATGTTAAACATAAGACAAATAGTACTCTGTATTGTCTTCCACTACTCCAATCCAATTCAGCTATGTAGCCCTGCTCCACAATCCCACAAATAGTTGTATGAACAAAGACGGAGAGAGTATAGTACTGAGGAGAATAGGGCAATAAAGTTGTAAGAATTGCACACTAGCCCCTATAGATTTTTATAATTAAAAAAGTGATGTTAACTTTTACACCCTAACTTTTGAACTAAATTTCTCAAGTAAAATTAAAGTTAGAAAGAAAGTTTATAAATATCTAATTAAAAATACAGTTGTCAACGAATGATTGAATGTTGTGTTTGTAGATCTCACTATTTATTAATTTAATATCCAATTATTTATTGTCAATTTTATTAGATTTTGTAAACTTTCTTTGTAACTCTATCATTGCTCAATTTCTATATTTCCTTTATTCTTCCAATTAAAATAAACTAAAACTACACTCTCCGTCTCAAAAGTGTTTTGTATTCAATTTTTGTTTGTCCCAAAATGTGTTCGCAATGTGTTTTAAATAAGAATACAAGTCGAGAACATAAAGGCTATTTAATTTTTAAGAGTTATATATTTGAATTTGATCTTATGATTAAAATACAAATTACATTTTACATCATTATAGTTTTTCATGTCTTAGCATTACTATATATATTAATATATGAATTGGTCTTATGAAAAATATGTCTCTCATAGTGATTAGGATAAACGTGTTTTCAAATGCGTTGTGATATTTTTGTAAAAAAGTGAAACTTCATGCGCGGTGACATTTTTTGTAAATAAACAAGACTTTGCGTGCGCGAAACTCAAAAACCATACAATTGATAGTCAAAACCAATACAACTGCGCTGGTGTTAAAATTCATTAAGAATGACGTTTAGCAAACACTTAAACGAGCGATAATAAAACACATGAATTGACATAACAAAATATTTGCACCGGCACAGCAGCCAGTTAGAGTGATAAAGAGTGTTAGTGCATTTTAAAATTGTCATTGCATGTGTTTAAGCACCCGAAGTTAATTATTCAATTGGGCCCCTCATTTTTAGGTCACAACACAATGCACATTTAACTTAAAAAAATTTACTCCTTCCATCTCATTTGAAAAGGCACAAAATAGATTTTGCACGGGAATCAAAGAAAGTGTATTGTGAAGCAAGTGTTGTATGAAAAGTGAGGTAGAAGATGAATTTATTAATTCTTTAACTAAAAATTACAAGAACTTAATTTAAAAGATGTATAAATCCAAGTTATTAATCAAAATGAAAATCAAGATTAAGATTATAGTGATTTAGATATACATGAATTAGAAAATTATTTCACAACACAATTAGAAATTAATAAATTAGGAACTCAAAAATTACAAATTTCCCAAGCTACTAGTAGATATTATTATCCTAGATGGCATGACAACAGAATATCAAATATTAAATTATATGCATAGAATGATTATGTATTCTACGACTTGTAAAATAAATGAGAATTCTGATATTAATATAGCAAAATTAATATCTACTGGATTTATAGGACAACTCAAAGGATGGTGGGATAATATTCTCACACAACAACAACAATTTGATATATTAAATGCTACTAAAATTATTAATAATATAGATACAAGAACACAATAAACAACAAGCACTTCTCAAGAGAATGCAGTTTACACACTAATTCAAGCAATCCTTAAGCATTTCATAGGACAACCCCTCCAAATGATGGATAAAGGAAAAGAACTTCTAATGAATTTAAGATGTCCACCATTAACTCATTTTAGATGGTATAAAGATATATTCCTTGCAAAAATAACACTAAGAAATATGCTAATGCATCATTTTGGAAAGAAATATTTATTTCAGGATTACCTCCTTCATTTGCAGAAAAAGTAAAAGCCAAATAAGAAATAAACATAAAAATAATATTCCTTATGATAAATATACATATGGAGAATTATTTGTTGAATGTACAGCAGAAGGATTAGCTCTTTGTAATTATTCAAATCTTAAAGCTCAACTCCGTAAACAAGGTCTAACTAGTCATAAAGAATTAGGATAATTTTGTCACCAATTCGCATATAAAATTTCTCAAACCAAAATATCTAGGCCCATAAAGAAATTTCGAAAAATGTTTCAACCTAAAAAGAAAATGTAATAAATACAAAAAATAAAGTCAAAAGAAACACCAAATCATTCTAACGCTTCTAATAAAGTAGCTAGAAAAAAAATCCTAAAATAAAATCAAAAAATGATATTGTTTGTTATAAGTGTGAAAAAATTGGTCACTATGCAATTAAATGTTGGGTAAAAGAGAAGATACGAGAATTGAATATTAGCGAGGATCTAAAGAAGGATTATGTCAGATATTATTAAAATCAGAAGAAGAGAATACTGAAGACTCTTTTAGTGATATTGAAAATGAAATGATGAATATTAACTCTTATGATGAAACAAGTTCAGAAAATTCATCAAATGGATGTAATGGAAATTGTGGATATTGTAATAGTGAAATAGATTATTATAAATCAATTTTACAGATGAATGGCTTAACTATAAATACTTTAACTAAAAGTCAAACTTTTATGTTAGATTTTATAGATAAATTCGAAGACCCAGAAGAAAAAAGAAAAATATTAGAAAACTTTTTAGAAAACCTTGAAAAACAATCAGAGACAGATCCATTGAAATGAACTCAATTAAATTACTCATTAAAAGAAGTAATATCAAGATTTGAAAATACATCATCATGAGAACCAATCATAAAAGAATTAAAGCAAGAAATAAATCAATTGAAAATAGAAATAAAAGAATTAAAAAATAAAATTGAAAATATAGAAAAAGATAAAATATTAACTAAAATATCAGAAGTTAATCAATCAAAAAATAACATAAGTATTGAGCAATCAATTGCTACTTCGACAAATATTGAGAATAAATAAGAGCAATATTTATGTCTTATATAGACACAGTAACATATCAAAAATGGTATGTATATGTAACACTAGTAATAGATGAATAATTTAATATTCAGACAATTGCATTAATAGATAGTGGAGCAGATATAAATTGTTTAAAAGAAGGATTAATACCTACTAAATATTGTAAAAAAAAAAAACTAAATTTCAAAACAGCTTAACAACAACTACTGGATCAAAAATGATGATAAACCACAAATTACCTAGTGCTCATACTTGTAATGATGGAATTTACATTAAAACACCATTCTATATAATAAAAGGATTGACACAATTTATAATACTAGGAATACTTTTTCTTTCATTAATTCAATCTATTGATAGAATAGATTCTACTGAAATATATTCAACATTAAATAAAACAAATTAATTTTAGATTTATCATGAATCCTCAAACTAAAGCGATAAATGAATTAAAAATATTCAAAGAAAAATAATTAAATTTCTTACAAAAAGATATAAAAATCACAAACATAAATTGTCAATTACAAATTTCAAAATTCAAAATTCAAAAAGAAAATTGAATCCATTGAAAGTAAAATGAAAAATAAAATTTGTAATGAATTATCAACAACTTTTTGGCAAAGAATGAAACATGTTGTAAAATTACCTTATGAAAATGATTTTGATGAGAAGAAAATTATGACAAAAGCCATAGATATTCAAGTGAATAAAGAATTAGTGAAATACTGTGAAAAAGAAATCCAAATATTATTATAAAAATAACTTACTAGGAAAAGTCAATGTCCTTGGAGTTGTTCAGATTTCTATGTGAATAAAAATGAGTCCCTAGATTAGTAATAAATTATAAATCACTCCATAAAATTTTAAAATGGATAAGATATATAATTCCTAATAAAAAGATTTATTAAATAGATTAAATGAAACTTATATTTATTCCAAATTTGACTTAAAGTAAGCATATTGGCAAATCTAAATAGCATAAGAAGATAAATATATGACTACTTTCATAGTACCCTTTGGGCATTTGTGTAACGGCCCCAATTTTCGAGTATCATAATATCTTTAAATAATATAAATTTGTCCCCCGAAATAAAGGATTAACGGTCACAAACTACAATTTAAATTTCCACGGCTAGTACATCTAACCACAAACCAAAATAGATAACGGAAGCGTAACAATTGTTTTTCACTACTAACGGCTAGTAGCCATCAAAACTCGTTTATGGCATTTATTACAATCTCAATGTAAGTCTACTTAAAAATATGAAAATCACTACTTTAATTGTTCGGGTCCGCCTCAAATATGTCTCCACTGAAAGCCTTGCTTTCCTACTTAACCTGAAGAAATAGAATTAGAGAAAGGGCGAGCGAACTAAGCTCAGTAAGGTCCTACGTCGCCCCTTCGGTTTCTAAGAAGGGTTGACCTCAACGAGTGTATCAATAAACAATTTTCGATGAAACGGACAAATTAATAAATCCAAACAATAATCTTCTTCTTAATAAAAAGAAAGGAAATCATGGCACAATTCAATATTCGATAATGCGTAAAATAAATCGTAAAATCTGGGGAGAAACGCGTTTCTCCATAACTTATGGAGAAACGCGTCCCGACTTGTCGCGCGACAATGCAGGCCAAGGCTTCTGGATATCCAGAAGCTTTGGGATGGATATCCAGAAGCTTGGCCTTTGCCCCAAACTTTTTTTCTGGATATCCGTTCCAAAGCTTCTGGATATCCAGAAGCTTTGGGATGGATATCCAGAAGCTTGGCCTTTGCCCCAAATCTTTTTTTCTGGATATCCGTTCCAAAGCTTCTGGATATCCAGAAGCTTTGGGATGGATATCCAGAACACGTTTCTCCATAACTTATGGAGAAATGCGTTTCTCCAGAGACCGACTCAAAATCAATTATGATCACTTAATATTCTTCTCATCAAATCAATATTCAAAAGTAACCTAAAGGGGTACAATAGTCGATGTATCAATGTTTCGGTGGATCCAGACAACCTATATAACCACAATTTCAGTGGTGTCGATATTGATGGTTAATGCCACATAGGCATGTCATGAACTAACCCTCATGACCGGGTATCAATAGTACATCAATATTAACCCACAAATAATGGGTGTCATTAAGTGATCATTCTTTTATCAATGAGGTTCTTTAATTGACCAAATAGTTCAATGTCAATTTAAAGTCATATTTAATTTAACTGACGAAAATGCTTAGAGTGAGTTCCAATCAAAAATTACCGGCCATAACGGTCAAACAATAATTACACTAGGAACGGAGGGTCAATAAATAACGATATACAATAGGACTAGGAGACGTAAATCCCTTACCTTATTAACTGCGCTTAGTGCTTCCGCTCCCAATAGTTACTCCTAATAATGCCTCACAAAATCTACAATAATAACGCAGCATAAATATTAAGACTCTGCTCTTAGGGTTGTTACACGTCGCGAGCCTGTTCGAGCTCGGCTCGGGCTCGGCTCGAAAAAAGCTCGAGTTTGAGTGGGCTCGAGTTGAACTCGAGCTCGAGCTCGAACCGATTTTTAAGCTCGTCATTTTTTCGAGCTCGGCTCGTGTTCGGCTCGTATGTTCGACGAGCTTTGTTCGAGATCGACTCGTTTGAGCTCGACTCGGGCTCGGCTCGTTAAAAGCTCGAATGAATTTTAGTATATATATATATATAAGCTCGTTTAGGCTCGAGTTCGATTACAACTCGAATTAGGGCTCGATAAAGCTCGTTTGATTTCAGATTTTTTTCAAAAAATAAGTCGAAGCTCGAGCTCGGCTCGTTAATACTCGAGTTCGAGCAGCTCGCGAAAAGCTCGCGAGCCGGTTCGCGAAAAGCTCGCGAGCCGGTTCGCGAAAAGCTCGAAACTTGATTCGAGCCGAGCTCGAACAGAAATTCTGGGCTCGAGCTCGAGCTCGAGAAAAGCTCGAGCTCGTTTAAAAGTTAACGAGCTCGAGCTCGAAACATCAAAACCTCGGCTCGACTCGGCTCGTTTACAGCCCTTGCTCTAATAAAAAGTAATAGCAAACACTACTTTAGTAGTAGGTAAAAGACATACTCCCCAAAATAGTGTACTAATCTGAACACTCGCGTATTTTACTTACATTCAATTATCTAGTAGACTAACTCTTTATTCATCAACACTCTTATACACTGGGTAGATGGATGTGTGGTTTAATTTACTCTCTTCTCTCCCATCCGGCCCCACTCTCTTTCTTTCCTCACTGATCCTCTCTCTCTCTCTCTTCTTGGTTCTTTCTCTCTCTCACTTATGTCTCTCTCTCTTCTCCCTCTTTCTTTATTTTCTTTTCTTTCTCTTTCTCTGACTACTCACATGAACCTTTGTCCTTTCCCATTCACTAGCTTCCTTTGACCAATTCCATATACTCATTGTATACTTATATGTATATAAAACATGCATAATACATATATATATATATTTATCTATATAACAAACACATAACATACATCTCTCTTCTCCTTCTCTCTTTCCAACACCCATACATAAATCTTATACTCAGTTTATGTTTCCATCCATACATACATAAAATAATATATACTCCCATCCGTCCCATTCTTTTTCTCTTTCTCCTTCCCAATTCTATTTCTCTCTACTGCTCACATATGCAGAATATGTACCATGCATGTATATAGTTTTAACACACAAACCTTTAGCATCAAAAGAAAATCTTAATTCTATAAATAATTTCTTATATCCCCAAAGTAGTTTAAAATTCCGTTACTATGAATCTTTTATATACCATAGATCCAATCATGTGCACATACATACATGCTATTGTTAATACAACAAAATGTAAAGGAATAACCTAACTCACCTTTTTGGATCTGATTTCTTCAGACTTTCTTCTGTCGTACTCAGCCTTACTCTACCGCAGCTCTCCCCCTTATCTCTCAATTTCGGAAGCAACCCCAATATCTGATGGATTTTTAGCAATAGGGCAGTACAATAATTTATATGGGATGATTTGGGTTGACTCTCTACATTCCTAGGTTGGCTTTCCAATTCCCATGGCTCTCAAATTTCCAAAAGTTAACTGATACAACTTTCCAATTTCCATGGCTCTCAAATTTCCAAAAGTTAACTGATACATTAATTAATTAATAATTTATTTATTTATTTATTTTCTATTATAATATATCAAAAATACCCGTATATTACATTCTCACCCCCTTAAAATAAGTTTAGTCCTCTAAACTTGACGTACCTCATTCGATGAACAATTTAGGGTGTTTTTCCCGCATCTCACTTTCAAGCTCCCATGTAGCTTCTCGAACAGTATGGTTACTCCACTGAACCTTCATGTATGGGATGATGCGCTTTCTTAATACTTGGTCCTTCTTATCCACAATCCGAATCGGTTCTTCATCATAATTCAGATCCGCTCGAAAACGTAACCGTTCAAATTCAATGACATGGCTTGGGTCAGGGACATACTTTCGTAGCATGGACAAATGAAAAACATTGTGGACTCCCGACAGAGCCGGCGGTAATGCCAGTCTATAAGCCACCTCTCCCACTCGATCAAGAATCTCAAAGGGTCCGACATACCTCGGACTAAGCTTTCCTCTTATTCCGAATCTCATAACACCTTTCGTAAGGGATATCTTTAAGAATACATGATCTCCCACATCAAACTTAAGTTCACGACGATGTTTGTCTGCATATGATTTCTGTCTACTTTGTGCTGTCAATAATCTCTTCTTTATTAATTGGATCTTTTCAGTAGTCACTTGAACCAATTCGGGTCCCAATACAAAGGGAATTACAAAGGAATAAATACCAATGAAATATTTCCTTGGTGAAATCCTTGGTAAATTTCAAAGGAATAGATGTCAAAAAAATAATTTCTTATATTTACACACACATAATATATTATAATTGTTTCTCAATAGACATTTGATTTTTTAAAATTTTTTTTGGATAAATAAAACTATTTGAGATGTTAGTTAGTAGTGAATTTTTTTACAAAAAATTATATAAAAAAAGTTAAGAATTTTTAAAGAAATGAAAGGATATAATAGAAAAAAAGAGGGACGGACAATAGTATTTATTTTTTTTTATTTTTTTTTGGATAAATGAAACTATTTGAGATTTTAGTTTGTAGTGAATTTTTTTACAAAAAGTTATATAAAAAAATTTAAGAATTTTTAAAGAAATGAAAGTATATATTAGAAAAAAGAGGGACGGACAATAGCATTTACTTTTTTTTTTTTGATAAATAAAACTATTTGAGATGTTAGTTATTAGTGAAATTTTTTACAAAAAGTTATATAAAAAGTTAAGAATTTTTAAAGAAATGAAAGTATATAATAGAAAAAGGAGGGACGGACAATAGCATTTACTTTTTTAATTTTTTTAATTTTTTTTTTGGATAAATAAAACTATTTGAGATGTTAGTTATCAGTGTAATTTTTTACAAAAAGTTATATAAAAAAATTTAAGAATATTTAAAGAAATTAAAGTATATAATAGAAAGAGAGAGGGAAGAACAATAGCATTTACTTTTTAATTTTTTTTAAATTTTTTTGGATAAATAAAACTATTTGAGATGTTAGTTAGTAGTGAAATTTTTTACAAAAAGTTATATAAAAAAAGTTAAGAATTTAAAAAAAAATGAAAGTATATAATAGAAAAAAGAGAAACAGATAATAGCATTTACTTTTTTTTTTTGATATATAAAACTGTTTGAGATGTTAGTTAGTAGTGAAATTTTTTACAAAAATTTATATAAATAAAACTATACCTTATACCATGTACCCTAAACCCTAAATCATATACATATACCCTAAACCCTAAATCCCTATATCCTAAACCCTAAATCATATACCTATACCCTAAATTCGTATATCCTAAACCCTAAATCATATACCTATACCTTATACCTATACCCTAAACCCTAAATCATATACATATACCCTAAACCCTAAATCAATATATCCTAAACCCTAAATCATATACCTATATCTTATACATATACCCTAAACCCTAAATCCTTATATCCTAAACCCTAAATCATGTACCTATACCCTAAACCCTAAATTCGTATATCCTAAATCCTATACCTTATACCTTATACCATATACCTTAAATCGTATAATACCTTATACCTTATACCCTATACCTTAAATCGTATACCTATAAGGTATAAGGTTTAGGGTATAAGGTATAATGTATAGGTATATAATTTAGGGTTTAGTGTATAGGGTATAAGGTATAAGGTTTAGGGTATAGGTATATGATTTAGGGTTTAGGATATACGAATTTAGGGTTTAGGGTATATGTATATGATTTAGGGTTTAGGATATATGGATTTAGGGTTTAGGGTATAGGTATATGATTTAGGGTTTAGGATATAGGATATAGGGATTTAGGGGTTTAGGGTATAGGTATATGGTTTAGGGTTTAGGATATATGAATTTAGGGTTTAGGGTATAGTATATGATTTAAGGTTTAGAATGTAGAAATTTAGTGTTTAGGGTATAGGTATAAGGTATATGTATATGATTTAGGATTTAAGATATATGGATTTAGGATTTAGGGTATAGGTATATAATTTAAGGAGGGTATAAGGTTTATGGTATAGGGTTTAGGATTTAGGGTATAAGGGATAAGGTATAGGTATATGATTTAGGGTTTAGGGTATAGGGTATAGGGTATAAGGTATAAGTCTAAAATATTATTTTATAGTCAATAAAAAATAAAATAAAAAATAAATATAGGGTAGTCCGTCCCTCTTGACTTTTCTTCTATATACTTTCATTTGTTTAGTTTTTTATATCTTTTTTTATATATATTTTTGTAAAAAATAAATCACTAGTTAACAAAGTCTAAAATATTATTTTACAGTCAATAAAAAATAAAAAATAAATATAGGGTAGTCCGTCCCTCTTTTAACTTTTCTTCTATATACTTTCATTTGTTTAGTTTTTTTCTATCTTTTTTTATATATCTTTTTGTAAAAAAATCACTAATTAACAAAGTCTAAAATATTATTTTATAGTCAATAAAAAATCAAAAATAAATAAAAAACAAATATAGGGTAGTTCGTCGCTCTTTTGACTTTTCTTCTATATACTTTCATTTGTTTAATTTTTTTTCTATCTTTTTTTATATATCTTTTTGTAAAAAAATCACTAATTAACAAAGTCTAAAATATTATTTTATACTCCCTCCGTCCCATTTCAATTGAGTCACTTTCCTTTTTGGAACGTCCCACTTCAAATGAGCCATTCCATAAATGAAAAGAAGTGAACAGTGTTTCGGACATTTATACCCTCATAATGTTTATATATTTACAAAAAACAATTCATTATACCCTTATAAATTTAACATATTTACAAAAAAATCAATCATTAACTTACTATTCCTCCCACTCATTCTCTCTCCTATTAAATATTTTTAACTTTTACATTCGCTCTCCTCTAATCTTCTACCCACTTTCAATTTTTTACTCATTTTTTAAAAAAAACCTTTAAAAGCATGCAAAGATGCCATGGCTCAATTGAAGTGGGACGGAGGGAGTAGTCAACAAAAAATAAAAAATAAATATAGGGTAGTTTGTCCCTCTTTTGACTTTTCTTCTATATACTTTTATTTGTTTAGCTTTTTTCTATCTTTTTTTATATATACTCCTTGGTAAAAAAAATCACTAATTAAAAAAGTCTAAAATATTATTTTATAGTCAATAAAAAATAAAAAATAAATATAGGGTAGTCCATCCCTCTTTTTGCTTTTCTTCTATTTACTTTCATTTGTTTATTTTTTTCTGTCTTTTTTTATATATCTTTTTGTAAAAAAATCACTAATTAACAAAGTCTAAAATATTAATTTATAGTCAATAAAATATAAAAATAAAAATAAAAAATAAATATAGGGTAGTCCGTCTCTCTTTTGACTTTTCTTCTATATACTCTCATTTGTTTAGTTTTTTTCTATCTTTTTTTCTATATATTTTTGTAAAAAAATCACTAATTAACAAAGTCTAAAATATTATTTTATAGTCAATAAAAAATAAAAATGAAATAAAAAATAAATATAGGGTATTCCGTCCCTCTTTTGACTTTTCTTCTATATACTTTCATTTATTTAGTTTTTATATATCTTTTTTTATATAACTTTTTGTAAAAAAATCACTAATTAACAAAGTCTAAAATATTATTTAATAGTCAATAAAAAATAAAAATTAAATATAGGGTAGTCTGTCCCCTCTTTTGACTTTTCTTCTATATACTTTCATTTGTTTAGTTTTTTTCTATCTTTTTTTATATATATTTTTGTAAAAAAAATCACTAATTAAAAAAGTCTATAATATTATTTTATATTCAATAAAAAATAAAAAATAAAATAAAAAATAAATAAAGGGTAGTCAGTCTCTTTTTTGACTTTTTTTCTATATACTTTCATTTGTTTAGTTTTTTTCTATCTTTTTTTATATACCTTTTTGTAAAAAAAAAATCACTAATTAACAAATTCTAAAATATTATTTTATATTCAATAAAAAAATAATAAATATAGGGTAGTCTGTCCCTCTTTTGACTTTTCTTCTATATACTTTCATTTGTTTAGTTTTTTTCTATCTTTTTTTATATATCTTTTTTAAAAAAAAATCACTAATTAACAAAGTCTAAAATATTATTTTTTAGTCAATAAAAAATTTAAAAAAAAATAAAAATAAATATAGGGTAGTCCGTCCCTCTTTTGACTTTTCTTTTATATAGTTTCATTTGTTTAACTTTTTTTCTATCTTTTTTTATTACTATCAATTATTACATAGGTATATTAATATTTCTTAGAAGTTCAAATTATTAAATTATTATTAATAAATTTTAAAATAATTAAATTAATGAGAATTATTATTAATTAATAACATTTTTATTTTTGATATTATGTATTATTACTAGTTATTATTAATATTATTATTAACTATTATTATTAATTATATAATAATAATTATTAATATATTCAATTATATAATTGAATAATTAACAATAGCATCATTATTAATATTATTATTAAGTATTATTACTAATTATATGATAATATTATTATTCTTGATATTAGGCATACTACTTTAACTAAAATTTGGGGTAAATCAAATAAAAGCATGTAAATATTTTAGATAACTTTTTGTAAATTTCAGCAATAAAAAAAATCTAAAATATTTTTTCCTAGTCAATAAAAAAATAAGAATTACTAGTTATTATTAGTACTATTATTAATATTATTACTGTTTATATAATTAATATTAATAAATTAATCAGTTATATAATTAATAATTCATTAATAAATATTATTGATAATAAATATTATTATTCTTGATATTAGGCATATATATTTTAGGTAGCATATAGTATAGTGTGAAACAAATATAGGTATGTGATGTGGTATTGTTTGATTGGATCCCAATAATTCACGCAGATCATGAGCTAAAGCACATCTAACCATTCAATAGATTCAATCCAATGGTCAAAAAACTTCAAACAAAACCACTTCCCTTTCCTCTATTTCTCCCGTTTATTTTAACTTTATTTCTCTCGTTTCTCTCTCTATTTCTCTGTTTCTCAAAATAAACGGCCGTGAACTGGCCGGTGGAATCAATGGCGACCACGCCTCCGGCTCCTACCTCATATCTCTCCCCGCCTCTTCTCCTCTACACGCCTCCGGTGAAACTCTCCTTCAACCATCTCCAGTCAACCATCGGCGGTGGAGCTTTTGAAACCTCCGTCTTGGTTTTGTCGGCGGTGAATCCGGTGCAGCTGCCTCACGCCCTCATCCCTCATCCCACCATCACCTCCGGTACATCCCAAGTGGCAGACTTGAATTCCGGTGAGAAGAACACCACCTTCATTGATTCCGGTGAGAAGAAGAAAGAAAGAAATGGCAGACTTGTTTTTCTTTTTTTTGGATTTGATTGTTTGTTTTGATTTTTGGTTGCTATTTTGAATAGAAGTGCAATTTGTTGTTTGGAATTTTGTAGATTCAAATTTGGAAGAAATGAAAATTTTAATTTGTATGTTGATTTGATGATGATGGAGGTGGTGGTATATTTTAAAAATAATCTATTAATAATCCTAAATACACATTTCTTTAATTATGTTTAATATTTTTTAATTACTAGTTTAAATGATTTTTGACTAAATACTTATTAATTATACAAATATATTTAATATATTAATCATATATTATTTTTTAAATATAAAATGCCAATTTAGCAAGGAAAAAAAATATCACCAAGAAAATTAAAATATATGTAGTAATATTTTATTTATACCAAGGAAATTATTCGTCAGTAATTTCGTAGGCAAAATTTTTTCAAGGAAACTATCTTTTTTTTAATAATAAATCAGTAATTATCAAGGACAAATTCCTTGACAATTTCCTTGGTAAATTACAAATGACATATTTCTTGACAATTTCCTTGGTAAATTGCCTAGGAATTCCATTCCTCAGCGAAATTACCGACGCCTCGTTTGCCAAGGAAATTTCCTAAGTTTGCCAAGGAAATTTTTTCCTCACTAAAGTATGTTTTACCAAGGAATTTGTATCGATTGCAAAGGAAATTTGTCCATGGCAATTGCTATTTTATCCGTAGTGAAATGGTTATACATGACTGAACGGGGGTGGTAAAGATGTACGATCCGGATGAACGTCCCTCGGGTCATATGTAACGCAGGACCTACAAGACAAATCACCGTTAGGGGTGGGGGGCCTTTCCCCCAAAAAACCTCCGCGTGAGAATCATCAATTCGATTCATAACATTTCATATATAAACATAATGCTTTATTTTCTAGAGAGAGAGAGAGAGAAGAGAGAGAGAGAGAGAGAGCTCATAACTTAAAAAACTTAAAACTTACATTGCAAATGGAGGGAGGGAGTATATATAGCCAAGAGAGTCATCATCATTATCATCTTCACTTTACACGTGTCACACCGTCATTGGAGGGATATCAAACAAGAGATTTCGTCTCGATACGATCAAGATAAGACACTAGACATGTGGCATGGTCCTTACTTGGAGACATAAACATCCTGAGAGAACCAAGACATGACATGCGACATGCAACATACGACATGCGACATGCGACATGCGACATGAGACATGCGACATGCGACATACGACTTGTGACATACGACTTGCGACATGCGACATTCGACATGCGACATACGAGAACCATAACATTGGCGAGAACCAGGCGAGAACCAAGCTCTTGACGAGATCCTCATGAAATAGGGACTCATAAGTGTGAAATTACCCGGATTTCGCGCGCGGCAAAAGCGGTTGTCTTTCGCGGGGTTGGTGTCTGAGACCTCGCTTTCGGGAAGGAGAGGAGTCGCCACGCAGTTTTGTATTTTGAGCCCAAACGTTGAAAAATGGCTTTTGGTTGAAAATGGTGTCGTTTTTATTGGCAGCAAAAACATAGAAAAAAGCTTTGAAAACGGGGTGTCATTTTTATTGGTAGCAAAAATGAGGAAAAAGTTTTTTTGAGTACCAGAGATTGTTAGGTTCGGAGGTCACGTTACGCTTTGGGAAGAGTATTTTGAGATCACCCGAAACGCCTCGTATAACGAGTCTTTCTACATTTCTCGAAAATGTGTGTGTGTGTGTGTGTGTGTTTGCATTTTGAAAATTGGGGCTTGAATGACAAGCTTAATCTTGGTTTGAATGTCAAACATTGATTTTTGTGATTCTGTTTGAAAAGGCGAGCGTTTGAATGACAAACGTCAGTTTTGGAGTTTTTTTTAGGAAAAGTGACGCGAGTGCTGATTTTAACTATTTAACTTAAGTGTCAAATGTTGACTTTCAAGAAAAGAGCGTTTGAATGTCAAACGTCGGCTTTTGAGTTTGAAGATGATCGTTTGGATGCCAAACGTCACTTCACGCGTTTTTGAAAGAGAGTTCGAATGTCGAACTCCGGTTTTGAACCGGGCATTTCATTGTTAATAATTTTACGGAAAAAAAGCATTAAATGATTTTGAGTATCAAATGTCGGATTTTAAGTTTGAAGATGATCGTTTGGATGCCAAACGTCATTTCGCGAGTTTTGAAAGAGAGTTCGAATGTTGAACTCCGGTTTTGAACCGGGCATTACATTGTTAGCAATTTTACGAAAAAATGCATTAAATGATATGCGATCAACGAATCGTTTTTGCTACTCGGACTTTGATAATTAAATACTATCACGAGCCAAATGGCTCGGACTTGTAAATGACAGTATTTAAAGTGCGGTATCGACGGAATCAACGACTCGGAATTGTAAAGTGCGTTCAACGAGCCAAACAGCTCGGAATTGTAAAGTTGCGTAAAAGTAAATGACGATCGACGGATCAAACGATCCGGAATTTGTAAATGTCATAAAAGTAAATGACGATTGACGGATCAAACGATCCGGAATTGTAAATGACATAAAAAGTAACGGAACGGGGCCGAAACGCCGTTTTAACCCGAGATTACTTCTCTTACGGGAAGAGAAGAGGATCAAGGACTAAAACGTATCAGACCCCGTTAGACGGTGACGTCTACATTTCAACAATGTTCATCCGAAACGGTTGTAGCGACTGGCGCGTAAACCGAGACGGAACGAGAGTTAAGGGAGAGAGAGCACTACATATGGCTAGGGTCAGCTCCTTTGGCTCGATGGGCGTATACGGGATTCGAAAAGGTGTTTGGAACGGTGTTTTGAGGTGGTGGGGGTTGTATTTGGTTGAAATAAGGAGTTTTCACGCAAATCGAGGCAAAACGGGGGCTCGGGAGAGGGTGAAAAGGGTTTGGGCCGTGGCTGTGGTGGATTTTGGGTGAATTTTGTTGTTGTCAAAATGTTTGACAGCCCTCTGTATTTATAGGGTAAATTTGCAAAAGAGTCCGGACGAACTTAGGCTGAATTCCAGGGGATTTTGTGAAACTTTGGAAATTGGAGGGACTTGCTGACAATTCTGGATTGTCTGCAAAAGAGTTCGGTCGGACTTGGACTGCATACCAGGGGTATTTTAGTCTTTTTACACTGAAATGTGATTGAGGTTGACAAGGGAGCTGTGTCATGCGTGCCACGTGTCCTGTGACTCACCAGGTTCATGGGATTTCGTGCCATTATCCCCGATTTTGTCCGGTTTTTAAATAAATGTCCGAAAAATGTCCGAAACGCCCCCGGAAAGTGCCAGAAAGTGCATTTTTCAGGAAAAGCTGTACTTTTACGTGCGACGACGTGTGTTGAGTACGCTTTGACGTTGGGATGCACGGGGCAGTCCTGAGACGTCTCGTTGGCTTGAGAACGGGGAGCTTAACGGGTTCCGGTTAACCTGGAGCGGGCCAGTTAACGGATTCCTGGTTAGCTTCTAACGGATTTTGGCGATCCGGATTTGGGTACTTACAAAGCGGCTCTAGAAAATCATATTTGGGCTTGGCCGGGTAAACATTTATGGGGCATAACATTTTGTTATAGGCACATCAGAAGCCCCCGACTCCTTAACTCGATTATTCATGATCGAGTTGAGGAGTAAAATAATACACATAACAAAATGGAGATTATCATATCGAGTTAATTTCCCTGGTATAGAACATAGGTCTGTTTCCTTGATCCTTTCAACACTTTTTATTACTGACTTCTCATTTCATTTCAACTTTTTGCATTTTCTCTTTCCTATTTCATTTCAAGACCTTCCAATTCCACCCATGTCTGTAAATTCCGACAGGTAAATATGACATTCTGCGACTTCCCATCTTGTTTTGGCCAGCGATCTTTCGGTTCAAGGCGAGCTCTTACCAAGCGAGATGGTTGAGTTAGGCGATTTCTCATTTCGACAATTTCCGCCTGACCTCGAAAGCTTTCGGGCCAGTTGACTACGACTTCCTTCCAAGTGGCGAGTTTAGCTGGCGACTTGTTCCAGTTGATTCAATTTCTTTCCAACAACTGAGTGTATCCTTGCGACATCAACATTCTTAGATTCACCGTAGACTTCTTCCATGTTTTCCGGCGGCTTATTACTTCAGCGACTTTCATGGTTCAGAACGGGATCACACTTTATGGTTTCAGATCTAATTCAGGGACATTGAAGTCCGATCGCTGGGCTCTGCCAATAATAGAAGCCAACATTACCCGCCATAGATCAAAAAATGCCAGCGACACGAAATCCGGTCGCTGGACTTTGATGGTTCTGATGTCGCGGGACATTCAGACAGCTTCCTTTCCATGCAATTTGTTTTGACAATTCTGATAGATGAGCTCGTCGAACTTGCCACCGAGGACAAGCTTTTGGGAAAACTGGTCTTGGAGGTTCCCGCGGTTGCTGAGAACGATGCCCTGACTTTGTGGGTTGATCTTACTGATGAAAAGAATACTGCACGAAAAACTGCGAAAGATGCCGCCAAAGCCGCTCGAGCTGCCCAAGCCGCTTCAACTGAGCACATCCCCACTCCCCCTTGAACTTGATGTCTTTTCAACAATTCAATTTGGTCTGGGTCTGTATTAAACAATTTACATTCTTTCTTTAACTTTGCTTTGCTGTTACTTGATTGTCCCGGTTCGCGACTTGACTTGGGCTTCCCTCCTTATGAATGCTTTCCTTTGAAATTGTTGTTTTGCTTTTATTACTCTGCCTTGAATTTTCATCTTTATATGTCGCCTACTGGTTTTCACTTTAATAGTTTACCAAAGATTCACTTTAGACTTTTACCTCCATATACATACTACTCCCTTCAAAAGAGTGAGACTTGTCTTTAGGCAGCTGTTGGGTATGCATATTTTAACCCTCCTAGATTTAGATTAGATTTGATTGATACCATAACTTCCTCTCTATTTTAAAGACTTTAGGCCCATATGTAATGAAGCTTAGACTTCAATTTTTTAGCTAAGTCCATTTTATAGAATATGATAAATTAGGCTTGAGGACTGGCACAAGACTCATTGGATAGACCACTTCATCAAACCGCACTAAGCAAACCGCTCCCAGCAACTGCTTTGTGGAATCCCTTTGTCTAAACCGCCTTTGACAATCTCAGTGCAACCGCTTTGAAGTGAACCGCATTTGTGATGCAGTTCCAATATCTCAACCGCACTGATGAAACCTCCACTGGTGAAATCGCACATGCTCAACCGCTTCACACCAGACCGCTCCAATGATTGAAGACTTGAAGTGAACCACTTTGTGACTGTTGGAATCCACGTCAGCAATGACAAAAGTCAAACACCAAATCTTGTCACGTGACTAAGTACCAGACAAGATCTGCAAGGATCCTGAAAAGGTAACAGGTGTCCTTATCTTCTTAACTGCAGCTGAAGTATGATCAGCTTTGACTGCAAGTTCTAAACAAGGGACAAAAGGTGAATTTGTGGACCAATCAGAAAGCACCAGTACAGTCATTGCAACAGCTGTATCCAACGGCTAGTTCCTTGGTGCTTGGGTATAAATACCCTCAATCTTCATCATTTGAAGATTGCTTGAGAAATTGACTTGTTGTGAGTTCATAAGAAGCTGAAGCTCTGCCCAAAAAATTCTTAGTCCTTTGAATCTTCATCTTCAAGAAAAATATCCCAGCCCAGAAATCAAGCCTTATACACATCAAGAATCATTGAGCTCTACATCTCTTAGATTCAAAGAGCCTTGATCTTGTAAACACACACACACCTCACTTGTTTAATCACATAGATTATTCATTTGAGATACACCGGTTATAGTCTAGGATTTGTTCTTCATAGAATATATTTTAAATCTGAGTATTGTACTTTGTACTTTGTAATCTCTCATACTCAATATAAAATCACTCTTAGAAAATCCAAGACTAACCATCTTGATAGTGGACGTAGATCATTTATCGATTGAACCACTCCAAATATTTGTGTTCTTTATTTCTGCATTTTTATTTACTATTCTTACTAATTGTTTATCTCTATCTCTAGTTGATCTTATTTATAGTTATCCATTATTGAGAATTGTGTTTGCAGTTAACTATTGTCATAACTTCACTTTTCAGTTTTAAGAATCGCACTGAAAACCGCATTGCAAAACCGCACCTCTAAAATCGCTTTATAACTTTAATATTTCGCTGTGCATTTTACAACTCTACTTGCAGTATCTTATTAACTGCAAGCGGTTTTGTAAGCCAAGAGGTTCAGTTTTCAAAAGAGGGCAAAAATTTTGTAACAGCCATTCACCCCTCCCCTCTAGCTGTTTTTTACCCTTGTTGCCATCTTTGGGACCAACAGCAGCCTTACTCCCTTAGCTATGCTTCTTGCCTTTCAGCTTTACTCAGTTTTGCAGCGACTTCTTTCCCTGGTCCATCTTGTGTATGGCACCTTTAAGCCAAGTCTTTTTGTGCCTGACACCTTTAAGTCAGGCACAAAACATCACTTGACCAAAACCTCACCAAGGCCAAAACATCACTTGACCAAAACCTCACCAAGACCAAAACCTCACTTGACCCAAACCTCACCAAGGCCAAGACCTCACTTGACCCAAACTGCACCAATGCCAAAACCTCACTTGACCCAAACCGCACCAAGGCCAAACCCTCAATTGACCCAAACCGCTCCAAGCCCAAAACCTCACTTGACCCAAACCTCCCAAACCACTCCAAGGCCAAAACCTCACTTTATCCAAACCTCACCAAGGCCAAAACCTCACTTGACCCAAAACTCACTTAGGCTTAAACCTCACTTAACCCAAACCTCACCAAGGCCTAAACCTCACTTGACCCAAACCGCAACAAGGCCAAAACCTCACTTGACCCAAACCGCACCAAGGCCAAAACCTCACTTGACCCAAACCGCTCCAAGGCCAAAACCTCAATTGACCCAAACCGCTCCAAGGTTAAAACCTCACTTGACCCAAACCTCACAAGGCCAAAACCTCACTTGACCCCAAACTAGAATCGTCAAGTTGGGACGGTCCCGTCGGGACGTCCCGTCCCGCCATACAAATGGGACAGGATGGGACGGAATATTTTAGTCCCGTCCCGTCTCGTCCCATTTTCGTTGTGGAACAACATAGTGCGGTCCCGCCCATCCCGTCCCGTCCCGCGACCTCATGAAACCTATATTTACAAACTAAAGTTTCTGAAACTTAAGACATGGTTAGTTGATTCTCCCAATGTACCACAACACTTGTTCCTCCATTAGCATATTTTATCAGCCACTTTCCAATCTCTCAACAGCTACTGCCATACCATGCAATTTCTGATAAACTGCTTGACTGGAAGTCAGAATAAGCTAGCCCAATTTTCCTTTTCAGAGCTTGCTTGCTTCATTTTTTTAGTTCAAACAACGCATCAACAATGCCTTCTTCTATTGGCCTAAATTTGTGGGATCCACCTGGAAGTAACATCAGTATTAAAAACACTTAGCAGAGTACATTTTTAGTCAACGCCTAATCTTGCCTAGTCAACGGGTCCCGTATTGTCCCGCGTTCCGCAATAGATTTGGGACGGGACGGAATATTTTAGTCCCGTCCCGTTTCGTCCCGTTCCCGTTGCAGGAAAACTTAGTTTCATTCCGTCCCGTCCCGTCCCGTTATCCCGTATTGATGGCTCTACCCCAAACCTCACCAAGGCCAAAACCTCACTAGGCCCAAACTTCACCAATTCCAAAACCTCACTTGACCCAAACCTCACCAAGGCCATAATCTCACTTGACCCAAACCTCACTTTACCCAAACCTCACCAAGGCCTAAACCTCAATTAACCCAAACCTCACCAAGGCCTAAACCTCACTTGACCCAAACTGCACCAAGGCCAAAACCTAACTTGATCCAAACCTCACTTGACCCAAACCGCTCCAAGGCCAAAAACCTCACCAAGGCCAAAACCTCACTTGACCCAAACCTCACCAAGCCCAAAATCTCATTTGACCTAAACCGCTCCAAGGCCAAAACCTCACTTGACCCAAACCTCACCAAGGTCAAAACCTCACTTGACCCAAACAGCACCAAGGCCAAAACCTCACTTGACCCAAACATCACCAAGGCCTAAACCTCACTTGACTCAAACCTCACCAAGTCTAAAACCTCACTTTACCTAAACCTCACCAAGGTCAAAACCTCACTTGACCCAAACCGAACCAAGGCCAAAACCTCACTTTACCTAAACCTCACCAAGGTCAAAACCTCACTTGACCCAAACCGCTTCAAGGTCAAACCCTCACTTGACCCAAACCTCACTTGACCTAAACCGCTCCAAGGCCAAAACCTCACTTGACCCAAAACCTCACCAAGGCCAAAACCTCACTTGACCCAAACAGCACCAAGGCCAAAACCTCACTTGAAACAAACCTCACCAAGGCCAAAACCTCAGTTGACCCAAACCTCACCACGGCCAAAACCTCACTTGACCCAAACCGCTCCAATGCCAAAACATCACTTGACTCAAACCACACCAAGGCCTAAACCTCACTTGACCCAAACTTCACCAAGGCCAAAACCTCACTTGACCCAAATCGCCAAGGCCAAAACCTCTCTTGACCCAAACCGCTCCAAGGCCAAAACCTCACTTGACCCAAACCTCATGTAGACACCCCATTCTGAACCAATAATTCATGATTACACTACTCTTCGTCTCTCTTTTATGTTTTGATGAAAGCATATCAGTTTCGTCATGTTTCGTTAAGTTTCTACTAACCTCGTTAGTTTTTGACCTAACTGACTAACGGAATAACTGAAAAGGACAAAATAGTCAACCGACTAGTTGTCTCGCAAGAGACATACGTGTCTCGCACGAGACATACGTGTCTCGCACGAGACAACCTGTCATGACCCAAATATTAGGCACTACTTTACACACGTTGAGCACGTGGGATTCGGGTAGTAACATTTCATTTTGTGCATTTTATGATATTATTTGGCTTTATGTGATTATTCATATGCTTGGTTGGAGTATGTAAGTTAGATTGGGCATTAACTAACTTATGTGAAGATGGGATAAAAATGAATTAAAAAGAATGTTTTAGGGTCTAAAGGGAATAAAAAAAGGAAAGGTTCTAATGAATTAATAATAAAGAGAATTTTATTAAAATGTTTATTGGTGTTGAGGTGCTTAGTGGTAAATGGGGATAGTTAGAGTTTTAGTTATAATTTGTTAATTCATGGAGGAGCTTTATTTAAATTCTTTATCTTTATCCATGGGAAAATCAAATAATGAAAACCATTTTGTACTCTCTCAGTACCTTCATCACCTTCTCAAATCAAAAGCCATGGAGAAAGCCAAAACCCTAACCTTCTCTTAGAAAAATTCTAGCACCTTCAATACTTCTTCGTTTTCAAAACGGATTGCGGATTCGTGTTCCTGACGGCGAGGGGATCGTTTAGAGCTACTCAAATAAATATTTTATTTTTCATCATTTAAGTAAGTTATTATGACTTCTTTCAAATAATTGTTCATATTATAATGATTATTTGATGTTTGGTTCAAGGAAATGATTTTGTGTTGTTAAAACCATGTTATTGGATTTTAAAAGGGTTTTTGTCAAGGTTGGAACTGATTTTGGTGGAAAAGAGAGATTTAGATTGAAAGAGTAATGGTGAAGAGTTTAATGGGTGTTAATGATTTGATAAAAATGGTTGCATGGATAAATGAGTTGAAGTTTGGTTCTAAATTGATGTGGATTGATGTTGGAATAGTTTGGAAATGAGTTAGAAAGGTTTGGTACTGATTTTGGTTATTTATATACTTGTTTAGACTCTTGGAAAACAGAGGAAATGAGTACAATTTAGTTGTTTGTTGTTGCTGCTGGTGTTCTGATTCTGGTACCTGATTTTGGCCTTGGCACGAGTCGTGCCAAGGGGAACGAGTCGTGCCCTTTGGCCATTCGTGAAAACGAGTCGTGGAACTGGTCTAAGTCGTTCTGATCAAAATGGTGGGAAAAAGGCACGAGTCGTGCCAGATGGCACGAGTCGTGCCCTGCATTTGTAATTCTGAATCAACTTTGAAGGCTTAGAAACCTATCCAACTTAGAACATAATTGAACCCTATTTAACTTAGATTAAAGTAGAACATTTTAGATTTACAATGATGCCTTAGTTGATCAAAATGGAATAGTGGAAGTACTTTAAATATTGTCGTGAAAATGCTTCGTAGCCTTGAATTGTTCCTTAGCCAAAGTAACTCCAACTTGGTAAAGGGAACTTGGACCTTTATAGAAGTTATATATTATTGCATATTGGCTATGTAGGAATAGTTTATGATACCTTCCTACCTTATTGAGTTCATATGCATTGACATTATTGTATATAGTGCATGAAATGAATGTTGCACTCTGTAGCGATGCGTGAATTTTGTAACATCTCGGAGTCGCCACTTATTATTTATTTAGGAAAAAAATAAGAAAAACCTTTTTGATTTTAAAGAGATTTGAGGGTTCGGGGGTTAAGTTATGAAATGGGTAGGTCGAGGAGCATCCATTTCACCCAATCCGAAGATCGGTCTTGCCAATTGAGTATTATCAATCTTTTCAATAAAATAATTAAAGAAGAACAAGTAAACCCTAATCAATTTCTTGATTAGGAATGTCGGATTGTATGCTTCAAGATCGCCTTCATCGATTGAAGGGACTCTAGGCTAATCCTTTTGATGGGATTACACCACTTTAAAAGCCAATAGAGAGAGATTGAGAAGAAGAGAGTAAAAAGTATAGTAATTTACCTTGTTTTAGGGAGTAATTGATTTAGAATGTGGTTCTAAGATGTCTTTTCGGTCGAGAAGTGATTTGGGCAGAGTTTCGACTCAATATGAGAGTCAAATCTTGATGCGGACAGAGCTTCGCCTCAATCCTTGATTCGGGTTTGGATGTTTGTTGATCAACAAGGTTGATAAACAAACTTTAGGTGATTTTAGGGAGGTTTTGTGAGTGATTTGAAGGAATCTTTCGTGGAGAGAAACCAATAAATTGTGTGTGTTGTGTGGAAATATGGCCCTCTGAAACAGTGGAAGTCACCAAGTATTTATAGGGGTTTAAGAGGTAGAGGTGGAGAGGTAAAACACTCCTAGGAAGCTTCCAGAACTCAAATTTGATTGGAGAACCGGATTAGATGAGGTTTATCAAGAAAAGAGGTTGAAACGGAGAAGGAGAGTGATTTCTGCACATCCTGTCGAGGGGATATCTCGCGCGAGACACGCTATTCCGCGCGAGATAACTAGTCATTTGACTATTTTGTCCTCTTCAGTTTATTCCGTTAGTCAGTTAGGTCCAAAACTAACGAGGTTAGTTAGAAACTTAACGAAACATGACGAAACAGATATGCTTTCATCAAAACACTAAAGAGAGACGAAGAGTAGTGTAATCAGGAATTATTGGTTCAGAATGGGGTGTCTACACACTCTAGTATTGATTAAACATGAGTATTGTTTTACCATGTTGATACATTCTCATCCCTTTGGTGGATTTTAATTCAAGTAACTATTATGTGCTTGACTTGTGTTAATCAGCTGATGTTTAGGGGTATAACGGAATACGATCAATTATGGAAAGTGTGACATAATGTGATCGGATTACGTTATACCTGTGACTGTCCCCTCTGTGGCCACAGATTGGGGTTATAGCATCTATATTGAGCCAAAAGCCTTACAGAGTTGCTAATATCTTATATGGTTCCCTGGAAAACGGGTCTTATAAGATGTGAATATGCTTAAGCAGTTCACAAGAGAGGAGTTATTATAATAGCTCTCTCCGTTATATTTTATTGATTGTGATGGAATGGTATCCTCCAATATTGTATGACTTATTGGTCAGACGGGAAAAGTAACAAAACGGGGTTTTTGATTTGGTTTATTAACTAAATTACTAAAATGAGAAATTAAACTATTTAATTGACGAAAACAAGAAAGCAAGAAACAAGGATGTAATCAGATCAAAGGAATTCACGGATTGGATTTCATAATTGTATCCCCTCTATGCTATGATTTTGATAACAAAAATAACAATCTCATTCAAAGATTCTTTCACGTGATTAAGGGTTGGGACGTTTGGTGTTTGGATTGCAACCCTAATATTTCTATCTTATTGTAAATTTCGGTAGGTCAAAACAACATTCAAGAAACTCATTAAGTCCACAAGAAACAAATGAATTTAGGTTGTCTTGTATTCCGGTAGGTCAACAATCCAACCTAATTGATGAATTAGTGTACTTTAAATAAACCGTCCACGATAGTGCAACAATCTAAAACATATTAAAGAATGATAATTAATTCATCAAATAAGAATGAGAGAGTTTGGAAGAATTAAAAACGTAAATTAGCATAGAGGTTCAACAATTACTACATCCAACCCATGAAAGAGGAAATTTAGCCACTCATATTCATGATAAAGATCACAAAGTATGAATAGCAACAATACATCAAACCTGGAAAAATTGCAAAACCTTGCAAATCCAAAATCCCTTAATGCTTCAAAAACCTAGGCAAGAAAATAAAATCCAAAGGTCCCCAAAAAAAAAGTCTTCTAAGGGGAGTATATATACTCCTTAATAGGTCCTAAACTAACTAGGAGAATAAAGAAAGTAAATCCCTGCAAATCTGTGACACCCGCTCCGCTGACATCACAAACTGCGTCCTGGCACGAGTCGTGCTAATTAGCACGAGTCGTGTCCTTCAGTCCAAGTCATGTCCACGAGTCGTGCTCCAATGTCCAAGTCGTTCTGATCAGCTTTGCTGGAATTGTGCCTTGGTTTCCACTCGTTCTCACGAGTCATGCTTCTGACCCCAACTCATTCCGATTAGCTCTCTTGCTTTGTGCTTTGGTTGCCACTCGTGCCCCAGTCGTACTATGGCCTTCTTCAGTCGTGCTCCACTCGTGCTCTGTGCAGGATGTTCCAACTTTGACTCAGCTTTGACCTGGCCTTCATCCCTTGACTTTGTTTGACCTCGAGCTTGAACCTTGGCCATTTTGTTGCCTTTTTCATTGACAGATGCCTTGCACTCTTCGGTTCCATGATCAATTACAAAGAAAACGACAAAACTACCCTCAAAGTGCATTGTTCCTTACAAAACCTCACTTTACAAAATATCACTCAAATAACATCAAAACTGAACTAAATACATAAAAAGTCAATGTAAAGTATCCGGAAACATAGGTAAATGATATGTATAAAATCCACTCATCAGTATCCTCCAATATTGTATGACTTATTGGTCAGACGGAAAAAGGTAAACCAAGGTAACGGAATGTGTTTACGGCTTTTCCAATGTGTTATATGCACCTTATATGTGTTGCATCTTACTTGGCATATTGTACAGACATTATAACTTATTGAGATTTATTCTCACCGTTCTCCCTTTAATGTTTTAGATCGACCTGAGACAGGAGGACCCGGCCAGTGAGGACGGGGAGGAGTTACACGAGTATTTTGGGTTGTTGGGTACGTTGTTGTCCTAGAGGGGTTGTGTATGTATCTTTTGGCTAGCTCCTTGGTGGAGTTGTATATATAACTACTTTGGTTTAAAAGATTTATTGTGAACTTTTGTAAATGTGTAATTAAGATGGTTTGTAAGTTAGTTATGTTTTACCCCTTTCCTCCAAGTGGAGATGACCCAAGTTAGCTTTTGAAAGTTAATGTTAAAGTTTGGTTGCTTTTCAAGTTAAGTCAAATGTTTTGAAAAATTTCAGGTGGTCTTTGGTAGTTGGGCTCTCCGGCTCGGGACACGTGTTAGGTTCCGGATTGGGGTGTCCACAGTTGGTATCAGAGCCTCGTTTAGAGGTCAAGGGTAGAGGTCTAGTTTAAGGGGGAGTGTGTGATCACTGACGCTGAGTGTTTGATGCAGGTGTTTGTTTCAATGGCTGGGAATGAGGATGATCAGCATCGGGCACAGGGAAATGTTGGTAATGAAGAGGGAAATGGTAATCAGAATGCAGAGATGATGGATATGTTCAGAGTCTTCTTATAGAACATGGAAAATCAAGGTAGAGCTCAACAACAGCCAGAAGGGAGGCAAGGGCACGGACTTGAGAAGTTTGTAAAAATGACACCCCCGAGTTTTAATGGTGATCCGGATCCGGTAAAGGCTGAGAGATGGCTCGAAATAATGAACAAGATCTTTGCGGCAATGGAGAGCCCGGATGACGAAAAAGTTAGGTGTGCGGTCTTCAAGTTAGAGGGAGCGGCAGAGCATTGGTGGAATATAGTCAAAGACAGTTGGGACCGAGATCATACACCACAGACATGGGAGAATTTCACGCGCAAGTTTCGGGACCACTTCATTCCGATGGTGACAAGGGATAGAAAAGAGGTTGAGTTTCTTCGACTGGAACAAGGGACTATGACGGTAGCACAGTATTCGGCCAAGTTTACGGAGTTGGCTCGTTATTGTCCTCACTTGATGCCGGAAGAAGAAAGGCGAGTATATAGGTTTGTGAAAGGGTTTAGGTTGGAGTTTCGTAAGCAACTTTTGACGCACGACTTCACTGATTTCCAAGCAGCGGTGAACCGAGCCTACCGGATAGAGAATGACATCGAAGAGCACAAAGGCAAGTCGGAAGGTGGAAGTGGAAGCAAGCAAAGGTTCCAAGGACAAGGTTCGGGACAGAATAGGGGGCCACCAAGGTTCTCAAATCCTGGTGTAGCAAGAGGCGGAATTGTGGTGACTCCAGTGGCTCGTACTCCTTCAAGGCAGTCTGGGGTTGTTTGTGGGTTTTATAAGAAGCTGGGTCATTCATAAGATTGATGCTGGAGCAAGTTGGGGAAGTGTTTAGAATGTGGAGGAGATGGCCATTTTAGGAAGAACTGTACCAAGCTGAGAGGGCAGGCATCCGGTAGCGGGCAAGGTGGACCACAAGGTGGAATAAAAAGAGATAATGAAGGAAAGCCTAAAGATAAAGTTCAAGGGCGAGTGTTTGCCTTAGGAAGAGGGGATGTTGACCCAAACACTGTCATTAGAGGTATTGTCCCTGTCTCAGGAGTTAAGGTCCGCATCCTTATAGATCCCGGGTCTTCCCATTCGTTTGTTGCGTCTCATTTTGCATTCGCATTGCATAAATTACCTGATATTATGCCTTATTTGCTTGAGGTGTCGACTCCTATGGGAGAGTGCCTCACTTCTTCTTTGATATATAATAGTTGTGATGTGGTTATTTTTGGGCATGTGTTGCCGGCGGATTTAGTAGAGTTACAAATCCGGGATTTTGATGTTATTCTTGGTATGGATTGGTTAAGTCATTACCATGCCCTGGTTGATTATCGTAGGAAGAAGGTCTTATTTGATATACTTGATATGCCTTCTTTTGTGTTTGATGCCGACAAGTCTATGTTTGGTATTCATGTCATTTCTGCTATAAAGGCTAGAAAATTGCTTTCTAAAGGGTGTGCGGGGTATTTAGCTTATGTGGTAGATTCCAGTAAGAAGTCCCCTGAGTTAATTGATGTTCCCGTAGTAAATGAATTTAGTGATGTGTTTTCTACTGAGTACTCTATGCCTTCTGATCGTGAGGTAGAGTTTTGCATTGATCTAGTGCCCGGTACTACACCTATTTCTAAGGCGCCTTATAGAATGGCTCCTGCTGAATTGAAAGATTTGAAGACTCAGTTACAAGAGTTGTTAGACCGGGGGTTTATCCGCCCTAGTGTGTCACCGTGGGGGGCTCTTGTTTTATTTGTCCGTAAGAAAGATGGTACTCTGAGATTGTGTATTGATTATCGTCTTTTGAATCAAGCAACTATCAAGAACAAGTATCCTCTTCTGCATATTGATGATCTGTTCGATCAGCTCCAAGGTTCCGTTATCTACTCAAAGCTTGATTTGAGAAGCGGATACCATCAGTTGAAGATTAGACCCGACGACATTTCCAAAACAGCTTTCAGAACTAGTTATGGTCACTATGAGTTCGTGGTTATGCCTTTCGGGTTGACTAACGCTCCGACCGTATTTATGGATATGATGAACCGTATCTTCAAGCCATACCTTGATAGTTTTGTTGTGGTGTTCATCGATGATATTCTTGTGTATTCTAAGTCCCGGGAGGAACATGAGACTCATTTGAGGATTGTCCTTTCTCTTCTCCGTGAAAAGCAATTGTTTGCCAAGTTTAGTAAGTGTGAGTTCTGGCTCAAGCAGATATCTTTCTTGGGGCATGTTGTTTCTAGCTCGGGGATATCAGTTGATCCTTCCAAGATTGAGGTCGTTGTCAGTTGGAAGCAACCTTCCACTGTGACCGAGGTTCGTAGCTTTCTTGGGTTAGCAGGTTACTACCGAAGATTCATTGAGGGGTTTTCTCGTATTGCAACTCCGTTAACTCGATTGACTCGAAAAGATGTATCTTTTGTGTGGGATTCCAAGTGTGAAGCTAGTTTTGAAGAGTTGAAGAAAAGGTTGACATCAGCTCCGGTTCTTACCTTTCCAGACGGTTGCGAGAACTTTGTGATTTTCAGTGATGCCTCGAAGGAGGGCTTGGGATGTGTGTTGATGCAAGGTGGGAAAGTGATTGCTTATGCTTCTCGGAAGCTATCACCGGCTGAACAAAATTATCCTACCCATGACATGGAATTGGCTGCGATTATATTTGCGTTACACAAGTGGAAGCATTATCTTTATGGGACGAGATTTGAGATCTTCACGGACCATAAGAGTTTGAAATATTTATTTACACAAAAGGAGTTGAACAATCGACAACGAAGATGGTTAGAGTTTTTGAAAGACTTTGATTGTGTGATTTCTTATCATCCGGGAAAGGCGAATGTTGTTGCGGATGCGATTAGCCGGAAGGCTTACTTGTAAACTTTGAGTTCTTGAGAGTCAAGGCATGAATTGATTTTTGCGAATGCTCGAGCAGTTCCAACTTTATATGGAGATTTGATGGAATCTCAATCTATTGATCCGGAGTTGAAGAAAATTTCGGGACAAGTTCAAGAGGGGCAAGCCGGGGACTTTGTGTTGAACAAAGATGGACTTCTAACTTTCCAAGGTCGTATTTATGTTCCTTCATCACCGGAGATCAAGAGACGTGTTTTAGAGGATGGTCATAAGTCTAAGTTTGCCGTTCATCCGGGTAGTACAAAAATGTATCAAGACTTGAAACGTGGATATTGGTGGAATGGGATGAAGAGAGAGATAGCGGATTTCGTATCTAAGTGCCTAACATGTCAATAAGTCAAAGCTAAACATCAAAGACCGGCGGGATTACTTCAACCATTAGACATTTCGGAGTGGAAATGGGAAGGGATTTCGATGGATTTTGTGACAGGATTGCCTCTTACAGCAAAGAAGATGGATGCCATTTGGGTTATAGTGGATAGATTGACGAAATCGGCTCATTTTCTTCCCGTGTCAACTAAGTTACTCAATGGAGAGATTAGCTCAGTTATATATGAGAGAGATTGTTAGACTCCACGGAGTTCCAGTTAGCATTATTTCTGATAGAGACCCGAGATTCACTTCTAGATTCTGGAGGGCGTTGCACGAAGCTTTGGGGTCCAAATTATGTCTTAGCACGGCATTTCATCCTCAGACAGATGGGCAGACGGAATGAACTATTCATATACTTGAGGATATGCTCAGAGCTTGTGTGATGGACTTCCAGTTGTCTTGGGAAGATCATCTACCGTTGGTTGGTTCGCCTACAACAACAGTTATCAATCTAGTATCAAGATGGCTCCTTATGAAGCGTTGTATGGTAGAAGGTGTAGATCTCCTATGTGTTGGGATGAAGTGGGTGAAGCCAAGTTATGGGGTCCGGATTTGGTTCGGGATTCGACAGAGACAATCAAGGTGATTCGAGATAGGTTGAAGACGGCTCAGAGTAGAAGAGCTACGCCGACAACCGAAGACGGGACTTATCTTTCCAAGTTGGTGACTTGGTTTTCTTGAAGATTTCTCCGAGGACCGGGATCAAAAGATTTGGGAATAAGGGAAAATTAGCTCCAAGGTTCGTGGGACCATTTAAGATTGTAGAGAAGATTGGGGAACTAGCTTACCGGTTGGCGTTGCCTCCATCTTTCTCTTTGCTTCATGATGTTTTCCATGTGTCGATGTTGAGGAAATATTGTCACAATCCTTCTCATATCTTGAGTTCACCTCCCGAAGAGATTCAAGCTGATATGTCCTATGTAGAGGAGCCATTGAGAGTGTTAGAATTTCAAGTGAAAGAGTTGAGAACAAAGAGTATTCCGGTAGTAAAGGTCTTGTGGAGAAACCATACTATTGAAGAGGCTACGTGGGAGATAGAGTCGGAAATGAGGGAGAAGTATCCTTCTTTGCTTGAGAATGCAAGTAAGTCTACCTAAAATTCGGGGCAAATTTTCTTTAAGGGGGAGTGAGTGTCACGACCCAAATATTAGGCACTACTTTAGCACACGTTGAGCACGTGGGATTCGGGTAGTAACATATCATTTTGTGCATTTTATGACATTATTTGGCTTTATGTGATTATTCATAGGCTTGGTTGGAGTATGTAAGTTAGATTGGGCATTAACTAACTTATGTGAAGATGGGATGAAAATGAATTAAAAAGAATGTTTTAAGGTCTAAAAGGAATAAAAAAAGGAAAGGTTCTAATGAATTAATAATAAAGAGAATTTTATTAAAATGTTTATTGGTGTTGAGGTGTTTAGTGGTAAATGGGGATAGTTAGAGTTTTAGTTATAATTTGTTAATTCATGGAGGAGCTTTATTTAAATTCTTTATCTTTATCCATGGGAAAATCAAATAATGAAAACCATTTTGTACTCTCTCAGTACCTTCATCACCTTCTCAAATCAAAAGCCATGGAGAAAGCCAAAACCCTAACCTTCTCTTAGAAAAATTCTAGCACCTTCAATACTTCTTCGTTTTCGAAACGGATTGCGGATTCGTGTTCCTGACGGCGAGAGGATCATTTAGAGCTACTCAAATAAATATTTTATTTTTCATCATTTAAGTAAGTTATTATGACTTCTTTCAAATAATTGTTCATATTATAATGATTATTTGATGTTTGGTTCAAGGAAATGATTTTGTGTTGTTAAAACCATGTTATTGGATTTTAAAAGGGTTTTTGTCAAGGTTGGAACTGATTTTGGTGGAAAAGAAAGATTTAGATTGAAAGAGTAATGGTGAAGAGTTTAATGGGTGTTAATGATTTGATAAAAATGGTTGCATGGATAAATGAGTTGAAGTTTGGTTCTAAATTGATGTGGATTGATGTTGGAATAGTTTGGAAATGAGTTAGAAAGGTTTGGTACTGATTTTGGTCATTTATATACTTGTTTAGACTCTTGGAAAAACAGAGGAAATGAGTACAATTTAGTTGTTTGTTGTTGCTGCTGGTGTTCTGATTCTTGTACCTGATTTTGGCCTTGGCACGAGTCGTGCCAAGGGGAACGAGTCGTTCCCTTTGGCCATTCGTGGAAACGAGTCGTGGAACTGGTCTAAGTCGTTCTGATCAAAATGGTGGGAAAAAGGCACGAGTCGTGCCAGATGGCACGAGTCGTGCCCTGCATTTGTAATTCTGAATCAACTTTGAAGGCTTAGAAACCTATCCAACTTAGAACATAATTGAACCCTCTTTAACTTAGATTAAAGTAGAACATTTTAGATTTACAATGATGCCTTAGTTGATCAAAATGGAATAGTGGAAGTACTTTAAATATTGTCGTGAAAATGCTTCGTAGCATTGAATTGTTCCTTAGCCAAAGTAACTCCAACTTGGTAAAGGGAACTTGGACCTTTATAGAAGTTATATATTATTGCATATTGGCTATGTAGGAATAGTTTATGATACCTTCCTACCTTATTGAGTTCATATGCATTGACATTATTGTACATAGTACATGAAATGAATGTTGCACTCTAGTATTGATTAAACATGAGTATTGTTTTACCATGTTGATACATTCTCATCCCTTTGGTGGATTTTAATTCAAGTAACTATTATGTGCTTGACTTGTGTTAATCAGCTGATGTTTAGGGGTATAACGAAATACGATCAATTATGGAAAGTGTGACCTAATGTGATCGGATTACGTTATACCTGTGACTGTCCCCTTCTGTGGCCACAGATTGGGGTTATAGCATCTGTATTGAGCCAAAAGCCTTACAGAGTTGCTAATATCTTATATGGTTCCCTGGAAAATGGGTCTTATAAGATGTGAATATGCTTAAGCAGTTCACAAGAGAGGAGTTATTATAATAGCTCTCTCCGTTATATTTTATTGATTGTGATGGAATGGTATCCTCCAATATTGTATGACTTATTGGTCAGACGGGAAAAGGTAAACCAAGGTAACGGAATGTGTTTACGGCTTTTCCAATGTGTTATATGCACCCTATATGTGTTGCATCTTACTTGGCATATTGTACTGTCATAATAACTTATTGAGATTTATTCTCACCCTTCTCCCTTTAATGTTTTAGATCGACCTGAGACAGGAGGACCCGGTCAGTGAGGACGGGGAGGAGTTACACGAGTATTTTGGGTTGTTGGGTACGTTGTTGTCCTAGAGGGGTTTTGTATGTATCTTTTGGCTAGCTCCTTGGTGGAGTTGTATATATAACTACTTTGGTTTAAAAGATTTATTGTGAACTTTTGTAAATGTGTAATTAAGATGGTTTGTAAGTTAGTTATGTTTTACCCCTTTCCTCCAAGTGGAGATGACCCAAGTTAGCTTTTGAAAGTTAATGTTAAAGTTTGGTTGCTTTTCAAGTTAAGTCAAATGTTTTGAAAAATTTCAGGTGGTCTTTGGTAATTGGGCTCTCCGGCTCGGGACACGTGTTAGGTTCCGGGTTGGGGTGCCCATACAACCCCTCTGCAGGATATGCAGAATCACTCTCCTTCTTCGTTTCAAACTCTTTTCTGGATAAAACCTTATCAATCCGGTCATCCAATAGAATTTGGGTTCTGGAAGCTTCCTTGGATGCTTTCCCTCTCCACCTTTACCTCTTAAATCCCTATAAATACTTTGTGACTTTCAGTATTTTAGAGGTCCCCAATTCACGATCAAAAATACACAACACACACATTTTGTTGGTTTCTCTCCCTGAAAGATATCACCCTAAAATCACTCTAAAATCACCTAAAGTTTGTTTATCAATCTTGTTGATCAACAAACATCAAAGCCCGAATCAAGGATTGAGGCGAAGCTCTGTCCGCATCAAGATTTGATTCTCACATTGAGTCGAAACTCTGCCCGAATCACTTCTCGACCGAGAAGACATCTTAGAACCACGTTCTAAATCAAATATCCCCAAACGCTAGGTAAATTCCTATATTTTTACTCTTCTTCTTCTTAACCTCTCTATTGGCTTTTAGAGTAATGTAATCCTATCAAAAGGATTAGCCTAGAGTCCCTTCAATCAATGGAGGTGATCTCGAAGAATACAATCCGACATTCCTAATCAAGAAATTGATTAGGGCTTTCTTGTTCTTATTTAAATTAAAAAGATTGATAATACTTGATTGGCAAGACCGATCTTCGGATCGGGTGGAATGGATTCTCCTTGACCTACCCATTCCATAACTTAACCCCCGAACCCTCAAATCTCTTTTAAATCAAAAAGGTTTTTCTTATTGTTTTCCTAAATAAATAATAAGTGGCGACTCCGAGACGTTAAAGAAAATTCACGCATCGCTACAGTGGCGACTCTGTTGGGGACAATTAATTAAGAGGGTTAGACTTGCGTTACAATTGAATATTATCAATCTTTTTAATTTCCTGCAAAAAATTGATTTTTCTGGATTTTTTCAAATTTTTATGTGCTGTTTTCGTCAAAAAAATAAAATTACTGTCCGAACGCTTGTCCAGCGCGGGACAAGCTCGTCCAGCGCGAGACAATGTCACGGCAGATCCAATGTTTGCAATTCCTGGTTGTTGACTATTTAAAGGGTTGAACTCACAAAAAAAAGGGATTTTTAGTCAATTGACTTGTCCTTCTTCAGAGTTTGACCAAACACCAAACACTTTTTGCAGTTTGACTTTACTTAAAAAAACAAAATTTGACTGCCATTAAAAAAAAAAAAAAAAAACAAAAACTTTACAAAAAAGTTTTAAAAATTCAGAAAAGTCAAAATAAATTATTATTTCAATTTTGCTTGAGCTAACTCTATTTTCAGGGTAGAATAATTTTAATTACTCGAACTATATAACTTGCGTGAGATTGAATTATTTTAATTTTTTACCGGTCATCGGTTGACTCGGGCTTTGTAATTAATTAATTTAATTCTCTTTCTCTTTCTCTATCTCTTTAAGTGGAACTACGACGGCCTGAGTCTTCCTAATTTGGGAGAAACGTAGGCAACCACTTGGTGCGGCCACTATCTGTTTTCTTTTAGTTTTCAAAAAAAAAAAAACTATCTATTTTTCTCTATCACCTAGATTGACTCTCACACACGCGCACTCATATTATAACTGTCATTGCACTACATACTCTGATTAAACCTGGGACCCACACTAAGGACGGATGACGGTAACCACCTAGTCGTCGGTCTCTCCGAAGTTGGATCATCCCACTCCGCGTATTCAATCCATCTAGATTGTCATATCGCGGGGAGCCCAGCCTTCCAGCCCTGCATCGCCACATAATCATGTAGATTGACTTTTTAAGACACTCCGTGATCGGTCGGTTTGATCTTGGAGTCCTTGTAATCCCTTATCAAGATCTTGTTTTGTGCAATAATCCAAGGAAAAGAAATAAAAAATTGTCGTTTCAGAATTGTCCCTTCGGAAATGTCCCTATGATTGTCCCTACGGATTTGCCCCTAAAGAGAAAAATTTCTCACCAAACTTATTGCATAAAATTTTATGTTACTTGGGATGACTTCGACCCCTAGGTCCCTAGGTTTGGATTTCTAATGTTAGAAACCCCCAAAACGAATTTTCCGTCCGACCAAAATTAGGACTAAAATCAGAAAAAATGTGACTTCCCGTGGTGTTGTCTCGTGCGAGACTACTTGTCCCGTGCGAGACATGCGTTCGGTCTTTTCGTATTTTGGCCAAAACCTTCAAACCTTCAAAGTCTTCATACACCCTATTCAGCCAACTTGTTGGGACTCGATCATGGTTTAACACGGTTGCTACACGTCTAGGTTCTTCGCCAAAGCTCGACACGATGTCTGCTTCTCCTCCTACCACCGAGGCCGAAATCAACGAAGCTAAGGCCCAACTCATCCAAGCCCTGCTTAAGATGGATGAACAAAGTAAGCAAATTGATGAGAAAAACGCCCAAATGGCCGCCCTCATTAAAGAACTCAACGATTTGAATGTCAAGAAAGGCAGAAAACAAAAGCAGAAAGAGGAATCCTCCTCCGATGAAGAGGAATCCTACACAAAAAAGAGTAGAAAAACCAAAAAGTCAAGCAAGAAAGAGGAAGAATCCGATTCATCCTCTTCCTCATCCTCCTCTGATGATGAAGGACATACCTCCAATGGTGCTAAAACCAAGAAAGAAGGCAGTGGTGAAACTACTAAACTTGGTGACCATGTTACTAAGAACTACCTCGAGAAGAAACTCGCAAACCTTGACACTTCAAAAGGGTCATTCGTCCCATTTGATCCCGATGCTCTTCAACAATCCATCACCAAGTTTTCTCGCAAGTACAAGACACCCGATATCGCCAAGTTTAATGGTACTACTTGTCCTCGAGCTCATGTTGAAACCTACATTTGGGCTATGCTTCCAATGGGCGTTGATAACACAATCTTGGCCCAATGCTTTCCTCAAACCTTGGAGGGTGCTGCAAGGGATTGGTACATGTCTCTTTCTATGACTACAAGGCTTGACTGGTCGTCTGCATGTTTAGTCACCCTAAAATCACCCTAAAATCACCTAAAGTTTGTTTATCAACCTTGTTGATCAACAAACATTAAAGCCCGAGTCAAGGATTGAGGCGAAGCTCTGTCCGCATCAAGATTTGACACTCACATTGAGTTGAAACTCTGCCCGAATCACTTCTCGACCGAGAAGACATCTTAGAACCACGTTCTAAATCAAATATCCCCAAACGCTAGGTAAATTCCTATACTTTTACTCTTCTTCTTCTCAACCTCTCTATTGGCTTTTAGAGTAGTGTAATCCCATCAAAAGGATTAGCCTAGAGTCTCTTCAATCAATGGAGGTGATCTCGAAGCATACAATCCAACATTCCTAATCAAGAAATTGATTAGGGCTTTCTTCTTCTTATTTAAATTAAAAAGATTGATAATACTTGATTGGCAAGACCGATCTTCGGATCGGGTGGAATGGATGTTCCTTGACCTACTCATTCCATAACTTAACCCCCGAACCCTCAAATCTCTTTAAAATCAAAAAGGTTTTTCTTATTGTTTTCCTAAATAAATAATAAATGGCGACTCCGAGATGTTAAAGAAAATTCACGCATCGCTATACCTCACCAGGGTCAAAACCTTACTTGACCTAAATCGCTCCAAGGCCAAAACCTCACTTGTCCCAAACCGCACCAAATCCAAAACCTCACTTGACCCAAACCTCACCAAGGCCAAAACCTCACTTGGCCTAAACCGCTCCCAACAAAGCAAAAACCTCACTTGATCCAAACCTCACCAAGGCCAAAACCTCACTTTTCCAAACCTCATCAAGGCCAAAATCTCACATGACCTAAACCGCACCAAGTCCAAAACCTCACTTGACACAAACCTCACCAAGGCCAAAACCTCACTTGACTCAAACCTCACCAAGGTCAAATCCTCACTTGACCCAAACCACTTCAAGGCCAAAACCTCACTTGACCCAAACCGCTCCAAGGCAAAAACATCACTTGACCCAAACCTCACTAAGGTCAAAATCTCACTTGAACCAAACCTCAGCAAAGCCAAAACCTCACTTAACCCAAACCGCTTCAAGGCCAAACCCTCACTTGACCCAAACCTCACTTGACCTAAATCGCTCCAAGGCCAAAACCTCACTTGACCCAAAATCTCACCAAGGCCAAAACCTCACTTGACCTAAACCGCTCCCACCAAGGCCAAAACCTCACTTGATCCAAACCTCACCAAGGCCAAAACCTCACTTTTCCCAAACATCATAAAGGCCAAAACCTCACTTGACCTAAACCGCACCAAGTTCAAAACCTCACTTGACCTAAGCCTCACCAAGGCCTAAACCTCACTTGACCCAAACCTCACCAAGGCCAAATCCTCACTTGACCCAAACCACTTCAAGGTCAAAACCTCACTTGACCCAAACCACACCAAGGCCAAAACCTCACTTGACCCAAACTTCACCAAAGTCAAAACCTCACTTGAACCAAATCTCACCAAAGCCAAAACCTCACTTGACCTAAACCGCTTTCAAGGCCAAACCCTCACTTGACCTAATCCACTCCAAGGCCAAAACCTCACTTGACCCAAAACCTCACCAAGGCCAAAACCTCACTTGACCCAAACATCACCAAGGCCAAAACCTCACTTGACCCAAACCTCACCAAGACCAAAACCTCAGTTGAACCAAACCTCACCACGGCCAAAACCTCACTTGACCCAAACCGCTCCAAGGCCAAAACCTCGCTTGACTCATACCTTACCAATGCCAAAACCTCACTTGACCTAAACCGCTCCAATGCCAAAACCTCACTTGACCCAAACCACACCAAGGCCTAAACCTCACTTGACCCAAACCTCACCAAGGTCAAAACCTCACTTGACCCAAACCGCCAAGGCCAAAACCTCTCTTGACCCAAACCGCTCCAAGGCCAAAACCTCACTTGACCCAAACCTCACCAGGGTCAAAACCTTACTTGACCTAAATCGCTCCAAGGCCAAAACCTCACTTGTCCCAAACCACACCAAGGCCAAAACCTCACTTGACCCAAACCTCACCAAGGCCAAAACCTCACTTGACCTAAACCGCTCCCATCAAGGCCAAAACCTCACTTGATCCAAACCTCACCAAGGCCAAAACCTCACTTGACCCAAACCGCACCAGGGCCAAAATCTCACTTGACCCAAACCGCACCAGGGCCAAAATCTCACTTGACCCAAACTACACCAGGGCCAAAATCTCACTTGACCCAAACCGCACCAAGGCCAAAACCTCACTTGACCCAAACCTCACCAAGGCCAAAACCTCACTTGACCCAAACCTCACCAAGGCCAAAACCTCACTTGACCTAAACCGCTCCAAGGCCAAAACCTCACTTGAACCAAACCGCACCAAGGCCAAAACCTCAATTGACCCGAACCGCACCAAGGCAAACTATCTTGTTCAACTTTTTGCTTGACACTTTTAAGCCAGGTCTTTATGTGACTGGCATCTTTAAGCCAGGTATTTTCTTTGCCGAGCATCTTTAAGTTGGGTCTTTCTGTGCCTGGCACCTTTAAGCCATGTCTTTTCTGTGCCTGACACCTTTAAGCCGGGTCTTTTCCATGTCGGGCACCTTTAAGCCGGGTCTTTTCCGTGTCGGGCACCTTTAAGCCAGGTCTTTTCCGTGCCTGTCAATTTTAAGCCAAGTCTTTTTTGTGTCGGGCACCTTTAAGTCGGGCCTTTTCTGTGCTCCTCTTCCTTACCAATCATCCTTTGGGGCGGCTTTCTTGGGCGACAACCTTCCTTGCTATCATCTTCTAGGGTGGCTTTCTTGGGCGGCAACCTTCACTTGCTATCATCCTTTTGGGCGGCTTTCTGGGGCGGCTTTCTTGAGGGGGTTGATTGACGTTTTCTTCCTTAGACGGATGGTCTTAGGATCCTGCTGGGGAGGAATGTTCGGGCTTACGGCGATGGCCGAAGAGGGATGGTTGTGCGGGCTTATCTTGATGGCCGCTGAGGTGGGACGATCGGGCTTACGACTGGCGGCCGGGGAAGTGAACGTTCACTTGCTGGAGTGAGGAGGTATTCGGGCTTACGAGGATGGCCGAAGAGGGATTGTTGTGCGGGCTTACCTTGATGGCTGCTGTAGTGGGACGATCGGGCTTACGACTGGCGGCTGGGGAGATGAACATTGGTTAAAACCAATGGGAATTTTGACGTCTGGAGACGAAATTGTGATTAAACGTCTGAAGACGGGACTGAGCGTTTGAATGTCCTACGTCGACTTGGGATTTAACATCTGGAGACGAACGTTAGTGAAAACTAACTGGGAATTTAACATCTGGAGATGAACGTTAGTGAAAACTAACCGGGAATTTAACGTCTGGAGACGAGCGTTAGTGAAAACTAACTGGGAATTTAACGTCTGGAGACGGAATTGTGATTAAACGTCCGAAGACGGGACTGAGCGTTTGAATGTCAAACGTCGGTTTGGGGCTGGAATGAGCGTTTGAATGTCAAACGTCAACTTGAGACGGAAGTGAGCATTTGAATGTCAAACTTCGACTTGGGATTTAACGTCTGGAGATGAACGTTAGTGAAAACTAACTGGGAATTTAACGTCTGGAGACGAACGTTAGTGAAAACTAACTGGGAATTTAACGTATGGAGACGAACGTTAGTGAAAAAAAACTAACGGGGCTTGACCTCGGGGGAGGGGGTGTTAGAAATGTCTAACTTGGGGGAAATTTTACACTTTTGGGGGGGCCAAAAGGGGTAAAATTGAAACTGCGAGAAGTTGAGGGGCCAAAGTGGCAAGGAATCTTTTTAGCTGCAGAAAGAGTCCAGCCGGACTCAACCTGAATTTGACCAGGTTCATTTAAACGCCAAGGCTGACGCTGAATTGGACCATTTCTCCACCATTTCCGACGAGGAAGAGAGAAAAGAGAGAAGAAAAATCACCCCAAATTGTGAGTTTTGCTCAAATTTGCAAGGGAAAATCATGGAGGCCGATTTGGGACCAATGGCTCATCATGGAAGAATTGATGACGAAAGAACGAGGTTGGTGGGGACCATTCAAACCACCGTTCTTCCTTTGAATCCGGCGGAGTTCTATCCGGCTCGGGACAGTCACAAATCCAAAGGAGGGATCGAAAGACAGGTAAACTTCCTTTAAATTCCATTGATTTTAAGAATGTGCATTCTTTAAATGTTAGAAATTTGACTAGAAATGAGTTAGGGTTCTTGGTGCCCGGATTGGGGCTTTTGAATTTGCTATGTGCCTTTATCGAAATTGACTAGAGTGTAGTTCAATTGACACTATGGGTAGATGACATAAAAATTTTGGTTACAAAATTCCATGCCTAGATGTGTTTTCCGAATTTAAAGTAAGTTTAAATCGGGACGGAGTAAATTTTCGAAATGTTCGAAATGATTTTAAAGTTCCGGATTCGACGGAGTTTTCGAAGGGTTTTGAAAGTTTCGGATTCGACAGAGTTTTCGAAATGTTTTGAACGTTCCGAATTCGACGGAGTTTTCGAAATGTTTTGAAAGTTCCGAATTCGATGGAGTTTTCAAAATGTTTTGAAAGTTCCGAATTCGACGGAGTTTTCGAAATGTTTTGAAAGTTTCGGATTCGATGGAGTTTTCGAAATGTTTTGAAAGTTCCGGATTCGACAGAGTTTTCGAAATGTTTTGAAATTTTGGACCGTTAATACTCCAACCGGGATGGAAATATTTTAGGAAAAAAATGGGAACTATATCTGCGTTGCATCCTTTTGACATGCGTTCATGCACTCTGTTGATGTCGCTTCTGTACTTAACGTATTCTTGCCGTTTTCACCTGCAGGGCGAGGGACAGTTGACGTTCACAACTTGAAGAGTCGGGGAGCCTTCGAGGCAGTTCGAGCGCTGTGGGAGATATTCCCGGACGAGGCTCGGGACGGAGAGAGGAGTCCACAGCAGCTTGTGATTGACTCCGGTTTGGCTGGATTTATCAGCGCGGCAGCCACGGTGGCTGTGACGCAGAGGGCGAGGTCCATGTACGTAGCTCTGAGCGAGTACTGGTGGGACACAACCCACACTTTTCATTTCAGGTGGGGGGAGGCGACTGTGACTCCCACTGACTTTGCGGCTATCACTGGGTTGCCATCCTGGGGCAACACGCTGGTGTGGGTGGACGGCTATACCCCAGGGCAGTTGTCGGATCTGCTGGGTTTTGATATCACCGATGCCAGGGGCTTAGGTATTCGGTATAGGCCGATGGAGAATCATCTGAGGAGGGGTATTATTGCTTATGGAGAGGGGTTCCTGAGGATGCCCACTGAGCGTCTGGCTCGAGGGTTCATATGGTTCGCGTTGTCAGCGACCCTGTTTCCTACTTCTGACACATCCTGTCACTTCCCTTTGCTCGGGTCGCTGACTGATTTGGACGTCGTGAGGGGGTTTGCATGGGGGGAGGCTGGACTGGCCGAGCTCTACCATGCCTTGGACAGGTTCTCGCGGGGAGAGGAGAACACCTTATGATGCTTCTCATTTGCTTTGGATGTAAGTTCCCATCTTTTTCTCTTCCTTGTCTCATTTATGTACTCGTATGTATCTGCTCTGTAGCTGACATAACTTTCCATGTGCTTGACAGGTCTGGTGCTTTGGGGTGTTCTGCCCGCAGCGGTGGGAGATCAAGGAGGCGTATGCGTCCTTGTTCCCTGCCATGTTGTCTTGGCAGAAGGAGGCGAAGAAGGCGGTGTCATCGAGGGAGGGTACTCGACTGACGTATGAGGAGGTGTCTCAGGCCCTGAGCCGAGAGTTTTCCGAGAGGATCCAGCTGACTTGGTGGTACCAGAATAATGTCGGTGTGGTCCAGGTTGCTAGAGAGGTCACACGTCGGCGGAAGCTGCTGGTGGGACTTCACTGTGACGCGATGTATCTGGGGGAGAGGGTGACCCGTCAGCACGGTCCGGGGTCCCTTCCTATGGTGCCGGTGGACCCGGCTCCATACATGCAGCATCCTTTGTCGATACCGATGGAGGAGTTGGAGCGGTATAGATAGGGCGTGTTCTATACCGAGCTTATCATAGAGGGTGCCGACTATGACATCTTCTTGAGGACGAGGCTGAGGAGCCCGCAGGTGCTGCACAGGGAGGGCAAGGGCCCTGGATATACCCGAGATCTCCCGCTCCCACGCGCTAGGCTGGCGTATGAGGGGCTGGACGGTTCTCGTAGGCGGTTGGTGATCCCTATCCCGGAGGAGGCGAGGCCTCAGTACAGAGTGGACCCCAATGCTTTGGTGAGTGCTTTGATTTGATTTCCTGTATTTGATAGTAGCATTCTGCAAATGTTGCATCTGTACTGTCTGTTTGTCTTTTGACGACTTTCCTGGTTTGCATGTGTCTGGCCGTACTTACAACCAGGCCGTGAGGCAGTTGGACGGGTGGGCCAATTACGCCAGGAGACTCGTGGAGTTCCTGCGATGTAATTCCCAGAGGAGTGCGGCTGTACATGAGCCGAGGCGGTCTAGGCCGAGAGATTCGTTTGCCTCCACGACTAGTGGAGCGGACATTGCGCAGGGATTTGGCCAGTTCTCGGGCGAGACAGCGGGGTTCGGAGCTCGTCACTCTTCGTACTCGGGGCACGAACAGGGAGAGTCCTCGAGGGCACAGGAGCAGAGGCGGCCTTTCGCGTATTCCCGCCTGGAGGAATTTGGAGAGTACCTGTCCTCGATGGACCCTACTGCGGGCAAGACATCGAGTGCTCGGATAACGAGCAGGACTCCGAGTAGTCCTCTTTTGTTGTTATTTTTTTAGACAAAATGTGTGTATTGTCCAAAATAATTTGTCTTGTATTTGAAAAGGCGCCATTGAGGCGGAACCTGTATTTTGCACATTTATTTAGTGATTACCTTCTTTTTATTTTGGCAAATAAGCAAGTAGGTTGATCAAAAATAAATAAAATAAAATATGCACAAAAATTCGAACTGGTCAAAATTTATGCCTATATGCACTGTTATTTAATTAATTGCACTGTTGCACGAGCCCGGGGCGGAAGTGGTGTTGACAGTGGTTGATTGAAACCATAGGAGCACGCAGTTTCAAGGAAGCTTGAACAGGGCTTGGTTTGGAAATGTTTCCAATTTGAGAGCAGCTGGCTGTAGAGTTGACCCATTCAACTTGAGAAAGAGTCTGGCCGGACTGAGAACCAATTTCCAGAATCTTTTAAATTGCATTTCAGCTTTTGCAATTTGTAAGAACTGCGCGTTTGCTTTGATCAAACAGCTGAATTCTCTCAAATTCTTGAAGGTTTTCTTTGCTTTTTCCATGGCTCCATTTCCTAGGCTATCGTCTCAAATGCAAGAGCGATACTTGGACAATTTCCAGTCGTGGGTACGGAACCACACGAGGCAGAACAAGGGGTTTTTCGAGGGTTATTACGGGATGAAATCTGTTTGGGCTTTGAAGGAGCTCATGCCAGATTGGGATCTTTTGAGAGCTGCGACTCGTTTCTGGGATGTACGGAGGCATGTGTACAACTTTTCGTACAACAAGATCACTCCCACGTTCGAAGATTTCCGGGCCATTTTAGGAGGACCTGAGACGGAACAGCTAGTTCTTCCCTATGCGGGTGGCATGGCCACTGTTGAGAAGTTAGTGTCTCTGCTTGGTATCTCAGCTGAAGAAGCATACGGGATGCTAATACCGAACACGGATTATGTTGACATTTCGGTGCTGCCCGATAAATTTGTCGGTGTTGAGGGGAGCGTTTTCGCGTGGGACACGTTTGCTCTGTGCGCAATTGCTACTTTGTTCACATTCACGTCCCTGGGTGTGTGCCATCACAACAGCATCGGACCCGGTGAGGCAACGGAACGGGGGAGACATCGTGCCTTTGGTTCTGGGCGAGACGTTCCTGGGCATAGGTCGGATGGCGACCGACAGCCGATACATGTGGGGAGGGAGTCCCGCTATGCTCACTATGTGGTTGAGGGAGAGATTGCAGATGATGCCCGAGGTGCCAGTGTCTTGTGACGCTTGGTCCTTTTCTCGACGTCCTCTGGTGATAGGGGGCGATCAGGCTGAACTGGAGCTCTGGATGGCCAGACTCCGCACGCATCACTTACGATGGTGGGTTCCTCACTGGAAGTTACAGACTTTTCGGACCGCTCAGGAGGGTCGTTTGGTTGTCAAAGTACCGGGGTTGTCCCAGACTGCTTTCTACATTCCATCCTTGGTGCTGCGACAGTACGGGCTGGAGCAGGTGCCATTGACGGGTTTGAGTCATGCTGCTACCTTCGAAGTGGGATCTCTGCTGATGGAAGATCCTTTGACGCTATTGCTTCTCACACGGTTGTGGCAATACACATCCTTTCCTGCCAGGGTTCTCTTTCACCGAAGAGGGGGCACTGATCTGTCTACGCAGTATCTGAACTGGTACGAAGAGTGTATGGGGGAGACACAGATGGCCATTTCGTGGAGATGGAGGGAGCTGTTAGGTCTTGATTACCCTGACGACTCGACCTTGAGGAGGGCCGAAGCGGGGGCTAACCCTCAGGATCGTACTGGGGACGACATGGCTGACTATGAGGCCAATGCTAGTCGGGAGGCCGATCAAAGCACGGTCATGATGGCTCGAAGAGAGGCAGCTCAAGACAGAGCTAGGGAGAGGGCTGCGTTGACAGCTGCCGGTTTGACGGAGGCGTCGGGAAGGATCCCTGAGCCAGGTAGTAGGACTACAGGAATATTCCCTGTGAAGGTGAAGAATACTCGCCGTGGAAAATGGAAGGGGAAGAAGGATGAAGGACCAAGTATGGGAGACTAGGTTGACCTTGCTGCCGGAGTATCCACCCACTGTCATTGTAGACACATTAACTGATTAATGTTTTATTGTAGTTTTGCTAGCGTGTAGCGAGTCAAGAGTTGACCGTGCTTGAACTCATCAAAGATTGTTTTAACCGTAATGAATTTGTAGGTTAATTGAAAAGAGTTTTTCGAAATACAAGCAATTGATGCTTATTTTTTTTTTTTTGAGACCGAACCAATGATGGCTGTCTACGTTCCCCTTTTACAATTGGACTAAGGGGCTCAGGTCACCGTAGTTCGACACTTTAGGTGAATTTGAGAAAAACAAAGACAAAAGAAGTGCGACCCTGTTTTTTATCGGATCATTATCGGGAATGTATCCAGTTGGGTATTACTCTTTTAGTACTTTAATTTTACTGAGGGGTGGTGTATGGGGAAGGAGAGTTGACTCGTGCTCTTCCTCAAACGAAGTATCTGCGGAGCTTGCTCCCATCCAAATCTGCTAACTTCATGGCTCCTCCGGAGAAGATTCTTTGTACCACAAACGGTCCTATCCAGGTAGGCTCCCACTTTCCGAGGGGATTGGTATGCGTAGGAGGCTTTTCCCTTAGCACCAAGTCGCCTTCTCTGATGTCTCGGATCTTGACTTTCTTATCAAATGCTCGGGCCATTCTGCTTTGGTAGGCTTGAGTGTGTTCCATGGCCTTCAATCTGCGCTCGTCGAGTAGAGCAAGTTCATCGTGACGGCTCTGTAGCCATTCGACTTCATTGATCCCGTTTTCCAAGAGGACTCGGAGGGATGGAATTTCCAATTCCATGTGTAACATTGCTTCCATTCCATAGGTAAGTACGAACAGAGTCTCCCCTGTGGCGGTTTTGACTGATGTTCTATATCCCCAGAGGGCTAGATGTAGCTTTTTGGGCCAGTCCCGACCTCTGGTGGTCATCTTTCTGATTATCATTGCAAGAGTCTTGTTTGCTGCCTCTACTGCACCATTGGTCTGTGGTCTGTAGGGAGAAGACTTGTGGCGTGTAACTCTGAATTCGGTCAGCAGTTGGTCACAATCTCCTTCGAAGTGGGTCCCATTGTCGGATATGATCTTGTTGGGCACTCCGTATCGTCACATGATGTTCTCTTTGATGAACTCGGCCACCTTCTTAGAATTCAGTACCTTGTACGATCTGGCTTCTACCCATTTGGTGAAGTAGTCGACTGCTACTAGAATGAACTCGTGAACATTGCTCCCTGGTGGAGTGATTTTGCCGATGACGTCGATTCCCCATGTGGCGAAAGGCCATGGCGTAGTCATGCATTAGAGTTCGTGAGGAGGGATATGATTGAGGTTGGAGAACCGTTGACATTTGTCGCAGCTTCGGACGAACTGGATGCAGTCTGTTTCCATTGATACCCAATAGTATCCCATACGGAGGATGATCTGTGTCAATGCTCGGGCGTTCATGTGCGGACCGCAGGTTCCGTTGTGAACTTCGTTCATTAGCTCACTGGCTTTTTCTTTATTTACAAACCGAAGGAGTGGCCCTTGGTGGCGCTTCTTGTACAACATACCCCCCAGAATGACGAAATGGGATGCCAGGCATTTTAATGCCATCATGTTTTTGGCTTTGATCCCGTCTTTGTATTTTCCATTTTCATTTGTGAAGGAAGCTTCTCCGTTTTGGAGGTACTGGTAGATTTGATTGTACCATGGTTCGTCGATCGTTTCATTTTTTATTTCGATCTCACAGCAATAAGCGGGTGTTTCCCGTCTGCCTATTCTGAGGGGTTTTACTGATTTCCCATCGGGAATTTCGACAAGAGATGCTAGGGTAGCCAGGTGTGAATACCCCGTCCCGATGCAACACGCATTCGGAAGTTTGAAATAAATAATTATATAAAGTCGGATCGAAATAGGATATTCATTTAGTGACACTCGCTTTAAACCATATTAAAATATTAGTTTAATTTTGAGAGTCGCCACGCCACTTTGATATAGCCCAAAGCTTTGAAAAAAGGCTAAACAGTTAATTGGGTTCGGGGGTCAAGTTACAACAGAAGAAGAAGCGTTATAACTCCTATTGCCCGACGAATCGGTCTTTCTAGCATGTGGGGTGTTGGTTGTGTGCGGTGTTTACAGGAATAGATAGAAGAAACGGGATCATGCATAAGGAGGAGGGGAGAGAAAGAATTAATTGATGATCACACCCTAGAACCTTTGAGTTAGGCCCTCGGAAGGTGCACTAATCAATGTTCATCCTTGGGGGATTGTTGATCATGGGATAATTATAACTAAGGTGGAAGGAAAGAAATAGTTCCTAGATCCATTGGGTTTCTTAGGGCGAAACCTTAGATCATCCTCGGCTATGCACAATTAAATATATTAAAACGACCCTAAATCTAGCATATATGGCATAAGCAAGAAATAAAGTAATTAAAATATTCTAAGCATGCAAACAATAATAATAAAGACAATAATAAAGAACAAGAATATTAAAAGAGAGTCTTACCAATTGTAGCAAGACTTTGGGGTCGAATCTTGGCGATTCGAGAGGAAAAAGAAGAACTATGGGTAAAGCAAGTGTAGTCTCGCTTCTCCTGAGAGAATTGTGTGTGAATACGGGGAGCCGGCACCCCTATTTATAATACCTCGGTACTGGCCGGGCCTCTAAAGGGTCGATCGGCTCTAGGAGTGAAGGGTCGATCGGCTCTAAAATAAAGGGTCGATCGGCTCTTCCACTCGGCAAAGGGCCGATCGCTCTTCCAACCGGCGTACTTTCCAAGCCGACAAAGGACTACAAGAAGACGGACGAATTAAATGAGTTAGGGTTAGGGTTGCTTTAGGGTTTCTAATTAATATTAACCGGGCCGAGTATTTGGAATACTCCTTTTTCGGACCGGGTACTAACAGCAGCCCTCGGCGACGCTTCTTGTAAGACAAGTGGGGTCGACGATAGAAAAATAGGATCCGTCCGAAAAAGGGATTTCAGGAGGTAAGGGACGGTGATTCATGCGGATGCAAGGGATTGGACTCGAGCTGAGTCGCAAAAGGATGACCAGATAGGTCAAGTGGTTGGACCCACGTCGGGCTACCTACGTATCCCTAAAAAGGAATCAAGCTAAGTCGTAGTTCAAAAGAGCGGGCATTTTAGTACCCGAGAGTGGCGGACGTGCAACGTCTCAAACCAAAGATGCGATTTGTGGCGAGGCTTTGAGGATCGAATCTAAGGGCGATTCGAATAATATTGAGAGATGAACGGAAAGGAGAATCAAGTATAGTCTTGCCTTCTCCGCGGGAAAATATGTTGTGTGTGGAAAGGAAACTCAAGTATAGTCTTGATTTTTCCCTTGAAAATCGTGTGTGATGGAACAAATCAAGTGTAGTCTTGATTTGTGAGATAATGTGTGGAAAGGAAATTCAAGTATAGTCTTGAATTTTTCCTTTGAAAATTGAATGTGATGGAACAAATCAAGTGTAGTCTTGATTTGTGAGATAATGTGTGGAAAGGAAATTCAAGTATAGTCTTGAATTTTTCCTTTGAAAATTGAATGTGATGGAACAAATCAAGTGTAGTCTTGATCTGTGAGATAATGTGTGGAAAGGAAATTCAAGTATAGTCTTGAATTTTTCCTTTGAAAATTGAATGTGATGGAACAAATCAAGTGTAGTCTTGATCTGTGTCCCGAGAGAAAGTGTATGGGGCAATGTGGAAAAAACTGTGTGGGAATCAAAAAACCAAGTATTTGACTTTTGCGGGAGTCACCCCGAAAAAATATTAATTTAAACAAAAGAGTTTGGAATTATGAAATAAATTAAAAAAGAAGAGGAATTATTTTAAAAAAAAGGTTTTTGAAAACGGTAATATTTTGAAAAAATGGGAAGATTTTGGAAATGGGGGATTTGGTTTTGAAAAAAGGGGGAAGTTTATTTTGAAAAGGAGGAGTTCCTCGGGAAGGGGGGAGTAATAAATCAACCAGTCAACTTACTCTGACCGAGGAGGACACGCGTCGGTGAGAGGCCGAAGTGGTCGATCGGCCTATGCTCACGATTGGGCCGGGGCCATTTGACGAGGATCGGGGTCGCCAGGGAAAGATCCTGGCCGTTCGATCAGGCGGAAGAAACACAAAAATGGGAGGGCCGATCGGCCCTTGACTCCCATTGGCTAAAAAAGCGGCCGATCGGCCTTAAGAGTCACGAACTCTCTTCTCCAATTCACTTTCTTCTTCTTCTTCTGGATTTCTTCTTCTCCGTCGAGTTCTTGCCGGAAAACTTCTTTTGTTCCCTTGATTTTGTGTCGAGATTTTACCATGAATCCTCCAGATTGGGTTGAAGATGTGATTTCTTTGATGAATCGCCCGGACCACCAACCTTTGGGATCGTACACCGGTATGGGTGATGCCTCTTATGGCCAAGGCGGAGGAGTTGGTGCTAGTGGCTACGGCCGGTAGCCGCGGTTCTGACAGTTTTAGGGGCGGTTTTGGTGATATGGGTGGTGGTTTTGGTGGTGGTTATGGAGGTTATGGAGGTGGCAGCCATGGCGGCAGCGGTGGTGGTCACGGTGGCGCTGGTGGCGGCAGTCATGGCGGTGATGACGGTGGGTACGGCGGCAACGGTGGTGGCCACGGCGGAAATGGTGGGAATGATGGTGGTGATGATGATGAAGAGGAGGTGGATGCTGATGCCGGGGAGAGTGACCGGAGTGACGCCGGCGGGAATGCCGAGGCTAGGAGGCGGCGAGCTTCGCGTAATTATCGGCCTTCGAGGCTGTTCGTTCTGTTGCACAACCAAGCGGATTTTTACGCGGGCCTGAATTTTCATGGCTCCACTGGTCTTCGCTCCCGCGTCGGGATGAAGGTACAATTTTATTTAACAACATAATAATTGCAAAGTATTTTATTATTTAAAATGCGAGTAATGACACATACCTGTGCTGTGTTTACCTGTAGATGAAGAAGATGAAGGGACGTAGTTCCCTTAAGGCGGTTGGTGAGCTGTGGGCGCTTTTGCCATACCGGGTGAGGGTGGTCCTCGCGAGATGGTGTGGGCATGGGGTTGGGCCCCTTCTTTGATATGGTTGCAGCGATGGGTCGGACGTAAGTGTAATCTTTGTGGTGAAGGTGTGTCGTGAGTTTTGGTGGGACACGACACATACTTTCCATCTGAGTTGGGGTGAGACTACGATCACTCCTACTGACTTCGCCGTCCTCACCGGGTTGGGATTTACAGATGTAGTGTTGCCTTTTGACGAGACTTTACATTCTGACAAGGCTCGTCAGATTCAGCTGTTCGGCGCTAGCGTTGGCCCGAGCAGGAATTTCGGTGTTGGCCTTGAGGAAGGCTGCACAAGCTTGTCGAGACTGCTATTGATCGATACAGAGTTGGTCAGTATGGGATGGACACACTTGTCCGGGGATTCCTCTGGTACGGCTTATCAGTGGCCCTCTTTCCCAACTCGGGCCCGGTGTGCCGATTCTCTTTATTGGGTGCTTTGTCTGATTTGGACTTAGTGCGATACATTTCTTGGGGAGGGGCCGGCTTGGCTGAGCCGCACCGGGCCATGACAGCTGTCTCGAGGTCCAACACCTCTTCTTCGATGCTTTCCACTTTGTCTTGAGGTATGCTAACTCTTGTCATTTTCATTACCCCTTACTGCTCTTTCCGTTTTTGTAACCATCCGTCGTCTTTTGCGAGTGCTCGGGGTTTATGAGATCTTCGGCGTTGCGCCGTTCTCCTTACGGGACCAGATTCGGATGTGCCCGTCTTACTACATCTTGGAGGAAGGAAAATCGGGTTGAGGGATATCCGAAGACAGCTCGCGAAATCTGATTTGAGGGCCGTGTTTGATGGTCCCAGATGACCCGAGCTTTTACTCTTCCCTTGGACTCCCGAGGCTTCCGAGGCCGTTGGTGCCGTTCGGGATGTTACTTGCTTCCCGCAGATCGCTGGTTGGATTGCTTCACGAGATGTATCTGGGCGAGCGGGTGTCGAGACAAAGCACCACGCGTGGGCTCCCTCTTTATGCGCCACAAGCATCCTCCCAAGAATATGTGGTACCGGACCGACCGGCCGAGGAGGATGGAGTATCTATATGGGGTCCCTGCTCATCACTTCCGCCTTGATATGCCTTACGTAGATTTTGTGGCTCTTTATCTCGAGATCACCGCAGGTGAGTGCGGCGGGGTCAGCTGCGGATGCCCGTGCCTTTGGTATGGGGAGCAGGGATCCGGTTATTCTGAGCGAGATGGGTGCTCCACCTCCCGAGATAGTAGATATGCCTCCTTTCCCGACCACTTCTTTGTACATACGGCCGACGGGGAGGTGAGGGTAGACTTGACACACCGCAGGCCGACGAGGTCGAGGGTGCTCATCTTCCTCCCGGTGGCCTTTGGCGGGGGTATGCCTTTTACCTTTCTTCTTCACGTACTGATATTTATGCTTTAGCTGTGATGTAACTCTCGCCTTTTGATTTTTCAGGTCACTCGGGAGTCTTATGTGCGGTCAGTGAGGCACAGCAATGTACTGACTCGTTTGCTGAGGAGTGCAGTGGCGGCGCTCTCTTGCCAATCCCGGAGATCGGTAGATGTGGATCCGGCACAGTGGAGACAGCGCTCCCAGGGTGAGGGTAGCTCGACATCCGGGTTTTCTCGCGGTCGTGCCTCGACTTCCCGTAGGGGTCATTAGGATTTTTCATTTTTATGTAGTACCTGTTAGGAAAAAGTAGGAGCATGCAGACTCTAGATTTTATGCTGACTCACTGTATGCAGCTGATCTATGTACTAGTTTATGGATTTAATATATATAAAAGTTAGTCTTTTCTATTTATGTACATTTCTATTTTTGGATGTTATCTATTTTTGTACACTACATTGGACAAAATGAGGACAAATCAAAATAAAATATAGTAAAGTAAAAATTGAAAATAGAAAATAATAATAATAAAAAATAAAGAATAAAGATAAAAAATAAAATAAAAGAACAAAAGGAGGGGCCTTGGGATCTGTTGAGCCGTTTTCTGGAGAGAACAAAGAGTCGATCGGCCCAAATAAAAAGGTCCGATCGGCCCAAAATTATAGGTCCGATCGGCCCTATGCTGAAAAGGCGGCGCTTGGTCTTCCTGGAAGGGGCCGATCGGCCCTCCTTTTCCTGCACGGATTTCTTTACTGTCCTTTTCCTATACGGATTCCCATACCCAAAATCTATAAATAATCCCCTTGTTATCCGACGGGTACCAATCATAATTTCTTTCCTCTCTTTCTTCGTACTGTTCTCTTTTTTCTTTCTACAATGAATTCTCATCCCTCTGTTTTGATGGAGAAGCAAAAAAATTTTGAGAGTGATTTGGCCGTTTGGGTATCCAAAGTACCTCGTTCCGTCCGTCATGCTTTTGATAAACGTTTTGGGGTGAAGTGTGTTTGGTCCCTTTTGCCCATGCATCCCAATTGGAATCTTTTACATGCTGCCGCTGCTTTTTGGGATGAATCCAATCACGTTTTCAACTTCTCTTACAACGAGATTACACCCACCTACGAGGATTTTCTTGCTCTGTGTGGAGGGGATGATGTTAGTTTGATAGCGGTTCCGCAGGATCGAGTTCCGTTGGTGACAAGGGTGGCCAAATTTCTGCGCATCCCTACAGCTGTGGCTAGAGGTTTGGTTGAAGGTGTAGACATAGATATCTGTGATTTGCCGGGGAGATTTGCTCATGGTGATGACTTCGACTCAGATTTTGCCTTGGATTGCCTGGCCCTCTGCTTATTTTCCAAGGTTCTGTTTTCTCCTTACGTGGGGGTAGCTACCAGTGGGTGTCTGGATATGGTTGATCAGGCTCGTTCTGGGAGGGGCATTGTTCCGGTTCTCTTGGGCGAGACGCTTCATGGTATATCTCAGATAGCTAGGGGTGCTCCGCTCATGACTAGGGGCAGTGCCAAATTACTGACCACGTGGCTCGAGGATCGGCTTTTGTTCTAGAGATTCCCCTTCGAGTGTTAGGCCTTGGTTTCATGGTTGTAGGAGGAAGATTGATCCGCTTTCCGGCTTGTCGAACGGGAGTGGAAGATGTATTTGGCGGAGGTGGATGCGATAGGATTCATTGGCGAGTACGGCATTGGGGCCTCTCCTTCATTCGGAGCCTTCACTTGGGCAATGCTGATTCGTGTACCGGCTTTTGAGACCACTACCTTTTACTATGCAGGGCGGGTACTTCGGCAATATGGCATGGAGCAGTCCGTCCTCAAACTTGGGGCACTTCGAGTTTGATGATTACTGCCAAAATCCTTCCAATGGACGTTGGTGTTTCGGTTTTGATGGTAAGCTTATGGAGTTCTCATGGGATGCCACGAGTCTATCTTACACGACGGACCACTTAGACTCATTTTGTCGCATGCTTATTTGACATGGTATGAAGAAAACTTGGGACCGATGAGGGAGACTTTGTATGACTTGAGACGGAGATTGGTTCCTAACATATCTTCGAGCCGTTTTCTCAGAGACAGGGAGGCTTTGGGGATTTCTCTAGACACAGTGGAGGAGAATCCTCCCAAGAAGATGGAGCGGAAGTTGAAGGGTAAGGCGATCGAGGAGGTTCCCCATTGAAGAAGAAGTATTCGCCTTATTTTAAGAGAGAGAGAATAAGAAGAAACCGACTGACTCGACGAAGAAGAAGAAGAGATGAGGGGCCTAGTGCCAAGGAGTAGACCTTATATGTCCGAGTATCCACCCACAGTCATATGCAGACACATTAGTTATTTATTTTGTCTTTTAATTTTTTAGTTTCTTTTGCAAGTTATTTAGTCATTAGTATAGTCGAGCTTAGACTCATCAAATAAGTGTAATCACGCATTGATTGTGGGAATGAAAGAGTTTATTTCTTTAGTAAAAAACAGATTGGATTTTTATTTATCTTTTGGACCGCGCCGATTAAGGCTGCCTACGTTCCCCTTTTACAATGAGAACCAAGGGGCTCAGGTCGTCGTAGTTCATTTTCATCAAGCTACTATTTTTAGAAAGGGAAGATAGAAGCGGGACAATTTTTATTTTATTTGCTCTAACTTTTGCCTAGACCGCCCTTTACGGGTTTTCAATCTAGCGAGCTTTTGAACGCACCCTTTCTTTTATTGCTAGACCGCCCTTTGCGGGTTTTCAATCTAGCGGGCTTCTTCTTGCGTTTTTTTTTTTTTTTTTTTTTTTATTTAGAGGGGGAGGAAGAGCTTAATCATAGTAGCGTCCGAGCTTGCGAGGTTGGTGGGCTCCTTGAATTCGTTGCCATCCCGAGATACGCGCCATTTTAAGCTTTGCTCCACTGAAAATATCTTCTTGATCACATACGGGCCGGTCCATGTAGGGGCCCACTTCCCTAGAGGATTGAACTTGTTGGGAAGTTGCTGCTTCAAAACCAAATCTCCTTCCTTAATATCTAAGGGCTGCACCTTTTTGTTGAAAGCCCTTGCTGTCCGTCTTTGATAGGCTCGGATGTGTTCCATGGCTTTGAGTCTGCGTTCGTCAAGTGTGGCCAACTGATCATATCCGGCTGCGAGCCATTCAACTTCTCGCTACTTGATTTTCTAATAAGATCCTCAAAGACGGGACTTCTAACTCAACCGGGAGTACTGCCTCCATCCCATATGTCAGAGCAAAATGAGTTTCGCCTGTAGCTGTACGAACGGAGGTTCTATATCCCCAAAGTGCCAATGGTAGTTTCTCGGGCCAGTCCCTACCTCGAATCGCCGTCTTTCGATTATCTCGCTCAATCGTTTTGTTAGCCGCTTCGACCGCTCCGTTGGTCCGAGGCCTATAAGGGGAAGACTTGTGCGGTGATCTTGAACTCGCGATGTCTGTCACAATCTCCGCGAAGTGGGACCCGTTGTCCGAGATAATCTCATTTGGTACTCCATATCTGCACATGATGTCCTCCTTAATGAACTGTGCCACCTTTTTGGAAGTCAACACCTTGTAAGACTTTGCCTCGATCCACTTGGTGAAGTAATCCACTGCTACTAATACAAAACAATGCCCATTGCTTCCGGCGGTGTAATCTTGCCAATCACATCAATCCCCATGTCGCAAATGGCCAAGGGGTTACCATGCTATACAACTCGTGGGGGGTACATGGTTCAAATTGGAACACATTTGGCATTTGGGACATTTCCGCACAAATCGGATGCGATCGGGCTACATAGTGACCCAATAATAACCCAACCGTGTGATTTTACCGTCTCAACATTCTCGGCATTCATGTGTGGACCGCACAAGCCGTCGTGTACTTCTTCCATGATCACTTCTGCTCGTTTCGCGTCTACACAGAGTAACAGGAGACCATCGTAGTGTCTTTTGTACAACATATCATCTAGTAAAACAAACTGTCCGGCCAATCATTTCAATGCCTGCAAACTTTTGGCTTTCACGTCACCTAGAAAAGACACATTACCCTTCTTGAGATACTCATAAATCTGTGCGTACCACGGATCCTTATTCTCCTCGATGTCAGCTTGAATCTCGCAGCAGTAGGCTTCGTAGCAGTAAGCGGGGTTCTCTCTTCGGCCAACTCTGAATGGTTTTACAGACATTCCTTGAGGGATCTCGACCAAAGAAGCCAGTGTAGCTAAAGCGTCGGCAAATCTATTTCTGTCTCTGGGTAGATAATGAAATGTCACTTCCTTGAATTGCTTGACAAGCTCTTCCATATAATTACGATGATCACAGCAGGTAGGGGTCAGCGATGGTCTTCCCACTTTTTAGACGTCTCGATTGATAATTAAAGGCCCAGGAGTCTCCATATACTTCAACTCCTTTACATTACGCTCCAAGTTTTGCTTCTAACCTGGCCTATGCGTAAGCCTCGTATTCAGCCGCGTTATTGGCGGTTGTAAAATTCAGCTTGATGGCGATGGGGGTGTGCTCATCTTTAGGATCAACCAAGAGGATTCCCACTCCGTTGCCTCTCTTGTTCGCGGCTCCATCAAAGAATAGTTGCCATCTCTCTTCCGTATCAATGCTAAAAATCCCCTCGTCTGGAAATTCCGGTTCAAGCCTGTTCTTCGTACTCTGGAAACTCTGCTAAATGATCCGCCATGGCTCTCCCTTTAACTGCTTTTCTCGGCACATAGGTGATATCGAATTCCCCTAGAAATACCGACCATTTGGCTAATCTCATGGACAGAGAAGGTTTGTCGAACAAATACTTAATTGGATCCATCTTTGACACTAGCAGAATCGGATGCGCTGACAAGTAATGCTTGAGCTTATTAACCACCCAAACTAGCCCGGTACAGGTTTTTTCCAATGCTGAGTAGTTTAGCTCTCTCCCCTGCAACTTTCGACTCACAAAATAAACGGCGTTCTCCACCCGAGAGTCCTTGGCTTCTTGTGCCAAAGATAGCCCCAAACGTACCGTATCGCCACTCGTTAGGTATAATAGCAACGGTTTCTCCGAATGTGGGGGGCGAAGGACAGGGGGATTGACCAAGTATCTCTTGATTTCCTCAAAGGCTTCTTGACACTTCCAGTCCCAATCTATACTTGCGATCTTCTTCATCAATCTAAAAATCGGCTCACACATGGTAGTTAATTGATTAATGAAGCGGCTGATGTACTGTAACCGTCCCATGAATCCCTTCACTTCTTTTTCTGTGCGTGGTGGCCTCATCTCCATGATGGCTTGAATCTTCCTTGGATCTGCCTCAATCCCTCGTTCGGTGACCATATAGCCCAGGACTTTTCCTCGAATAACCCCAAATGTACACTTGGCAGGATTCAGACGCATTGCGTGCTCACGCAGTCTGTCGAAGAACTTTCTCAAATCAATGAAATGCCGAGTCGACCCCTTGGAATGAATGATCATATCGTCGACATACACCTCAATCTCCTTATGGATCATGTCATGGAATAATGCCGTGACCGCTCTACGGTATGTAGCCCCGCATTTTTCAATCCGAATGGCATTACGGTGTAACAGTATGTTCCCCATGGCGTAGTGAAAGCCGTCTTTTCTGGTCCGCTCCGCCATCTTGATCTCGATTATATCTGCCGCGAAACCATCTACAAAAAGACTTGACCTCGTAGTTAGCGGTGGCATCTACTAGCATGTCGATGTTAGGCAACGGGAAGTCGTCCTTCGGGCTAGCCTTGTTGAGATCTCGGAAGTCAACACAAACTCTAACCTTGCCATTCGATTGCGTAGTCACAATATTAGATAACCACGTCGGATACTCAATAACTCGATAAAACCCACTCGGAGGAGCTTCTCTATCTCTTCTTTAACTTGCAGAGACCATTCCGCTTAATGCGGCGCAATTTCGCTGACAGGCTTGGCGTGCGGTGTTAGTGGTATTCTGTGCTCCACTATCGAGTTATCCAGCCTCGCATATCCTTGTATGACCATGCGAACACATCCGAATATTCTTTAAGCAGCTTCAATCAACGCTTCCCTTTCGGTCCCTTCGAAGAAGCTTCCAATCTGTGTCTCTCTCGGCTCTTCTTCCGTTCCCAAATTAATACATGATAACACCTCATCGGCGGCTGGGCCCGACCTTCCTTTTGATTGATAACTTGCTTAGAAATTTCTTTAATGTATTCATTGTTTAGTGTGTCCGCTTCTTCTAATGAGTCATTATTAACTAGGTTAATTTGATTAAGTTGAGCATTATTTTTAGTTAATTTATCATTAAGAAGATTGGCTATGAGGATACTCGTAAAGATCTAGTTTTTCATTCATAGCGAAAGGGAAAACAACATTTGCAACTAACTCATAGTCTTCGACGTGAGGTCATCGAGACTTGGAAGACGACTCAAACTCAAAAGAAAACACATCGAGACTCAAACAAAACAGATGACTACGAAGAAACAGAGGACTTGGGGGAATCGGGGAGACTCGACGGGAGGAGGCATCGGCCCGGCTCTTCAACCATGTATTCCTTCGTGGCTACGGGTCCGCCAAATACGCACCAATTCTTGACTTTCCAACCATGGGTGTTACCAACGTCCTTGGATCCGTATCGTCTGCCCGCTTCTGCCCCAATATTTGCAACCATATCATCTTCTATATTCAGATTCCCCAAATGCAACGAGTTCGACCATCCCATTCTTACGCATCCTCGAAACCGCAATGTTCTCAACCAACGGCTCATCCAAAGATACTGCCCTAGGCGATCGGCCAACCCATCTTCGGTCTTGATGACGTAGGCTACGGGCTGTGACAACCTTGCCTCTCTTTTGACGTGGATCCATGAGAACCGTCTTCGGCTTCGACCTATCAACTTGTATCCACTGAAGATTTGAAACCTTTACGGCACACTGTGTGATCAAACCATGGCTCACTAAACTCCATGCAAGCGAATTCTTCACCCTCCTTGACAAAGTAACTATTGAGGGAAAGGCGGTATGGCCTCATTTCTCGCTGTTGGTAGGCGACTTCACCCTTTTGATGTATTCAATTCTTTCCATCTCGGCTTTATCTTCGGGAGTAAGGACGTAGCCTAGACCTTGGTGGCTGCGGTGATCAATAGCCTCCACTATTTTCGTGGGTCCTTGGAGATGCCTGCCAAGACCCAGTCCTGGTACAAATCCCATGTTTCTCATCATTCTTATAGCTGGCCGTACTCTGTCCGATGTCTTTGTGAGGTCCACCGCGCAAACCTGTGCCTGTGCTATTAGGCGAAAACCGGCCGAACATTGAACTACCTTCTTCGTGCTTGAATCTGTAGGACCGGCTTTCCCCAGTGCTTGATCCACGAGATGTTACCGGATCGCTGTAAATAGTCACTTGATCGCCCGACTGGAATTTCACACATTGATGCAATGAGGAAGGGACTCCATTCATCTGATGCAACCATGGCCTACCCAGCAGCATGGTGAAGGTGGAAGGTATGTCTATGACTTGAAACTCAGCAATCATAGTAGTGGTCCCGCAAGTAAGGGGCAAACTGATTATTCCCAACACTCGGCACTTTGGTAGAATCGTATCCTCGCACGGAATGAGCTGAAGGTCTCAAATCGTGGGACTTAGATCAAGGACGTCCATCATCACGGAAGGCGGTATGTTCACCGCATGAACCGTTGTCTATGAAAATACGTGGCAACCTTTTTCCATTAACTTCAATAGTAATGTGGAGTGGTTCATTATGATCCGATCCAAACTCCGGCATGTCCAATGCTGAAAATGTAATGATATTCCCAAAGAGTATGTTGCCGATCATTTGCGTTACATCTTACGGCTTTGTATCGAGACGGCACCCAAAAGTCGCAGCAAGATTCTCGTTCCAACATCATCTGTGGGCATACGAGGACGTTAGCAAGGACCATAAGGATATATTGGCTTGAGTTAGCTTCGGTTGAGTGAGAATAGGGTCTTCTTTATCGGGATTCACTACTTCGGTTTTCGGACCAAACACTTTCTTTGCCCCTCTATCTTCTGGTTGATACACCTTTCCGGACCTCGTGAGTAGATTAACCCCATTCTTTTCCATATCAGATACTTCTGCGTGAATTTCAGCCAACGAGAGAGGTTTAGGACTCTCTTCCACATAATCTCCATTTAACGAGGCAACTTCTCTAGACAGTTCCTCAAAAGACAGCATATAACAAGAAAATTCTTTATAAATTGAACTCAAATTACAACCGACACAAGCGCCTCAGCGTCCGTCACAACAGACTCGGCTGGATCGGTGAGGTCTTTCTCTACCATAGCAATATCACTACCAACTATCTTACTAGGATTCTCTATCTTCCCTTCAATGATGAGCTTACGCACGGCCCTTTTCAAAGCAAAACCGGCATACTCGGAGAGTTTTGGCACGAACAATCCCTTTCGACAATAGGCGAGAATACATCTTACGTCGACGGCCCAGGTTTCTCAAAAGCATCTTCCATCTCTACCAAGCTGATAAAATTACCTTCCACCATGTGGATCTTGTTGATAGGGAGAGGATTCCCCACAACGCTTGGAGCCTTCGGCTTCTCTACCTTACCTTGCCGAATCAAGTCTTGCACTAAACGCTTGAGCGAAGGCGATGTCGGTAGTGTGACCCTTGTACTTGTGGTAGTGGCAATACTTAGAAGCATCTAAGCCTTCCTTCGGGTTTAACGGTTCATAATTCTCAAGCGGCTTGACCAAGCCCTTCTTTACTAGCACTTCGAAAACCTTGCCCATTGGCATTCCAAAATCATCAAATACTTCCCTCTCGCGGTGAATACTGTTATTCCCCCTCATTACGGCTTGAACATCCAAAGCAGCTTCCCCTTGCACATACTTTACTTGCCCCACGGGCTCTTTCTTTCTTTGCGGTATTTGCGGGAGCTCTATAGCGGAATGAATTATTAGCAGCCCCTAAGCTGTCCTTTGGTGGAGCAATTCGGTGATGCCACTCTCATAACGTACGCCCCGAATCCACCATTTCCCTAAGATTGGGAAAGTAACCATTACCAAGCTGCCAACTTGTGTCAGGGCAACAAGCACTTGTAAAAAAATACATTTGTTCATTCTCCTTGGGCGGATACTGAATTTCGCTCAACTTATCATTCCAACGCTTGTAGAAGTCATAAATCGACTCTCCATTCTTTTGAAGCGTGTGCTCCAAATCCGCTCGATTCACTTGCCAATCCATGTTTGCTTGATACTTTTCAGAGAACACCCTACTAACCTTGTCCCACGTGTCCCTTTCCTCCTCATTCAACTTCAGAAACCAACGGAGAGCAGCCCCTTCCAATGTGCTATGGAACATTCTCGCCATCTGCTCGGGTGTACATTCTTTGGCCCTCATTGCCAACGTATAGCTGTCTAAATGTGTCTTTGGGCAAGTAACTCCTCCAAACATAGCCATCTTGGGCATTTTGAAATCTTGAGGTAGGGGTGCAACTTTGCTCGGATTAAGCATCTTGATGGGGGACACACCTTGCTTTCCCATTTGCTCGGTCAATGCCGTCACTTGTTCAATCAACGCTAACACAGTCGGGTCCGTAGCAATGTTGGAGTTACGCATGGGTGGGGTTGAGTGATGGTAGGGGAGGTAGAGTAGGTAGGGATATGATGGCCGGAATAATTGAAGGGTAAAGTGGGAGGGGGTAGATTAGCAAAGTGGTCCTTGGGTGTGTTGGCAGGAGGTTGATAAGGTCTCTTGGATTTGCTTGAGCTCCCATACATGACAGGTGGTGGAACATTATTGTAGCTGTTTGGAACATAGTTGGGTAGAGGGAAGGTAGGTGCATTGGGATTGGCGGGATTAGGAGCATTGACAGTTTCATCTTCAACATCGACCACTTCATTCCCCATCAAGATAACCTTGTGTCCCCTTTTACTGAGTTCCTCAACAAAATGATCCTTCAGTTCTTGATTGTGATTCTTCAAGGTGCGATTCTGCTCTTCAAGTTTCTCAACCCTCATGGTTAAACCGGCAAAGTAGGCGTGCAGAGCAGGCGGAATGTCATTGAAGTCGGGGTTGGCAAGACCTTCCATTGGAGTGACTGGTGTAGAGCCGGTTGCAGAGCGACGGGTGCGCTTGGAGTAGTTGATGGAGGCAAGGTTGTCATTGTTGAATGAAGAACGCGGCCCGACCTTAGCTCTGCGGAAGTATCAGAAAAGACTCGGTTTTAGGAGAGGGGTTGACTCAATGTAGTGTACTAGCTTGAAATTTTTTATTTACAAAAGCTTGGTACATTTTAGTCCTACAAAGGTTGGAAGGGATACCCCTTTTTCGCAACTAACTAAAGGTCCTAAAGTGGTGAATCCTAACGACTAACCTTCTCGTATAGACAGTCAATATGATTTTTATGAAAAGTACCGCAAACCAATGATAGGTCAAGATCCTTTAACAATATATAACTCGTCCTCACATAGCACGTCCTTTGAAAGGAAATCAATTTTTTAGTGCTCTTAATCTCTCGATAGATCTTGACTTATCATTGGTTCGTGGTGACTTAGCATAAAGACCCCATTAATTGTCTATATAAAAAAGCTAGTCAAACCAACCGGTCATATGGAGTGTATTCCTAGAAAAGTGGGTGACGCAAGGGTTAGGTTTTAGGCTCCCACCGTGCAGCCGAAGCGCACTGATGAGTGGATGGCCAAGTGAGACTCGGAAGGGAGGCGACATGATCACCACACTTCCCGCACTTTGGCTTCTCCGAAGGGTAAAAGGGTGTCTGTGCAGTGTGACACGGACTCTAGTGGTAGTGTGAGGTAGAGAAGTCTAATTCTTTTTAGAGAAAAAAGAGAAAGATTTTTTATTTACATGAAATGCATGCATGCAATGCAACAGTTAAGAGTAAAGAAAATAAAAAGAAAGCGAAAAAATACAACACCATACAAGAAAACGAAAGTCTGACCCACTTAGTTTGAAAAAGTTTCAAAACAATCCCCAGCGGAGTCGCCACTGTGAATACCCCGTCCCGATGCAACGCGCATTCGGAAGTTTGAAATAAATAATTATATAAAGTCGGATCGAAATAGGATATTCATTTAGTGACACTCGCTTTAAACCATATTAAAATATTAGTTTAATTTTGAGAGTCGCCACGCCACTTTGATATAGCCCAAAGCTTTGAAAAAAGGCTAAACAGTTAATTGGGTTCGGGGGTCAAGTTACAACAGAAGAAGAAGCGTTATCACTCCTATTGCCCGACGAATCGGTCTTTCTAGCATGTGGGGTGTTGGTTGTGTGCGGTGTTTACAGGAATAGATAGAAGAAACGGGATCATGCATAAGGAGGAGGGGAGAGAAAGAATTAATTGATGATCACACCCTAGAACCTTTGAGTTAGGCCCTCGGAAGGTGCACTAATCAATATTCATCCTTGGGGGATTGTTGATCATGGGATAATTATAACTAAGGTGGAAGGAAAGAAATAGTTCCTAGATCCATTGGGTTTCTTAGGGCGAAACCTTAGATCATCCTCGGCTATGCACAATTAAATATATTAAAACGACCCTAAATCTAGCATATATGGCATAAGCAAGAAATAAAGTAATTAAAATATTCTAAGCATGTAAACAATAATAATAAAGACAATAATAAAGAACAAGAATATTAAAAGAGAGTCTTACCAATTGTAGCAAGACTTTGGGGTCGAATCTTGGCGATTCGAGAGGAAAAAGAAGAACTATGGGTAAAGCAAGTGTAGTCTCGCTTCTCCCGGAGAAATTGTGTGTGAATATGGGGAGCCGGGCACCCCTATTTATAATACCTCGGTACCTGGGCTGGGCCTCTAAAGGGTCGATCGGCTCTAGGGCTGAAGGGTCGATCGGCTCTAAATAAAAGGGTCGATCGGCTCTTCCACGGGCAAAGGGCCGATCGGCTCTTCCAACTGGCGTACTTTCCAAGCTGACAGTGACGGCGCAGTACGGACGAATTAAATGAGTTAGGGTTAGGGTTGCTTTAGGGTTTCTAATTAATATTAACCGGGCCAGGTATTTGGAATACCCTTTTTTCGGACCGGGTACTAACACCAGGGCATCTGCGAAGCGGTTCCTGTCTCTTGGCAAATAATGAAAAGTGATGTCCTTGAACTGAGCAATAAGCTCCTCCATGTACGTGTGGTACTTCTGGAGGCCAGAATCTACCGTCTTCCATTTGTTGGACACTTGCTTGATGATCAATGCTGAGTCTCCGTATACTTACAGTTCTGAGATGTTGCGCTCGAGAGCGGCTTCTAGACCGGCTGCGCAGGCTTCATACTCTGCGGCATTGTTGGTTGTTTCAAAATTCAGTTTGATGGCTATGGGAGTATGCTCGTCCTTGGGATCGACAAGGAGCATTCCAATACCATTCCCCTTCTTGTTGGCTGCCCCATCGAAGAAGAGTTGCCAGCGGTTTGCGCTGTCAAGTGAAAAGATTCTGTCGGCCGGAAACTGCGGATCAGGACCCTTAGGTTCACTGCTTGGGAAGTCTGCCAGCTGGTCTGCCATTACTCTGCCCTTCGTTGATTTTCTGATCATGTACTTGATGTCGAACTCGGCCCGGGAAGAATGACCACTTGGCTAGCCTCATTGTGAGGATGGCTTGTCAAAGAGATATCGGACGGGGTCCATTTTGGAGACCAGAGCACCGAATGTGACCGCATGTAGTGTTTCGGTTTCCCGACTACCCATACCAAGGCGGTACAAGTTTTCTCTAATGCTGAGTAGCTGAGTTCACTTCCTTGAAGCTTTAGGCTTACGAAGTAGATTGCATGCTCAACTTTGGAATCTTTCTGTTCTTGTGCCAACATTGCTCCGATTGACGTATCTGTCACCGTCAGGTACAGGAGTAGTGGCTTGTCTTCATGTGGCGGAGCACGAGGTGGGGGATTCACCAAGTATGTCTTGATTTTCTCGAAAGATGTCTGGCACTCGGAGTCGCACTTGATGTCGGCATTCTTCTTCATCAGTTTGAACATTGGCTCGCAGAGAGATGTCAACTGGTTGATGAAGCGACTGATGTACTGAAGCCTTCCCATAAAAATTTTCACTTCTGTAAGGTTTGAGGCGGCTTCATGTCGATGATGGCCTTGATTTTCTTGGGATCGGCTTCGATACCTCTTTCTATAACCATGTACCCCAGTACTTTGCCTCGCTTGACGCCGAAGGTGCACTTCGCAGGGTTCAATCTCATGGAGTGCTTTCTGAGTCTGTTGAAGAACTTCCTCAGATCTGTCATGTGCTGCATGTCTGATCCTATGGAGTGGATGATCATGTCGTCGACATATACTTCGATTTCTTTATGAATCATGTCATGGAAGAGGGCAGTTGCAGCCCGCTGGTAAGTAGCCCCAGCGTTCTTCAGACCGAGCGGCATGACCGTGTAACAGTATGTCCCCCACGGAGTGGTGAAAGCAGTCTTGGCTTGATCTTCCTCGGACATTTTGATCTGATTGTATTCGGCAAACCCATCCACGAAAGACTTTACCTCGAAATTTGTCGTGGTGTCAACTAGCATGTCGATGTTAGGCAGCGAGAAATCATCTTTAGGGCTGGCCTTGTTGAGATCTCGGAAATCCACACAGCATCTGACCTTTCCATTGGCCTTGGTGACCGTCACGATGTTGGAGAGCCAGGTCGGGTACTCTATCACTCTGATGAAACCAACTCGGAGCATTTTCTCAATCTCTTCTTACACTTGCAAGGACCACTCTGGCTTGATCTTGCGCAACTTCTGTTTGACCGGCTTGGATTCTGGATCTAGGGGAATTCTGTGCTCCATGATCGAGGGATCGAGTCCTGGTATGACCAGGCGAACACGTCAACATACTCCCTGAGGAGGCTTATCAGGGCTTCTTTTTCTGCATCGGCGAAGAAACTGCCCACTTGTGTCTCTTTAGGCTCTTGCACTGACCCCAGGTTCACTTTGGTCATAACCTCTTCGGCAGCTTGGGCCCGATTGTCCTCTTGGTCTACTACACGCTTGATAACTTCTTTAATGTATTGTTCATTTAATGTGTCTGCTTCTTTATCAAGTGAGTCATTATTAACGTCTTTTAAGTTGTTTGTTAACTTATCAGTTGTTAAAGTGGCAATGAGGGGATACTCCGAAAGGTCAGACTTTTCATTAAACGAGACGGAAATACATGGTTGGCTACATTATCATAGTCTTCCGGCGTAAGGCCGTTGGACGACTCAGAGGACTGGACTTTAACAAGGACTGACTCAGAGAGTTCGAGACCGGGTTTAGGGAGATGTGGGTACAGGCCCAGCTTGTCTTCCATTTCTGCTTGGCTTGCCCTTGGTCCGGTGAAAGTTACCCACTTCTTCAGTGGCATTGCTGGATGCTGGATGCTTAATGAGGGTTCGGGGGTCGAGAGGCTTGGCTTCTGCTGTCCCAATCATGGCGATCATGCTGTTTTCGGAGCCCAGGTCAATCAGGTTTGGCACCTCCATGACTTCTTCAAAAAGACTCTGTAGAGCTGGTCCACTGAGAGCGTCTTCTATGAATTCTGGTTCCTTCTGCTTTGGGGTTACTGTCTCGAATGTGGCCTCGGCGCCTGACCTGAACAGTCTGTTTCCCGTGAAGAGTGTCTCGAGCTGCTCTTCTATGTCTGGATTCCCTTGAATGTGTACTCGTGCTGGACTGTGGTGGCAATTGGTCCAGGTAGAGTTGTGATGTCGAGGAACGCTCCCCTTATCAGATTAGCCTTGAGTCCTCTGAAACGCTTGAGGTCCCATGCTATCTTTTCCATCCTTTCTCTAGTCTCTGTGCTGGCTATCCCTGCTTCTTTCTCATCTTCATCAGTTCCCCTGTCGGTCCCCTCAGTTCTGCTGTCGGTTCCCTTGTCGGTCCCCTCAGTTCTGCTGCCGGTTCCCTTGGTGAAGTAATGAGCGAGGTCGAAACTGTAAGGTCAGAGGTTGGGTGTGCCGTTGGAGGTTCCCCTTTTGCGAGTTGCTGCCTTGGTGCGGGTGAGCCTTTTGTTTTCCCTGATGTCAGCTGGTGTTGGCACATAATCGAGCCCCTGGACCGTGGTGTGGTCCTTGACTTCGATGACTTAGTGTTGGCCTTGTAACCTTTTGCCGAGCCCCAGTTCTGGGATGAAGTTCATGAGTTTCATCATTTTCATGGCAGGAGGGATTTTTGTCTTGAAACAGTGGAAGGTCCACGTTGCATATTTGGATCTTGGAGGTCTGCAGAGTGAATCCAGTTAATGCTATGTCATCATTATGCTTGATTTCTAACACTGGAATGTCGTTGGTGCTGGTCCCCTCGGTGGTGACACTGTCGCCGTAGACTGTGGTTAGCTTGTTGCCTTGCATGAACTTGATACACTGGTGAAGGGTGGATGCCACGCCATTTATCTGATGCAGCCAGTGTCGCCCCAGGATGGCTGTGAAAGTGATTGGAATGTCCAACACTTGGAAGGCGACGCTCGTCCAGCTGGACTGTGATGTAGAGTGGCTCATTGTGATCAGCCCCAAATTTTGGTAGGTCCAAATCTGTGAAGGTGATAATGTTGCCGTAGTGGATGTTGCCGATCATCTGAATGACTTCGTCTGGGGTTGCATCCACGGGGACCATGGTGCGGGCCAGGTTTTCCTCTAGCTTGAGCTTGTGAGGATATGAGGATGTGAGCAGGGACCAAAGGGAAATGTTTGCCTGGGGCTGCTTGAGCTGAGTGAGGATCGGGTCCTCTTTCACGGAACTTGTGTCTTCGGGCAGGCCGGGTTGCGGTTCTGGCTCCGTTGGCTTTTTAGTGGCCTTAGGTGGTAATGCATGGATTTGACCCGATCGGGTCAGGACACTGACATCAGGCTTGGTTCCTTCTGAACAGGTCGCTCTGAGCTGAGCCATAGTCAGACGAGGATTCCTCGAAGCGTAGGGCCACATGTCTTCCCTAATTCATTGATTGTAGATGTATTCCCGGGAGCTTCGGCAGCTTTCCGGATTCTGTCCTAGGATACTGGCTTGGGTGCCTCCGTGGGGAGGTAGTTTATGGATTGCCGAAGCTGTTCGAACGTCAGTGCGCAACAGTGGTTTCCAGAACTGAACTGTGCGTTGCTGACCCTCCGGGGGAGTTTAGAGAGTTCTTGGCTCATGTGAACTGTCTCCTTGATCTCTTCACGGTATACCGCAATCCTTTCCTTCTTGCTGAGCATGCTCAGGACATTCTGGAGTTGGGTCTGGCGATATTCATGGTTTGCTAATTTTCCACCACTCTTGGCCCAGATCAACTTTCTTGCAGCAGAGCCTGCGTCGAGAGTTAGCGCCTGTGTTTCTTACCATGTGAGAATAGCCAGTGCTTCCTTGAACTGCGTGCGCCAGTCTAAATAAACCTCCATCGGGGAGAGCTTTCCCTTCTGCTTTATCTGAGTGGCTGGTGTGTCAGAAGGTGAGTACACGGCTTCCCGAACATCTGCCCATGTAACTGGTTGCTGTCCCAGTTGATTGTTTCTGTAAACTAATGCCGCAGTCTGTGGAATCTCCCTGAGTAGTTGCTGGAGATGTATTTCCATCTTTCTCTTCTTTTTGAATAGACCTTCCTCTCTCAGTTGGACTTTTAGCTTGAGTGCGGAAATGATCCGTCCCCATCCTCCCAGGACCCTTGGGATTCCGGTTTTGTTGACTTCATGCCCGGCTTAGAAGAGAATGGTTTCATCGTCTTCGTCGTCGCTTTCACAGAGAACTTGCTTTCCTCGGGAGATAAGCGCTGGTACTCGTTCTGCTGTGTCATTCCCTCTCCTAGGTCGTCGGGACCGGTGACCGCCCTCCCTTGGCAGAGGGGGTAGGATGAGAAAAGACGGTAGTCCAGGAAGTTGCCGTGAGCAAAACCCTTGAGGTCGAATTGGTCTAGAGTGGCCTCTAGCTTTTTGTCTAAAGCTGCTTGTGACACTTTAAGGGCTTGGTCCCTGTGGGTCTTTTGAGCTTGGTTCTCGTCCCATAGACGGTTCTCTTGAGCGGCTAGTTCCATAAGGGCTTTCCTTGCGAGAGCTAAACAGTCTCCGTAGGTGCGCGCCGTCTGACTAGTGTCTAGAACTGTGATTACATCAAATCCCCGAATGGCGGAAACACTTGGATGATGTTGACGAAGGAAGTCGGGCTGGGACATTCCATGCGGCCCTCCTTGATCTCAGTTACCAAGAATTTTGCCCATATCTGCTTGATTGAACCCACGGGGGTGTTGAATTCTGTGATGTTGATGGTCTCGTGATCTCGTTCGATCGCCAAGTCTATCAAAGCTAGCAGTTTGCTGGCGGGATGTCTGAATCCGTGGCCGTGATGACTGGGAGCAGAATCGAACTGGAGCATGTTGATGCTGAGGTGATCGTTCCTTTCATCGGAAGCTGGATCTGTCTTGCGGGGAAGACTTTGGCAGATGTTTTCAGGGTGGCTACAGGAAGCGTTCCTGAGGTTGATCTGATTAGTGGCAGGGTGAGGAGCTTTGTCTCCTTTGTTGTTGCCCTTGGCCTTGGCGGCGCTTGTGGCTGTAAGTTTGACTGTCGACACGGGCCGGTTGCCACTGGGGCTGGTAGTCGGAAGTGATGATGAGTTCTGAGCTCGATTGGCCAGGGCCTCGTTTACCATGAGCAGGCAGTCGTCAAGGGTAACTTTGACATTGCAGAATCTGATAACAAGGACCGGATCCTTGGTATCATCGGGATATCTGGAAAAGGTGATGTTGACGAAGTCGTCGTCAGTCACTTGATCAGAGGGGTTCTTTGTCGTGTCAACCAGTTGTTTCCATTCGCCGGACAACCGCCTGTACGGGATGTTGAGCTTGACAATTTCCATGGTATTGGAGCCCTTGTCGTAGGTAACATCATCGAAACTGGTGTCGTCTTTGAAACTGATCATATGAATGTAGGGATCTGCCCGCGGATCTGCCGCGTCCTCGACTCCAGAGAGTCCTGATTCGTCGCCGTCTGACGGCTCAACCCAGACGTAGGGACGCCTCGCGTCCTGCTGCGCTGTTGGAGTTGCTAGGAAAACATCATGCCCTTCGCTTGAGAAAAGGGGCTCAGCGGGTAATTCCTCGTGGAGGACATCCCATACGACTGCCATACATTCATCACGAGTGTGACGATGCTTGTTGACCTTTATCACGAAGATTTCCTCGCCTGGCGGGGCCAGAGAGTAGGATTGAAGGATGCTGACAAATCTCCGATCGGAGACAAGGGTTTATGTGCCCGCATCATGGCGATGCTCAGTGTTTCTTTCCAATCTGCCTCCAAGTGTCGGAAACGGCAATTGAACTTGAGGTATCGGACTGCTTCAGGGTCTGCCTGCTCGAGGACGTTGACATAGTTAGCATCTCCGGACTCTGAGGGATTCTGATAAGATTTGCCCCGATAGTCCCTTGGTCGACTTGAAGGAGGTAGCCCCGGTGCCTGGCTGCGGGCACGCTTGTCTGTTGTCTAGGCTTCGTTTCCTATGAGGAAACTGTCTCCTTTGATGACTTCAAGATCTCCCTGCCGGTTAATGAACTTGACGCACTGATGGAGAGTGGAAGTTATGGCTTTCATGTGATGTAGCCAAGGGCGTCCCAACAGAGCTGTGAATTCGGACGGAATGTCCATCACGTGGAATTTTGCTGGCACCATTTGGGTTTCGAACCAGAGCTCCAGAGTCACCGTCCCCAGGATGGGACGAGACGTGCTGTCGTAGGCCTTGATAGTCCGGGCAGATGGAATCATGTGGCCTTCGTTGATGCGTAGGGCTCACATCATGCTGAGAGGGAGGACATTAACGGCTGATCCGTTGTCTACCAATACTCCGGGGAGTGATATGGTGTTGAGCTTGAGAGTGATGTACAGAGCTTCATTGTGCCCTGAGGCATCTCTCGGCAGGTCTTCATCACAGAAAGTGAGCATACTACCATACAGTCGGGAATCGTAGATCTGGTCTCTATCCGGAGAAGGAGAGTCATCAAGCCATCCGTTTCATGTCTTCCTCTTGTGAGGTAAAGCCTTTGCTGATGCCTCGGGATTGTGTTGAGGCTGTTTATGGTTGTTGCCGCCCTTGGTTAGCACGTTGATCGAGTGTGAGTGCCAAGCTGACTTTGACTTTCCTTTGCCGGCCCGTGCCCTGAAGCTGGGCAAATTGAACCTTGGCTGATCCCGCGGGGGGTTAGGCTTCTGACTGGCAGTGAGATTGTCAAGATCTGAGGTATTCCGGTGTCCTGAGGCCTGAACTCTGATGTTAGCATGACTTTTCGGCTTTCCCACCCCTGTCTGCTCTAAAGCTGCATGGCCTGGAGGAAGGGAGGACTGGCTGGAGTAGAGTACGTAGTAATCGAACCTCCCGGATGACTCTACGAGTGTACCCACACTGGTGTCTCCAGCTTCGTATCTTTCTCTCAGTTTCTGTTGAGAGGACTTCTTCTTCTGTTTTCTCGGAGGATTACCCCTGACCATGTCTTGGGACTCGTACTCCAGGCATGCGGAGCAGTCACAAACATCGTAGCTGATGTGGACATTCGATGAGGCCTGGCTGGAAGAGGCGGAGGAACTGGCTCTGCGGCAAACTTCTTTGGCACCCATTCAATGGAATTCACACTGTTGTTGTTCGGAAAAGGGTTTCCGACTGTATTGGGTCCACGGGGACGCTTCAATTTTCCTTCCTCTATCAAATTCTGAATTTCGTACCATAACCCCACGCAGTTGTCGGTGGTATGGCCGTGATACTGAGGGAAGGCGCAGTACTTGCTCTTGTCAGCGTTGACTACGGGATTCTTGGGTTTGTAGTTTGCAACGGGTTTGAGGAGACCTTCCTTGATCAACCCTTCCCGCATCTTACTCAGTGGCATGTCCAACTTGTCAAAGTGTACGGCAGGCTGCTTCGGAGTGGAGTTGTTGCTTAGTGGGACCGGGTTTCTGTTGCCCGACTGCTGTCCCTGATAGATGTAGTTGACAGACGTATCTTTCCCTTTGTCGGGGGCCGGTGCGGGATTGAATGCAACTGCTGATCGGTATCTGTATGGCTGTGCAGTAGCCAATTTCTCCTTGAGATCCTTCTCGAACTGTGAGCCGGCATTGACCATGGCCCGGAGATCTGGGAAGAAGTGATGACTGATGAGAGTTCTGATGGACGGTCTTAAGCAGGACTTGAAGATCCGCATCTGTTCATCCTTGGAGAGTGGCTCCATGATCTCGGAGAGTTTCCAACTCCACCTCTTGTAGAATTCTCTGACGCTTTCATGCGCTTCGCTCGGTGGTGATTAAGTCCTCACGACTTGTTTCCCACTCTAAGTTGGATCTGTACCGCTTCTAGGAAGATGTTACTTGATCGATCCCAGTGTGGCGATCCGCGAGCTTGACCCTTAGGAACCATCGTAACGCCGAACTCTTGAGCGTATGCTGGAAGTGATCGGCCATTTCTTTGGAGGGTTGCTCCTTTCGCTCTCTTGCCGGAGAACGTAGGTGTCGACATGCATTTGAGGACATTCGGTTCCGTCGAATCGGTCCATCTCCAGGCATTCGAACTTGGCGGGGAGAGGCGTGACCATTCCCGGATACGTGGATTTGAGTGTTTCTTGCTTTGAGTGCTCATGGTGGCTATCGGGTCTTTCATGCATTCGACCATCCAGGCTAAATTTGGGTCCAGTGGTGGACTTTGAGGCTCGGCGCGGTGCTACCATGTGAGCGGTAGTGATTGGAGGTGGAAGGCTTGATATATGTGGATATATGGGGGCCTTTTACGGATCAGTATCGGGGTTTGTCCCGGTGTTTTAGGATTTGTGTGTAGGCAATGGGATGAACCCGGGAGGGTATTGAAGGATATTGGCATCTCGTTTGAGATGGTCCGGCGGTGCGGTGGTACGAGTGATGGGAGTAGTGCTGCTTGGCCATATATGGCGGGGTTGCCACGAGAGGTAGCAACGTGAAGCCTAGGTCGGCCGTTTCCTTGGTTCGAAGGCATCCCGTAAGTTGGCGGGGAGGAACCTGGTTGAAGGTTTGAGGAGCGGTTTCGGGGAATCGTCGTCCTCGATTATGACGAAAGTACCGTCGTAGGGGATAGGCTGCTATACCTCGCTCATTCGAAGCCGTACCACAAAAATTCTCGTTGATCTTCTTCTCGCCTCTTGTGAACCTCACAAGCCCGGATGGCTTCTTCCAAAGTCATATCTGTTACCGGTGGCGGGGGTCCGTCCCTGTCACGATTTCTCGGTAAGCTAGACAAGTCGGATATTCTGGCTGAGGGAAGTGAGGGAACCGAAGAACTGTCTGACGCTGCCGTAACTGTGATTCTGGCGAGGCGCTAACCCGGAATTCTGAACCACTTTTTGCTCGCTATAGGGAACGAAAGGCAGGGTTTAGGCTTCGAAAAAGGGGATTTGGCTCAAGGTTTCGGGCTTGTGCAATGTGCAGTTACCGATTAATGTTTACTTAAAACGCATTTTCTCAGAGTCCTAATCGGTTGGAAAAGATCGTGTCTTCTTTTTCGCAACTAACCTAATAATTAGTTATTCTCGTCACTATGTTTATAAGCCCCTCGTTTTCATTTGTAGATCATCTTCTCGGGACGGACAATCCCGAGCGAGGGTCTTATAAGGCAAGCTTGAATGACAAGCTTAATCAATGTTTGACATTCAAACCAAGATTAAGCTTGTCATTCAAGCCCCCATTTTTAAAATGCAAACACACACATACGCACACATTTTCGAGAAATGTAGAAATACTCGTCATACGAGGCATTTCGGGTGATCTCAATATACTCTTCCCGAAACGTAACGTGACCTCCGAACCTAACAATCTCTGGTACTAAAAATCTTTTTACTCATTTTTTCTACCAATAAAAATGACGCCCCATTTTCAAAGCCTTTTCCTAAGTTTTTGCTACCAATAAAAACGACACCATTTTCAACCAAAAGCCGTTTTTCAACATTTGGGCTCAAAATACAAAAACCGCGTGGCGACTCCTCTCCTTCCCAAAAAGCGAGGTCTCAGACACCAACCCTCCGCGAAAGACAACCGCCTTTCCCGCCGCGCGCGGAAAATCCCGAGTAATTTTACCCCCGGGTGTCCACCACAGACCCCACTATGCACCTCGTGCATTAATTGAGTGATCTCTTAGGGGTGAATGCATTTCAACAATGGCTTAGTGTATGACCTCCTGAATAGCATGTCTCCTTGAATAACATATCTCGGAGCCTTCTTTTTGATGGCTCGAGCTGTCTTCTCGTCCCCAGGGAGCTCGCCTGTTTCCAAGTATGCCTTCATTTCTTCGATCCAGCACTTGTCATAAACCCAGTTTCTCAAGGTGTCCTCCACACACTGGATTTGAACCCTTTCATATGCTGGATTCTCGAGGTAGGAGATAGGTTCTTCATGTGGCTCGTCTGTAGTAGCCAGTTTCGAGAGTAGGTCAGCCAATTCATTGTCTTCTCGACCAATCCTCTGAATTTCCCAAAACTCCAAGTCTTTTATCAATCCTTTTACCAAGTCACAATATTTGATTAGAGTAGAGTTCAGCACTTCATACTCCCCTCGGACCTGGTTGACTATCAGCTGGGAATCACAATATGCTATAATTTTGGTCGCCCCAAAGCATATGGCGTACTCGATAGCTGCGACCAAAGCTTCATACTCTGCCTGGTTGTTGGAGGCTTCAAACTTAAACCTCAATGCTTCCTCATAGACCGTCCCAGATTCTGGCTCGATCAATACTATCCCAGCTCCGCTGACGTTCTTCATTGCTGACCCGTCTGAGTACACCTTCCAGCAGTCGTCGAGTAGACAAGTGACGGGCTGGGACTCTGGCTCTTTTCCCTTACCTTTCTCCTTCTGAGCTCGCACCTCGCTGTCTTCCGTAGTGAACATCAGCTCGACTAAGAAGTCTGTCAAGGATTGAGCCTTCAACGCCTTTCGAGGTCGATACTCGATGTCGAATTCTGTGAGAGCAATTGACCAATTGAGTAAACGACCTGAACTCTCCGGCTTGTGTAGAATCTTTTTCAAAGGTGCATTTGTGAGAACAACAATGGGGTGAGCCAAGAAATAAGCTCGTAGCTTCCTCGAGGCCACGACTAAGGCATAAGCGACCTTCTCTGCATTGTAATATCTGCCCTCAACATCTGATAGAGCCTTGCTAACATAATACACGGGTTTCTGAAGCCCCTCTTCCTCTCGAACCAGCACCGCTGCCACTGATTGATCACCTACAGATAGATATACGAACAATGTCTCACCAATAGTCGGGCTGCTCAATAGAGGTGGAGTAGCGAGATACTTCTTGAGCTGTTGGAACGACGAATGACATTCGGTCGTCCATTCAAATTTTTCGTCCCCCTCAAAGATTTGAAGAAGGGGAGAGACCTTTCTGCCGACTTGGCAATAAAGCGACCTAGGGCTGCCACCCTACCATTAAGTCGCTGCATCTCCTTAATACTGGTGGGCTCTTGCATGTCGACTAGAGCCTTGATCTTTTCCGGATTTGCTTCAATTCCCCGTCGTGACACCATAAAACCAAGGAATTTTCCAGTTGCTACCCCAAATACGCATTTGCTCGGATTAAGCTTCATGTCATTTGCTCGTAGATTGGCGAACGTTTCCTTTAGGTCGACTACGTGACGTCCGGTTTTTGTTTTGATAACCATATCGTCGACGTAAGCGTCCATGTTTCGGCCAATCTATGAAGAAAAGACCTTGTTCACCATCCTTTGGTAGGTCGCTCCTGCGTTCTTTAATCCGAATGGCATCATATTGTAGCAGTAAATGCCTCCAGCAGCTTGAAACGCCGTCTTCACAATATCATCCTCATGCATCTTGATCTGATGATAGCCTGAATAGGCATCGAGAAAGCTGAGTGTGGAATGTCCAGCAATGGAATCAACGAGCTTATCAATCCGAGGTAGAGGATAGCTGTCTTTTGGGCAAGCAAGGTTAAGGTTGGTGAAGTCGACACACATTCTCCACTTGCCGTTAGATTTCTTCACCATGACCACATTAGCTAGCCAGGTGGTATGAGTAGCTTCCTTTATGATACCTGCACTTAAAATCTTTTGTACCTCGAGTTTTATAGCCTCCTCTTTGTCGTGAGCAAAGCTTCTCAGCTTCTGAGGCTTGGGTTTTATGGTCGGGTTGACCTCCAGCCTGTGAACGACGACCTCCTCCTTGATCCCTTTCATGTCTTCTACTCGCCAAGCAAAAACGTCGTTGCTTTCTTTGAGTAGCTCGACAATCTCCAATCATTCTTCAGGTGACAACTGCTTTCCAATCTAAATTTTCTGCTCGGGATAGGAGGGGTTTGCTATCACTGCTTCCAGCTCGTCCATAGCTTCCAGCTCCGGACCACCTCTGAATTGCAGGGTCTTGATGATGATCTCTCGAACTCTCTGTCTTTCTTTGGCCCCCAAGTGTGGAGCTTCCTCGATGATCATGTCATCTAGCTTGTCAGCGATCTCACTGGTGGTGGCCTCCGAGTTTTTGTCGACTTGGAGGCATAGCTCGCCTATGCAGACTTGGTCGACCATAACTGTATCTTGATCGACCATGGTGATCTCGGAGTGACGTGTCGACTCAGCATGACCTCGTCATGTGAGCGATAGGTCGACTCTTCCACGCTGGTGATTGTAGATAGTCTGGAAGTTGTGGTGACTGATTTTGACATCTTCAAATACCCCTCGGCGGTTTCAATCTCCAGTTCCCTCTTCTTCCTAGTTCGCAGGACATGATCAAGATATTCTCGAGCTGTGCTTCGTACACAGCCGACTCCAGCTAGCGTCGGGAACTTAACTCGCTGATGGGGAATTGAGGCCACCATTCCAAGTGTGACCTGACCAGGGATACCAAGAATTGCAGCATAATCACTATTCACATCAATGACAATAAATTTTACCTTGGAGACGACTCTGTGAGGATGCTGGCCTATGTCGACATCCAACTCAATATGTCCTTTGGCATCGACCCGGTGGTTGGTGAAGCCCTCCAATCTGCCATCATATCGCTCGAGCTGCTCATTTGAGAGTCCCATCTCCTGAAATGTTTTGTAAAACAAAATATCCTTGCAGGCCCCCATGTCTATCAAGAGTCTGCTCGTCGTACACCCATCTATCAATCCTGGGATAACGAGAACCTGCTCTCTAGCTGCTACATTGGTTGCCAGCTCGTCTGAATAGAAACTAATCATCTCGTCTCTGATATAGCTCCTAGGGGGTACATGAGGTGCCTTGCTGAGCTGGAATATCTTGTGTTTGATGGCAGTGTTACTGGCTTGCTTCGTAATAACGCCCAAGTTCAACCTAGGCCGCCTCAGCTCTGGATGCCCACCAGCAGCTCGCTCACTTCCACCTGCCTGAGGTCTTTTCACATACGCGTCGAGCCTTCCCTGGTCGACCCACCTCTGAATGATACGTTTCAGGCTCATGCAATCCTCTGTAAAGTGGCCCGTATCTTTGTGATACTCGCAGTATTTGTTGTTATCTCGTCTGAACTTGTTTCCTGGGTTCATTGGGGCAGGTGGGCCTAGCTCGACCGTATTCATTATCTTAGTTCGACTCAATGTTAAGGGAGTGAAAGCTTCGGGCACTTTCTCAGTCGCCCTAGTTCTATTCTTGCCATTCTGTTGTTCCCCCCATTCTTGGCTGAGTCCTTCTTATCAGTATCAGCGACCTCAGCCTTGGGGCCTTTCCCATTTTTCTTCTCTTTTCTTTCCTCGGCCAATGCTACGTTGTAGGCCTTCTCGAACAGCTCTTGTCAAGTGGTCACAGTTCGAAATGTCAGCTCGTAATCCAAATCTGCAGAAGCAATCTCATTCCTGAAACAATTGATTACCTCCCTATCCGTGAGGTCCTCCTCAATCTTGTCGACCATCTCCTTGAACTTGGTGTAGTAGCTCATCGAGCTTTCACTTTTTCCCTGCACCAAGTTGTTCAAGTCAGTGACTGTCATCTTATGAGCTCCGGCTGTCGAGAACCTATCCAGAAACTTTTTCCTCATATAAGACCAAGTCGAGATGCAACCTGGTGCCAAGCCATTGAACCAGGTAAGGGCTGCTCCAGTTAGAGTGCTAGTGAGTGCTTTACACATCATGTCGTCCTCGTTGGAGACAAAGCACATCGTAGCCTCTAGATGCTGTATATGGCTTCTGGCATTGGTTGCACTCGAATATTTTTCCAGGATGGGTAGTCTGAAGCCTGGAGGAGGTCGACGGTCGAGCAACTCCTTGGACAAGGGACGAAGAACAAATCATTTTGTTCGCCCTTTCCGGCATCCTCTTTCTTATCAGCCTCTCAATGTTCAAACTTTTTCTTCTACAATAGCCATTCCCTAGCATCTGGCCTGTCGTCCCTAGCATGGGAGACCTCGTTCGACCTCTGCCTTTCTTCTCGATGGGGTTCCCTCCTCAAGTTGGCTCTGTGCCTGTCACTCCTGGGGGGAGTTGTCTCTCGGCTTCTCCTATCCCTGTGAGAGGGTGGCCTCACTGAATGGAGTGGCGACATGCGCCTTTCATTTCTAACAGGCGACCTGCGCCTCTCATCTCTGAATGGTGACCTGCGCCTCTCCTCTCTTATAGGCGACCTGTGCCCATTCCTATCCATGTGGGACTGCGACCTCTCAGTCCTGGCAGGCCTGTTTCTCTCGGCCTCCCTCTGTCGTCTGAGCTCCGACTCAGCCTCTTGCTCTCTATTCGTGTTGAGGTGGCTTCTCAAGACGTCGTTAGGGATAGGCATGTGTGTACGAATAGATCGCTCCATAATTCGGCGCTCCTCATTTGTCATAGCGTTTCCATTCTGTCTAGCACTCCTGTCTTGCTGCTTGTTAGAAACCTATGAGGGAGCTGCCCTTTCCGATCTCCAGTTGGTCTGCTCCGACTCCTCCTCCATTGCTATCAGCTCTGCTAGAATTTGAGCTCGTTCTAGCAGCATCTCCTTTCGGCTTAGGGGGTTAGTTGAGGGACCCTGCCCGTCTCTAGGCCGCTTGTCTCTTCTACCATCAGGCAAGCCTCTGCCGTCGGCAATGCTATTAGATCGAGTCGCCCTTTGGTGATGACGAGGTGGAGAGGGAGGAGGCAGATTAGCATTTCCAGCATTGGCATTTGCATTAGTGTTTCCCTCGTTGTGCTCGTCCGAGGCCTCAGAAACGTGTCCATCCGAAGTTACCATGGTTATAGGTTGAAAGAAAACTTTCAAGGTCAAGTATGCACGTTTCCCGGCAATGGAACCAAACTGATGCCGCAGGAAATGTGCTTATCAATCTTCGTCCACGTGGCAGGACCAATCACTTGACTCCTTGACCTGAAATCAGAACCCACGACTAGCCGGAATGGTCTCCGGGTTAGACCCTCGGGCGTGAGAGTAAGTATGGTATTTCGGAGAGCAAATATTGTAAATGAACAGAGATATTCAAATGAAAAAATTGTAGTTACCTTAAAACCGTTGTGGTTGTCATGTATTTATAGTTGTTTTGATGTGTGTGGTATATTTGGTAGGGATGCATGAATCCCGTAATTTGAGGGACAGTTACGTGTATGGAGAACGTGTCCTTGAATGGCTCCTGATTTGTAGGGAACCAGTTATGGAAAGTGTGGTGCGTACGTCTTACTTCATTAGGTCAACGCTTATTTGGTAGGTCGAGGTCGCCTGTTCAGCTTAGGTCGACCTGACTGATGGGTAGGGTTGGACCGTACCCGAAATGGAACTCGGATCGTAGAGTCGGACCAAGCTAGGTCGGGACCTCATAGGTCGGACAATGAACTTAGGTCGACTGATCCTATTGATGGGCCTTGGGCCTACTAATCGTTGGGCCAAACCCACTGAGAGTGTGGTGGCAAAAGTAGATTAACGATTGGGCTTTACCCGCTGGGCCTAGCTCGTTACTTTTGGTATGTTCAGTGGCCCCCAACTTTCTGAGTTGACTTTGTCGATCAGAAAGTTAAAGAAATTCTGATGAAGCTTACAGTAACTCGCAGGTCGATACTTGAATTGAAGCTTACTCGACTGATAGTGACGTGTCTCAACCTGATCGTTGAATGTTGAACGGTTGGATCGCTGGAAGCGCCGTATTTTGCAATCATTACTGTTTTGACGTTTGAGAACCGCCTTGGGAACTGTTTTCCACATTTAATTAGGAAAATAACGTTTGAATTTTTCCTTTTCCTTCTCAATTTCGAAAAATATAAATACCCAAATCCTTCTCCTTTTTGAACTTTTACTCTCTCCGAATTCTTGCGTAACTCCGGCGACGGCAACTGAAATAGCAATTGGGTTTTATTGGGGACCTTCGTCTTCTGCCATAAATCTTCATCGTTCGAACAGATTAAGGTATTCCTCTCTCCCTTAGTATTCCGGCTTAATTTATGTGCTTTCTTTGATTTCACCATGGCTAGGACTTTTAGCAGTGAACCCGGAGCTTGGTATGGCTACTGTAATGTCAATCAGAGAGTTTATAAACACTTGAATGGGCGATGGAGAGAGATGGCGGTGGAGGAATGTTCCTCAATTTTGACCCGGTGGGGTTTGCATTTCAATGAGTTAGGGTTGTCTGTAGGAGAAAATTTAGGTACCTTAGAGACGAACGACCCCAGAGTTGTGTCTTTTAATCTTTTCCACGAACTCTTAGACCATATAGCTGTGTTCTACGTCCAAGGTCCCAACAAACCCTCTTTTCTTAGGAATAGAACAGGATTTTCGGGGGAATCAAGGTCGCCCCTTAGTACGTCTACTAGGTCCCTTGAAACTGCGCATAGGACTGATTCCCCTATTTTCGGGGGAATCTAGGTCGCCCCTTAGTACGTCTACTAGGTCTATTTTTCAAGAGTAGTAATTCTTTGGCATCGATTCCTGAGCTGTAATGGAAGCTTCGATGGGATCTTTCTTTCTTTTTGTGCCCGTTTACCCTGCTATGCTCCTCAGGCTCTTAATGGTTGTCCCCATGGCCAGATGATGTTCTTTCCCACCTAAGTGCCCTTTCAAGATGGGGAGGAGTTCTGTGACGAGGAGGGCTCATCGACCGAGGAGGGCTCCTTGGACGAGCAGGGTTCCTAGGACGAGGAGGAGTAGTGCGACGGGGAGGGGTTTTGTGCCTTGCATGATGAGCCTTGCTCTTAAGTCAGCAGAATTGACCTCTTGCTCCCTTTGTTGGTTCAGGTGACTTCTCAAGTCTATCACCTCATTTCTGGTGTTTTCATTACCGTGTGCCCTATGACGAGGAGGGACCTCTTGAGGGTTTTGATGGGATCTACCATCAGTGCCATGGTGAGGGGGATTTTGGCCACGAGGAAGATTTTCTCTATTCCTCGGACTACCACACATGTCAACCAGACTTTCCCCTCCAAGGGAATTTCCCGTCCTTGTAGGCCTTATAAATTCAGCAAGAGAGTGCTCAGGGTCAAACTGTAGCAAGGCATTTTGTGTTTCATAAATGCATTGCAATGTTTCCATTTGTTGGTGGAAGATGGTTCTACGATCAATTTGCTGGGTAAAAGTCCCAGTTCCTCCCTGAGCTACGTTCCTCGTCGTCTGGCTGCCGGCAGACCTTCCTCGGCTCCGACGACGAGGAGATTTTGTTACCTCTACCTCGGTTACGGGCTGCCCCCTGAAACGCAGACTCATCCCCGGGGGCGGCAGCCCATCAGTCAGTGGTGGTGGAGGAGGCAGTTCCCCATTATTGAGAGGTAAAGAAGTCATATTGTTCCCATGATTCTCCTCCACATGAATATGATCTCCATCAGGAGTGATACTAGCTGTGAGTTCGTCTTCCATTGAGATTAGGAAAAGTAAACAGAATTTTCCGGCGAACATTTTTCAGGCGAAGAAATTTTAGGAGGAAGAATTTTCAGGCAGACAGATTTTCAGGCGATCGGAGTTCTTCTGCTATTCAGGCAAGCAGAATTTTCAGGCGATCGGATTTTCAGGCTATTCAATGGGTGTTTTTCGAATCATTTCCTGGCATCGAAACCAAACTGATGATGCCAAAAAGATCTTAGCCGGGGCTTCACTGGCGAAGGCCCTCCGACGTGAGAGTAAGTATTTGTCTTGAGAGAGAGAAATCAATTGACAAGAGTTTAGAGTCAAAAGATGTGTTACCAAAATAATGTGAATTATGGCTTGTATATATAAGTATAGCATTGTATAATCCTTGTTGGATAAGAATGCATGGAGATAAGATTTTATACCAATGAGGATTATAATTGTTCGGTCCTTGTTGAATGAGAATTCATGTGAGATAAGGTTATAATTTTAAGAGGATTATAACTGTTCACAGTCCTTTTTTAAGTAGGATTGGTAAATAACAATCTGCACATGCGCCGGTGATGAGTCTCTTCGGCTTGTGTTGCCTGGTCGGCTTTGGCGATGCCGAAGAGAAGAGGTAGAGAATGGGGGATGCCCATTTCGACATTTTTGGTAGCCGAGGAGGGGTTCCTCGTCTTCAAGGGAAGCCTTGCTCGACTTTGGAGGGATGTCTTCCTCGGCATAGGTGATGATGCTTCGTCGGTTATAGGACCCTAGTTAGGCCTTAATCATTATGCGTCTGCTATGTCTAGGTCGACATAGGGAAATGACAAGGAGGCAATACGAGCAAAATAAGGTAGGGTAAATCCACTCCTTTTGTCGTAATTAAGACTTGTATGGATTATATTTTGGGTCCAATCCATTGTTGAGCCTTCGAATTCATGTTCATACCTCAATTTATACAGTTCAGTTATTTCTAGTTTTATCGAGCTTTTGGATTGCCTCTATTTGTTTATGTGAAAAGGTTTTTCATAATTTGACAATAAACAAATAAAGTACTCCGAATATTGTATGGGAGCTTTCAAACGGCTACTATTGGAAATTATAGTCAGCATGATGAGGGTGGGGGTAGGGTGGCAGGGGGTGGTGAGTGGAGTGGGGGATAGTGAGTGGAGTGAGGGAGGAGTTGTTAAAAATAAATTTAAAATGATTAATTTTTTTTTTTATTTAACGGGGGGCGGGGTGGGTGTGGCAGGGGGTGGTGAGTGGATTGGGGGAGGATTTGTTAAAAATAAATTTAAAATGATTTCTTTTTTACTCGAGGGGGTGGGTGGGGTGGGGGGTGTCAGGGTGTGGTGATGGTGATGGGGTAGGGGTGGTTGATGTGGGGTAGGTAACGTGGATGTGTGTGTATACCAGAGGGTGTTACCATTTTTCAAAAAATAGTTTACTTTAAAAAATTCGTAAATCAATTTACTTAAAAAAGTGAAGAAAATATTTTTCAAAAAATATTTTTCCCATTTTTCGGTGCTAAACAAACACCGAAAAATTGAAAAAATATTTTCCAACAAACAAACAGAGCCTTATGATCATTTTTTTTCTTTTGGCTTTCGTAGCTCATATATAGGTGGAGAGAGATACTATGGCTCTTAATATATTTCTTTCGATATAAAATACATTTATATTTCTTTCGATATAAAATACATGTTGTTTTGGAGTTTAAAATCTTTAAATATCAACTTTACTTTTATTTTACATTGAAATTTGTTTTATTATATCAATTGTTTTTCTTGTATATTGTAGATGGGAAAGAAATAATAAAGAAAGGTAGATTTTGTGTTTATTTTATAAAGTTAATTACATTTATTAAAACTTGTGAAAATTTTCTAAACGAGATATATTTTAAATGTTTTGAATATTTTGGACAGGATGGAGTAGCTAGAAGGAAGTCAACTTTCTATTTTGGGTTGCATGTAGTATCCGCATTTTAGCCTGGACAAATATGCGGTGGTCAAACTATATCTCAAACATTTTAAAAATTAAATGATCAGAACAACAGAAGAATAAAGCTTGTTCATCCTGTTCACTTTTTCGGGTACAGAATCCAAATTTTTTTCGAAAGAGGTCAAGAATATGCTTTAGATAACTATTACTAGTATAATTGAGATATCAAATCAAATTTAGCATACAAAGAAATGTCAGTTAATTATAAAAATCTACCACACGTTTTAAATAAAATTTCACTTAATTAATTATGAAAATTTCATTGCGCATTTTTTAAACTATTTTTTCCTATGTATTAGAAAAACATAGTTTTTCATAAACCTACTCTGATAAAAAAAAAATTGTGAATAGCTGAATTTCAAACCACATTTTAATAGGAGCAAGTTTTGGGAGAAACTAGTTTTTTCATAAATTATAAAAAGTTCACTTTTTTTCTACTTGCAAGTAGTTAGTGAATATTTAGGAACAGTTTATAAAACAGGACTTTCTATAACTTAAGGAGAAACTAGTTTCTCCAAAAATCTTGTGTTTTAATAGATAAACTCATTAAGTCTTCATCCACTTTTTTTTTTAAAAGAAAATAAATTTAGCTTAATTGCACAAACAAAGAGTAATGAAAAAGTTGCACAAAGATAGAAGACTAAACCTAAATACAAAGTCAATTAAATGTTCTAACAACAACGCTTGACAAAATATTTGTCACCATTTCTCGACAAATATATTTAATTGGGAATTTATTTTTTGTTAGAACAGATTTGCGTAGAAGACATAAAATAAATCAATCACACAACACAACAATATATGTGGTTTACCAACTTGATTGCGTCCACAGATTGAGAGAGAAATTATTATTAACTGACAATCACTAAATACAATCTCTAATTATTGCATGAATTCTTGGTCACAAGAATTTTTAATTGTGCAAACACTAGATATAGAGAAACAAAAAACCCTACAATTATTGATGTGCCTATCACACTAGAGATTACAATAAACTGCTAGAAAATAAGGATTATTTATACTGCCCAATTAATTATCCTAGTCTAATTTTGATACGGAGCGAGTACCAAATTCCTTGTTGTCAAAGGACTTAAATTGCCTGTCAAGAGACATGCCCACATGCCTAGGCTTCGCCCAATTGGCCAGGCCCACTCAGCCACCAAACCTTAGATCCTGGCCAGCGCCTCAACTGTTGGTGTTAGTGTTATGCCCTAGGCTTATGATTTATAGACTTATGTGTTGACATTATTTATTATTATATGAAAAGTTTATTATTTGATTATTATATGTTTTGCATATTTGTCTGTAATAATCTTCGTCCCTAATTATTAAGAGAATAATTAGTATAAATGTTAATGGATAATCATATGATGATTATATGCATAGAGATGCACATTAAATTTATGGGTACTTGTTAGAGAACAAGTGACTGGACTTGACCCGTATGAGATTTATGTCATGGTCAAATGTCATAATTAAATATCATAAGGTTACTTCATTTAGTCCCTAGACCTGAGATTATCATGACCTTACATATGATGAAAGTCATGTTTGATTTTAGTCAAACGATATCTTAACACGATATCTATAAAGGCTATCTTTGGCATGATTGGATTCATGATGGGAAGGATGATAAGTCAAGATGAAATTTGTCCCTAAAAAAAGAGATGTTTTGCTTGGGCCCCTCGATGAGTGATAATGATGAAAGTGTATGGCCATACCCCAATGCGATTGGATTATCATTATACTCAGAATCGAGAAAGCATTGAACAAATACAAGTTGACGTGGATCATGACTTGTGTTCAATATAACATCGTGAGACAAAGGGAGAAATGGAAGTATACCATTGGAAACGTGAACTCTTACGTTATATTATTTGGGTAGACATAATGGCTTGCTAGAGTCCGCTTATGTTTTATGAGAGTCGATATGATCGAGCTCATTGCCAACATAATATAATCCTATTGGGTCACGCACAACTAGAATGAATTGATTAAATCAGAGGAAGAAAATTGAGAGAATCCTGATGTGGCTTAAGACATCGCGTGACAGAAATTGTCCATGGGACTCGTCTGGTCGTGCGACACTTTAAGCCACAGAGGAGTTTTCAGACTAGTTTCCTAATTTGATTAGGAAACAAATATTAATGCTAAAGTAGTATAAATATAACTGTCTGTCAACCCTAAAAAGCTAGCCGAATTTCTGGAAAAGAAAATCACAAAATAATTCTCAATATTCTTCAAGGTTTACGATCTAGCAATCATCAAGAAATCGTTCTTGGTTCATTCAAGGTGTGGATACTATTAGAGGGTCTTCGCTCGTACGACGATATAGGCCTGGAGTTCGAAGTTTGTGATTCAAAATCACATTGACAAATCGTTCGATAGCTCAAGAACGGATAGCGATAAAGGTTGGTTTATTCTATCTCATAGGAATTCAATTTAATTGCATAGAACGGATCATAGGGCTCTCGAGTTTTGTGTTATTAGATGCTTAATTCGCTGTGCATGGACCCATAAAACCCAACAGTAGTATCAAAGCCCCGTTCGTAGGGTTAAGTTTGAATTAACATGCTAAGAAAAATTGATATAAATTGTTTATATGGTTTTTGCATGTTTTGTATGCGATAGTTTGATTGTTTTTGAAACAATATGCCTAAATCATGTTCTATTCACATCGAATTAAATCTGTTAAAAGTTGTTTATGTGATTTAATTGCTCTGTGATTGAGAATTGATTGAAACTGGAAATCTGCAAATCTGGTAACCTTGTGTCACGCGACAGAGGATGCCTGTGTCACGCGACAGAACATGCTTGTGTCACGCGACAAAGCTTGCTTCTGTCACGCGACAAAACTTGTCCAATTTGGGCAGAATCAGTTTGTTGAACAATCCTGCTAATCTGTGAATGTGTTTACAATCTGATATATTTATGTCTTAATCTGGATGCTATAAATTTCTAGAAATTAAGTTTATAGGGCTATGCTAGATTAATTCAATGTTTATGCATGCTTAGTTAATTAAAATATGATTTTATTATGTTGCGATGCATGAATTATGTGTTCTTACGTGTTAAGAATTTTGTTAGATGTTTAGTTGAAACATTGTATTGTAATTTCCTGAATGTTTTTAGATTGAAACATTAAAATTTTGGTTTTCTGATTGTTTATGAGAAACAAGTCATTTTACACAAAATTTAAAAGGAAACTGGTTGTTTGTACAAAGTATTGATTATGTTGCAAATCAGAGCTGATTTCTGATTGTACATGTCTAGGAGAGTTCTGTCGAAGGAGAGATTGGGTACTTAAGTTGTCCTTGTGGCTCACCTATCTTCCTGGGAACTTACTTGGTGCACGATTATGATTATCTTTGCTGATATGCTTATAATCTGCTTTAAAGAACCTTCATTTAACTTTTAAGTTCTTTATGCCAATTCATGATTAAAACACTTGAGACCATTCGGATAGTTTTGGGTGGGCTTGCCATATCAAGGTACTTTGATTCTATTTGTATGCGAGCAAGATGAGGAAATGGTGGTTCCTATACGTTTAAAGTGAATGAACTTAATTGGGTTATCAAAATGGTTTTGGACCCAAGGCATAAGATGAGATTAAATATGCTTAGACATATGATGTCTTAAATAAACATCATAAAAGATCTAAGAGTCATATATGTGATATGATTGATGTTTCTACCTAATTAATTTAGTTTTGAGCGGTTTGCCATATCAAACTTGAAATTAAATTAAAGTTGGATCTTAGCCCATTAAATGTATATTATGCTTGTTTGCATTGGAAGGTGTATAATTTAGTGGGAGCATTTATTTTCATGTAAATGCATTATACTTCTCATATAATATGTTTACTTATATGTGTTCATATTTTATGTATATCTTTTTGTAGAATAAATGGCATCAAACAATAATCATCATTTGTCACTGTGATCTGTCCTTGAGAAGGAAAAGTTGGAAGAGAATGATACAAACTATATGAATTGGATCCGTAGCGTGAGAATCGTTCTCAGGAAAGAGGAGAAATTGTACGTTCTCGAGGAACCTATTCCACCTGAACCTGCTGCCAATGCTACTAGGGCAGAGAGGGATCAATATCTAAAGCACAAGCGTGATTCTACTGATGTTGATTGCCTCATGCTCTCCACCATGTGCAAGAGCCTTCAGAAGGATCTTGACCACTTGGGGACAGTTGATCTAAACAATCGACTGATGGAAATGTTCCAAGTTCAAGCAAGGCAAGAAAGGTATAACACAGTTAAGGCCCTAACCTCATGCAAGATGAGTGAAGGACAAGCTGTTAGTCCTCATGCTCTAAAGATGAAGGGCCACATCGAGCATCTTGAAAGGATCGGTTTTCCAATTAGCCAAGAGTTGGCTACTGACATGATATTGAATTCATTGCCCGAAGGTTTTAGTAATTTCATAATGAACTATAACATGGGGGGCATGAATAAGAACCTTTCCGAGTTAGTTCAAATGTTGAACACTGCGAAAACCAATATCGTCAAGAGGAAAGCCGATCAAGTGTTGATGGTTAACAAGGGGAAGGGTTTCAAGGGTAAAGGAAAGGCAAAAGTTGCTAATCCTAAGGCAAATGTTGCCAAACCCAAAGAGGGTGCCAAACCCAAAGAGGGTGCCAAACCCAAAGAGGCTAAGCCCAAGACCCAAGAGGACGCAGTCTGCTTCCATTGCAATGAGATTGAACATTGGAGGAGAAACTGGTCAAAATACAGGGAAGCACTGAAGAAGAGCAAAGGAGTTGCTTCGACTTCAGGTATCTTTGTTATAGATATATTCCTATCTACTTCTAGTTCTTGGGTATTGGATACCGGATGTGGAACTCACATTTGTTTAAATGTGCAGGGTCTAAAGAACAGAAGGATGCTTGAAGAGGGTGAAGTGGACCTACGTGTGGGGAATGGAGCAAGAGTTGCTGCATTAGCCGTAGGAACTTATGAAGTTACTTTACCTAGTGGACTAATACTTGTTTTGAACAATTGTTATTACGTTCCAGCTTTAAGTAGGAATATTATTTCGATTTCATGTTTGGATAATGAAGGTTTTAATTTTCTTATATGTGATAAGAAGTTTTCTATTTACAAGAGTGATATGCATTATTGTACTGCTATTTCATTCAATGGCATTTATATCCTTGATGTTGAAAATCGTGATAATGATGTTTATAACATTAACAAGAGATCTAAACCCAATGATGTAAACCACACTTACTTATGGCAATGTCGTCTTGGCCATATAAATGAGAAACGCATTTCTAAACTCCACAAAGATGGATTTTTAGACTCACATGATTATGAATCATAAGAGACATGCGAATCTTGTTTACTTGGCAAGATGACCAAGGACCCATTTACCAAAACTGGTGAAAGGGCGAACAACTTATTAGGCCTCATACATACCGATGTGTGTGGACCTATGAGTAGCAATGCTAGGGGAGGATTTCAGTACTTCATAACATTCACTGATGATTATAGTAGATTTGGATATGTTTATCTAATGAAACATAAAAGTGAATCGTTTGAGATATTTCGAATATTTCAAAATGAGGTGCAAAACCAACTTGGCAAAACTATTAAAGTACTTTGATCCGATCGAGGTGGCGAATATTTGAACCAAGAATTTGACAGTCATCTTAAGAGTTGTGGAATCGTTTCAGAACTCTCTCCACCCGGAACACCACAATGGAATAGTTTGTCTAAAAGGAGGAATAGAATTTTGTTGGACATGGTTCGTTCTATGATGAGTCAAGTTGAGCTTCCTTTATCCTTTTGGGGACATGCACTAGAAACTGTTGCTTTCACTATAAACAGAGTTCCTACCAAATCGGTTCAAAAGACCCCATATGAGATGTGGCATGGAAGAAAACCTAGTTTGTCTTTCATGAAAATTTGGGGTTGCGATGCATATGTCAAGAAGTTAACTTCTGACAAGCTAGCACCTAAGTCTGATAAATGTGTTTTTGTGGGTTATCCTAAGGAAACCAAAGAATACTATTTCTACAACCGAAACGAGAACAAAGTGTTTGTTGCTCGAAATGGTACTTTCTTAGAAAAGGAGTTTCTTCGCAAAGGAACCAGTGGGAGTAAAATAGATCTCGAAGAAATTCGAGAACCCGAAAACAACATTGAACCAATGGTAGAAACTGAACCAAGTTCACAAGGAATTGTGGAACCGGTTCAAGATGCACAAGTCCTTCGCCGAAGTGGTAGGTCGCGATCCGAACCCGAGAGATATGGATTTTTCGTTACGGAAAGTGAAGAAGTGGAGTTAATCGAAAACGATGAACCTACTTGCTATCAAGAAGCGATGTCCGCTCCTGATTCGGAAAAATGGCAAGAGGCCATGAAGTTCGAATTACAATCCATGACTGATAATCAAGTTTGGAATTGATCGATCCACCCGAAGATGTAAAAACCATAGGGTACAAATGGGTCTTCAAGAAGAAGACCGACATGGATGGGAAGGTGCACACCTATAAGGCTAGGCTTGTAGCTAAGGGATACAGGCAGATTCATGGCATCGACTATACTGAAACCTTTTCGCCTGTAGCTATGCTTAAGTCTATTAGAATTTTAATTGCCATAGCCGCATATTATGACTATGAGATATGGCAAATTGATGTCAAGGCAGCTTTTCTAAATGGGAAGTTATTTGAGGATGTATACATGATACAACCTGAAGGTTTTGTCAGTCCAGAAAATTCTAACAAGGTGTGTAAGTTGCAGAGATCCATTTATGGATTGAAGCAAGCTTCAATGAGTTGGAATCTACGTTTTGATGAAGCAATCAAGGAGTTTGGCTTTATCAAGAACGAAGATGAACCTTGTGTATACAAGAAAATTAGTGGGAGCGTAGCACTATTTTTAGTATTGTATGTCGACGACATCTTACTCATTGGAAATGACATTCCTGCACTACAGACCGTCAAGTCTTGGTTGGGAAAGTGCTTTTCAATGAAAGATATGGGCGAAGCTGCATATATCCTTGGTATCAAGATCTATAGAGATAGATCTAAGAGGATGATTGGTTTAAGTCAAAGTACTTACATTGACAAGATTCTTAGAAGATTCCAAATGGAAAATTCTAAAAGAGGAAAATTGCCAATGTTGCATGTTGTATCTCTTAGCAAGACTCAAAGTCCTAAGACTAATGATGAGCGAAAGAGAAAGAATGGTATTCCATATGCTTCGGCAATTGGGTCTATCATGTATTCTATGTTATGTACTAGACCCGATGTCTCGTGTGCTCTAAGCATGACGAGTAGGTACCAATCGGATCCCGGCGAACCACATTGGATAGCAGTCAAGAATATCCTCAAGTACTTACGAAGAACTAATGATGTATTCTTGGTCTTTGGAGGAATGGAAGAAGATCTTGTAGTGAAAGGCTACACAGATGCTAGCTTCCAAACCGACAAAGATGATTCAGAATCGCGAGCATGTGATTTTTGTTTACGCTGAATGGAGGCACTGTGAGTTGGAAAAGTTCCAAGCAAAGTACCGTCGCTGATTCTACAACCGAAGCTGAGTACATAGCGGCATCTGATGCAGCTAAGGAAGCTGTTTGGACCAAAAAAATCATTAGTGATTTTGAAGTCGTTCCAAGCATCAAAGATCCTATTGAAATTTACTGTGACAACAACGGTGCCATTGCACAAGCAAAGGAACCAAGGTCACACCAGAGATCCAAACACATACTTCGACGTTTCCACATTATCCGAGAGATATGCGAAAGGAAAGACGTAAAGATATGCAGAGTAGACACTGATGACAACGTGGCGGACCCATTAACTAAGGCTCTCCCGCAAGCTAAGCATGATGGTCATGTTAGGTCCATGGGTATTCGATACATGGGAGATTGGGCCTAGTGCAAGTGGGAGACTGTTAGTGTTATGCCCTAGGCCTATGATTTATAGACTTATGTGTTGACATTATTTATTATTATATGAAAAGTTTATTATTTGATTATTATATGTTTTGCATATTTGTCTGTAATAATTTCCGTCCCTAATTATTAAGAGAATAATTAGTATAAATGTTAATGGATAATCATATGATGATTATATGCATGTAGATGCACATTAAATTTATGGGTACTTGTTAGAGAACAAGTGACTGGACTTGACCCGTATGAGATTTATGTCATGGTCAAATGTCATAATTAAATCTCATAAGGTTACTTCATTTAGTCCCTAGACCTGAGATTATCATGACCTTACATATGATGAAAGTCATGTTTGATTTTAGTCAAACGATATCTTAACACGATATCTATAAAGGCTATATTTAGCATGATCGGATTCATGATGAGAAGGATGATAAGTCAAGATGGAATTTGTCCCTCGAAAGAGAGATGTTTTGCTTGGGCCCCTCGATGAGTGATAATGATAAAAGTGTATGGCCATACCCCAATGCGATTGGATTATCATTATACTCAGAATCGAGAAAGCATTGAACAAATACAAGTTGACGTGGACCATGACTTGTGTTCAATATAACATCGTGAGACAAAGGGAGAAATGGAAGTATACCATTGGAAACGTGAACTCTTACGTTATATTATTTGGGTAGACATAATGGCTTGCTAGAGTTCGCTTATGTTTTATGAGAGTCGATATGATCGAGCTCATTGCCAACATAATATAATCCTATTGGGTCACACACAACTAGAATGAATTGATTAAACCAGAGGAAGAAAATTGAGAGAATCCTGATGTGGCTTAAGACATCGCGCGACAGAACTTGTCCATGGGACTCGTCTGGTCGTGCGACACTTTAAGCCACAGAGGCGTTTTCAGACTAGTTTCCTAATTTAATTAGGAAACAAATATTAATGCTAAAGTAGTATAAATATAACTGTTTGTCAACCCTAAAAAGCTAGCCGAATTTCTGGAAAAGAAAATCACAAAATAATTCTGAATATTCTTCAAGGTTTACGATCTAGCAATCATCAAGAAATCGTTCTTAGTTCATTCAAAGGTGTGGATACTATTAGAGGGTCTTCGCTCGTACGACGATCAAGGCCTAGAGTTCGAAGTTTGTGATTCAAAATCACATTGACAAATCGTTCGATAGCTCAAGAACGGATAGCGATAAAGGTTGGTTTATTCTATCTCATAGGAATTCAATTTAATTGTATAGAACGGATCCTAGGGCTCTCGGGTTTTGTGTTATTAGATGCTTAATTCCGCTGCGCATGGACCCATAAAACCCAACAGTTGGATGCTCCATAAACGCCATGCATCATGCCACAAGCGCACGTCATGCACCATGCCACTGTCCTTGGTGTTGCCTTGTCCCAATGTCCCTTGTGTCAATCCAACTGCGTACTACAAATTGCATTCAAATTCCGTCTTCGACTCAAATCAAGTTTCGGTTCATTCTTGGACTCCTTTGTCAATTGAACTTCTACGAATTCAAAGACACAAATCCTAACAAATCTCCACCTTGACTTTGAATCTCCTGAATCAATAATAAGAACTGACTTCTCCACCTCTGCCTCATAAGTGTTATGCCGAACACCAAACTTGTCCTTCAGACAACTAAATTGTGTGCTCCAAAATGTTGCCCTTACATGCAAACAGACGTGTCTTCCAGATACCCAAACCTGTGTTCCGTCAAGCACACTAATGTGTCTTCAAGACACCTAAATGTGCCACTGCAGCAGGCACTCAAAATTGCCCCGACTGACAATTAGGCGAATCTAGTCGACATTGGATCTCGTCAACCCAAACAGATGAAGCGACCATATAAGTGTAATCCCCAACAGTACGTACCTTTCCTTTGATTCCTTCCTCGCTTCCAAATTGTGTGTGTCGACTTACTAACCGTGGCTTGCTCAATTCAACTCCACCTTGTGTAACTGAATGAACGCTCGCCGAAAATTAATTAAAATATGGTTTTATCTTGGGAGTCGTCACGCCGTTTTTAGAGGAAAACATTGAAAAACCTATTTTAAGAGATTTTGGGTCCGGGAGTCTGGTTACGTGTTGGGAAGAACTAGAGAGTTCACCCAACACGCCTCTTTCGAGACTTTCAATCAACGTTTGGACAATTATGGACATTCAAAATGTGTGTGCGATGTGTGTCAACAAGTAAAGTGCGCAAGCTTAGATTTCATTGATGGTATGGAACTGAATACAACTTGTAAGCCATGATAGGGGGCCACACCCTTTTACATATGATATCTTTTATCACCAAGCAGAGGTCTTGAGACAGTCTGCCCAGGGAGTTCCCTTGTCGTCCGACACAAGTCTTCTCTTAACGAGGATGTCGGGCGACATAAGGAGCCATAGACAGATTGTCCCTTACAGAGGTAAAGCTACTCTGGAAACGGAAAGATATTTATTGGACTTATTAAAAACACTATTTGAAGGTCTAAAATCAGTCTTGGGATTGACGGGAGTTATCAAAGTCACGATAGACTTTGAATGATACGGATGTCATGTGACATGGAACATCCGATGTTATCCATGTCGTATGACAATCCGCCTCCAATGAATCGCACCCAATCAGATTGTAGGCACTCAAATAGTGGCTTATGAGCCACAGAAATGCTTTGGAAAGCTCTAAGTTGCAAAGGGGATGAACTGGACAGATCTGAAGTCCAAGAATAGCTTTACTGACTTTACGGGATCTCTATGTCGTATGACACAGATCTCCAAGGAGTCCTATGTCAGTCCCCGACATAGATAGGCCATTTACGTGCCCTTGATTGTTTGTTTCCCTTTTGTTTCTCAAGGCAAACCGGGCATATTTAGCTACGTAGCGGTAATATGACAATAATATATGAGTATAATGGGAGGATCACATGGATTTAGTGGCCAAAATGTGATAAATCACATGATTTTGGCCACTTTGAAGTAGCCATCACCTCCTAACTCCATGCAAATACGTAAAGATTGAATCTTTATTGATCCTAAGATGACCAAATGTCCAGATCTGAGGTGGGGAGAAGTGAATATTGAAGATTCACTTCTCCACCACCTTTGTCATGCAAAATCCCAATTTCTACATGGTAAGAGAGCAAGTATGCATGCAATGTATATTTAAAGACTTTATTAAAAGGGGAGAGAGGTTTAGTGTCTACCTATTGTAGTCCACGAAGTAGAATCACCAATAGTATGGTGTCTACCCCTTCAATCACCAACAAAGGAGGCTTCTTTGGACCTTGGCTTTGAAGTGTGTGTGTGTGAGGGGGGAGGTGAGTGTGTGTGTGAGTGTATGAAAGAGAGAGAGAGAGAGAGGGAGACTCTATTTGGACAGAGTTTTCCTTATAATACTGGTATTCTCTCTAATCTTCACTTCTTGGTCCCTAAAATGATCAGCCATGCCTTCTATTTATAGGCATCCTGACTGAGCTTCCTATGTCGGACGACAGGGGCAGTTAAACCGCCTCAATATCCATGTCGTCCGACAGCGTACATCTTTTGGCCATAATGGGCCGAGTGGCTGGCAGGCCCAATGGATTGGTGGACTGCTGGGAATTTTGGACTCTAATTGCTTCTTAGCAATTTGTGTAAGCCCAAATTTTAATTAGATTGGATCCAAAACTTGAGTTCGGATCGGGGTACTCACAGAGCCCCTCGGCGACGTCACTTCCACGGGAAGCGGGGTCGTCGATAAAAAAATGAGAATCCCGAGCCGGACACGAATGGCTGGGAAAAAGGTGACCAAGATGGTCAAGTGGCTGGACCTCTTATGAAGAGGATTCCTACGTATCCCGTGGGGGAATCAAGCCGAATCGTAGTTCGTTGAGGATGGGGTGCCAAATGAAAGGCTACGGGTTTTGTACCCGAAAGTGACTGTTCCAAGGGGAGTCACCCCGGAGATGGCCGTTTGTACCCGAGATTGACTGTTCCAAGGGGAGTCACCCTGAAGATGGGCGTTTGTACCCGAGATTGACTGTTCCAAGGGGAGTCACCCCGAAGATTGACTGTTTCGATGGGGAGTCACCCGAGGATTTGACTTTTTTCTTTGGGAGTCACCCGCTGGCGATGTTGACTTTTTTCTTTGGGAGTCACCCGCTGGAAATGTTGACTTTTTTTTTTGGGAGTCACCCGCTAATTTGACTGTGGAAATCTGTGCGGTCTTTCCGGACCGGGTAGTTTAAGGCCGTTCCGGGCCATTTGTTGTGGAAATCTGTACGGTCTTTCCGGACCGGGTAGTTTAAGGCCGTTCCGGGCCATTTGTTGTGGAAATCTGTACGGTCTTTCCGGACCGGGTAGTTTAAGGCCGTTCCGGGCCATTTGTGTCATTGGAAATCTGTACGGTCTTTCCGGACCGGGTAGTTTAAGGCCGTTACGGGCCAGATGTGAATTGGAAATCTGTACGATCTTTTCGGATCGGGTAGTTTAAGGCCGTTCCGGGCCAAGGATCTTGGTAATGATATTTGTGAAAGACTGAGAGAGGTGGGTTTTTTGAACCCAAATGAATTATAGGGACGAGCCTAAAGGGGTGTAGGAACAAGCCTAAAAGGGTATAGGAACAAACCTAAAGGGTATAGGCACAAGCCTAAAGAAGCATAGGAACAAGCCTGAAGAGTTGTAGGAACAAGCCTACGCATAGGAACAAGCCTAGCGAGATATAGGAACGAGCCTTTAGAGGTGTAGGAACAAGCCTACGCATAGGAACAAGCCTAGCGAGGTATAGGAACGAGCCTATAGAAGTGTAGAAACGAGCCTACGCATAGGAACAAGCCTAGCAAGATATAGGAACGAGCCCATAGAGATGTAGGAACAAGCCTACGCATAGGAACAAGCCTAGCAAGGTATAGGAACGAGCCTATAGAAGTGTAGGAACAAGCCTACGGGTAGGAACGAGCCTAAAGAGGTATGGGAATAAACCCAAAGGGTATAGGCACAAGCCTAAAGAAGCATAGGAACAAGCCTGAAGAGTTGTAGGAACAAGCCTACGCATAGGAATAAGCCTAGCGAGATATAGGAACGAGCCTTTAGAGGTGTAGGAACAAGCCTACGCATAGGAACAAGCCTAGCGAGGTATGGGAACAAGCCCATGCATTGGAACAAGCCTAGCGAGATATAGGAATGAGCCTAAAGAGGTATGGGAACAAGCCCAAATAGGTGTAGGAACAAGCCTACGGATAGGAACGAGCCTAAAGAGGTATGGGAACAAGCCCACGCATAGGAACAAGCCTAGCGAGATATAGGAACAAGCCTATAGAGGTGTAGGAACAAGCGTACGCATAGGAACAAGCCTAGCTGGGTATGGGAACAAGCCCAAATAGGTGTAGGAACAAGCCTACGGATAGGAACGAGCCTAAAGAGGTATGGAAACAAGCCCAAATAGGTGTAGGAACAAGCCTACGGATAGGAACGAGCCTAAAGAGATATAGGAACAAGCCCAAAATAGGTGTAGGAACAAGCCTACGAATAGGAATGAGCCTAAAGAGGTATGGGAACAAGCCCAAAATAGGTATAGGAACAAGCCTACGGATAGGAACGAGCCTAAAGAGGTATGGGAACAAGCCCAAAATAGGTGTAGGAACAAACCTACGGATAGGAACGAGCCTAAAGAGGTATGGAAACAAGCCCAAATGGGTGTAGGAACAAGCCTACAATAGGTGTAGGAACAAGCCTACGGATAGGAACGAGCCTAAAGAGGTATGGGAACAAGCCCAAATGGGTAGGAACAAGCCTACAATAGGTGTTCGAGATTAACTCAAAAGGATCGCGAGATGAACTCTATGACTTGAAATGACTTTATCTGAGAAAGTAATGATGATTTGCAGGTGAATGAGATATGCTTTCATACCTGTGCTGTGCTTACCTACGAGGGTTGTGCGCACGAAGATCACTTGAAGTGATTGGCTGACTTTGGAAACATTCGTCAGGTAGAACACGAACTTTGCGGTTGATATTACCGTTTCAAGACGGGCTCTGCTATTAATTTGCCGTTGCGAGACGGATATTGCTGATGAATTGCCATTGCAAGACGGGTTGTTGAGGACTTGCCCATTGCCAGACTGGCTGCATGATGAACATTGCCGTTGCGAGACAGACTTTTGACGATGATTTGCCACTTCAAGATGGACTTTTGATTCATTTGTCATTGCAAGACGGGCCTTTGATGATGATGGTGAGGATGATCCTTTCCAGCCCCCCGCTTGCCACAGTGCCTGAGTGGCATGGATATTATGGCGAGCCCCGGCCTTGGGTCCAGTATGAGGATGATGATGATTCGGATGGCGAGATCCATGAGGTATAGGAGGGTGGCGGCGACGGCCAGGAGCATATCGGCTCTGAGGAGGAGGTAGGCAGCGTCCAAGACGACAGCGGCTCCAAGGAGAATGAGGAGGATGATCCCGAGTCGGAGTGAACGCGGAAATCCCCTTTTGTCATGCTTTGGACTCTTAGATAGAGAGAAGGAACAATGCATGCACTAATCTATTGCTTCTCACTTTGTAAAATAAAATCTTTTTATTGTGCAACTAATGCATTCCATTGATAGCATCTAGGCTTATTTGTTTATATGTATTAGTCCGTCCCAAGAAATGGCAAGAAGGATAGCATTTGTTAGGGGTTGGTGATGTATTTGGGTGCAAAGTGTGCCAAATCCTCTCCCATGCGGCTGGTGAGTAGGGAGAATGGATATAGAGTTTTGGGCTGCTTTGGACAGTTTTCGAGCAAGTATCGGATCGCCGATGGGGTGCTGCGGATGCAGCCAGTTCTGACGTCTGATGGATGGTCACGTTTACTGACTTTCTTGGGAAACTAGCCCCCAGCATTTGTAAAAGGACTGACTTTGCAAAATGCGACTTCCAAATACGCCCCAAAATTCATCTTCAACCTTGGCATCATCCCCTAGGTCCAACATTTGGCTCAAAATGGAACGTTATGAAGAGATGTCCAATGCAATCTGTTGCGTGCATAATCATCACGCGACCCAGAGGCACCCATCTTTCCGGACCTTAGTCAATCGCCGCGACTTGGAAATATATACGTGCAGGGGCACATTTTTGAAAAGGGGGAATGAATCCCGAATTTGTGTATGACACACTTGCTTTGGGTTTGACTCTTTTGAGAGAGTATAAACACGACAAGGTGTGAAAAAGTGTTTGGAAGCCCCCGCCGACGTAAAGACGAGTGTTTGACTCTATTTCCCTATGACGGAGAGAGAGAGAGATAAGACTTGTCGAGACACTTGAAAACTTGTCTTACTCATGATGATCACAAAGCTGCTTAAAACCCTTTATTGATGTTCGGGTTATTCAAACACTAAGTCTGATATGAACAAATATTTTGATTAATCACAAGGAGAAAACTAACTGATATCGAGATCAAATCCGGAAGGATGGAAAGTGTATAGGGACGGTCCTTGATGAGACCGGATTTTTGAGATTTATTTGTGATTTCGACCGGACCAATTATGGTTGCCTACGTTCCCCTCCATGATGAGGAGCTCAGGTCGCCGTAGTTCGGGCTTATCCCGAATGAAGAGAATGAATGTGAAAACTTGAGATTTGGGGGACCCTCGAGGATTTTGAGAATTGGGGGATTGAAGATCATGTCCCCTTGGAGTGTCCATGAAAGACACGGACGCGAAGCCCCAGTGGGACATCCGCGGCAAGTGTTTGAGGAGGAGAAATGAAATATGCTCACATGAAGTGTTGAATGGGTGGATTGAATTTGCATAATCTTAGATTGATGATCTTTTGAGCCAAGATGGATTCGACTCTGATTTAAGCAAGCAATGAAGCACTAATTTGATTTAGCTCTCGAAGATATTGGAATGAAATTACTATCCGGTAGAGACCGTAGGCTGGGTTTAGGGCTTCGATCGGCCATCGGGTGATTTGGAATGTCATGACCTCTTAAGATGAGAGGTCGGCTAGGCCTTTTACTGACTGAACCTCTAAAAATGAGAGGTTGGCTTGAGGGGATGTGTTTGGGAAATCTACGGCGAGGAAGATTGATTTCAAATTTTGACTTTGACCAAAGGCAAGGGTAATGGTAAAGGGAATATCCTCTAAAATTGAGAGGATGGCTTGGAATTGGTTAAGGAAAATGGGAATATCCTCTAAAATCGAGAGGATGGCTCTGGATTGATTTTAAGGTAATGGTGAGAGGAAGTCCAAGCTATCGAGAGCAGGCCTCTCTTTTTTTTTTTTTTTTTTTTTTTGATCATGGGAGAACTTCTCGAGAAGTCGGGAATTTTTTGCTGAATTGTGAGGATTTAAAATCCTTCTTTTTAGAATTTGGAAGGCCTCTTTGAGGAGTTGAGGATTATCTTTCCTTCCTTCATGACTTGAATCTTTTATGCATTGCCAACTCTCGAAGCTAACTTCTTGGCATTGCTTGGACTTCTCTCAGCAAGGAGGAAAGGTGATGGCTAGATGGGGTTTCAAAACACGCCGATCTTGAAATGAAAGGATATTGTTTGGTGAGGGTGAGGTAATGGCTTCCCTAGGGTGAAAGGCTTCAACCACAATCCCTACCGGATGAACTAAACGAAATTAAGTCTTCGTTGCTTGCTTAAGCTTTAAATGAGAAAGATTCATGCAAATTCTTGGTCAACGAAGAGATTGTGAGCATATGAAATGCAAGATGGGGAGTTGGTAAGCTCCAATTTGAGAAGGATATTAATTGATTTTCTCACTCCGATTAATTTAAACATAAGTTATTTCAAAGCATTAGCGATTGAGCAGCAAAGGTGATCATCTAGGATAAGACCATTTCAATTAATTGTAACGTGGGTGGGCAACTAATGTCTCGAGTCTAGCAGGAAAAGAAACAAAGACTTTTATTATTAGAAGAAAAAACTAGTCCAACGTGGACTTGACAGACTCTTGTCCGATAAAGGACATTTATCAAAGAAACAAACAGACAATCTAGATCCTACAAAGACCGATTGACTGTATTAATATTGGATGGGAGGGCCCTGGGTTCTGGTGAAGATCACAAAAGTGGATTGGTAATCGCATTGGGGCGAGGAGCTTTCTCGATCTTCCCCTCATCAATAAGCCTTTGGATGAGCAGCTTTAAAGGGACGCAGTCATTGGTAACATGTCCAGGGTACTGATGGTAGAGGCAAAACTTGCTAGTGTCTAGATTGGGATTTGCCTTAACCGGGTTGTAATTATCCAGAGGCTTGATCAGCCCAGCCTTTACCAAACCGTTAAATGCCTCCTCAGTTGGCATTCCCAAATCATCGAATTTCTGCCGCTGAGGCCTTCCTCCACCATGGCCAGATAACTGACCCTTCTCCCCTTGAATGTAGTTAACGGAGTTAGAGACAACAGTTTCTTTACCCTTTGGAGCGACAGGGGTAGATCTTGGAACAATGGAATAGGTAGCATTCTCGCTTTCAGCCCCTGCACTCACCATTTCTCGCAGATTCGGGTAGTACCCCCGGCCAATGGCTTCCCTGACGGATGGCTTGACACATGAAAGAAAGATGGACTTCTCGTCAGAGAGGGGAATTGGGTGAGCCAACTCATTAAGCTTCTTGTTCCACCTCTTATAAAAGTCTGTTACGGACTCATCGTGCCTCTGGATGGTGCCGATCAAGTCACTACGGGTGGTGTACCACTCGACACTTCCTTTGTATTTATCCAAAAAGGCATCACTGATCTGGGACCAGGTAGCCCTCGCTTCCGGTTTAAGACCTAGGAACCATCTCAAAGGAGAGTCATCGAGGGATAAGTGAAAGTAAAGGGCTAGCATCTCTTCGGTGGCCCCTTTGGCACCCATTGACATGATGTAGCTGTTCATGTGAGTTTTAGGGCATGTGGAGCCTTCAAACTTAGTTATGGGGGGCATTTTGAAGTTCTTCGGGAGGGCCTTAGAGTCCTTGAGCTCTACAGAATTGACCATGTCTGACCCAAAAGTCATCTTGTGCAACTGTTCTTTCACATACTTCAACTCTTCCTTCAAACTTGAAACTTCGGAAGATGGGGTTTGCCCTACAGTTGGAGCTACCGTTGAAGATGGTACTGGAAATTCTGGCATGGGTCTGATGGGCAAGTCAGTCGAAGGAAGACCAAAAGTACTGGGCATACTGACATTGTTGTCCAATAAACCAACTGAGCTGGGGATTCTATTCCCGTACATGTCATACCCATTAAACTGAGCATTGGGATTCCGGGGTCCAAAGCATCTTGGCGGTTGCCGACCTGACCATGGGCAGGGGACCTGATATTGGTGCACGGAGCTGAATACGGGGCAGAACCGTACAGATGCTGGGTGAGAGGAGAACAAATTGTAGGCTGAGGGATGTTGCTTTGGGATTGTGGATATTGCGGGATCTGATCCTGGAAAATCTGGCTTCCTGACATGCGATATCCGCTCTGCTGCTGATTGGACTGATCATGAGGAGCAATAAACTGACCACCAAAGGTTGGGTTGGACGGGCGGCCGTCTGTTATACGGACTTTGACTTGACCCCGAGTCCCAAGCCCGGTCCCGAGTATACCCAAATGGCTCTTGATTGACACCACTGGGTTGCGACCCTGCCTGCCGGTTACGGGGATAAAACATAAACTGGTCCCGAGCACTGACCTTCGTTAAGGAGCTTGATTCGCCCCTCAGCCCGTATTGCATACCATGAGTAGATACTGGGATAGGGGGAGGTCTTGGTATACCCTCGTGAGTTGGCATCGAGAGGGAGCCAGGCACACCATAGGAGACTGGTGGGGGCATATTGTGAAGGCTTTGCCCAGGTGAGGATGGTGGAACAAAGCCAGTGTCGGTGATAGTAACATCGGGTTCCTCACGATTTCTTCGTACGACCCATCGGGGTGACGGATTAAGGCAACGCCTTGCATGCGCATTACTTCGACATAGCGAGCCCAACCGGCTTCCTCACGGGCACGAGAGGCTTCGAGGGCAGCGCGGAGAGAAGCTTCTTGAGAGAAGTTGAAACCTGGGTGAGGGTTTACAAACAGACTTCCCGAGGGTGTCATGTGAGGACCCGTGCTGTAACCACTGCTAGGAGAGGCATTTAGAGCTGTGTTCGGCCCCGTGTTCTGACCTTGATGCGGCCTACACCACGGCCCGACATTCCGACTTTGAGTGGATCAACATTTGCATTCGGACCCAAACCCGCTGAGACTTGCGAATCTGCCATTTCTAAGACCGCTGGAAATGAATTCCTGACTGGAGAGAAACTGATTAACCGACCACTCGGGACTCTGACCCAATACTTGCTCACGAAAGGGGAGAGAATGGCTTTAGGTGGGGAGAGGATAGGCTTAGGACGGACCCATGCATATGCTCTCTTTGTATGTTTTTATATTTTTATATATTTTTGTTTTTTATAAAAATGATTTTTATTGATCCTAGGAATGGTTGGAAAAGGTGGAAACCTTCTTTTTCGCATTCTACGATATTCCTGGATCAGTGGGTTCCATCATTACGTCTATAGACCCCCTGTATTCCACCTGTATTGCACCTCCGGGACGGACAATCCCGGCAGAGGTCCTATAGGGCATGTGGAACCCACCAACCGAAAGGGAGAACGAACCTATGGGCATACGAGCCAAAACAAGTCAAACTCGGGGTTTTCAAAACCAAGTCCAAGTCAACGTCTAAACTCGGGAGGAGAGAGGGTCGAACGTACGTTTGAACGTACGAGACCGCAGTTTGAAGGTAAAACCCTCGAGGAATTGGGCATGACCTCCCCTCTTTTCGAGTTGGAAATCTGGCATGGCCTCTCGTCACTTGGTGGCGAAATTTCGGCATAACTCTTGTTAGTATGCGTTAAGAAGTCGACATGGTCCCGTTGTTGACACATGTCGAGAACGCGTCATGACTTCTCACGAAGCCAAGCCGAGAAATCGATATGTACCTACGTCGAGACATGTAAAGATCTTAACGTGTACTTACGTTTGAATTATGTCATGATTCCGACACGAAGAGGGAAAGTATGCCAAGATTTTTGGAGACGGTGTATGACTCGGACTTTGTGAGAAAATTTTGAAAACCGAGTTTAAAATGTTTTGAAAAGTATTGGCCAAAAACCAACCGGTCACGGTAGAAAGTGTGTCACGGACAAGTGTTGGCCGACTCACGAGGCTAGGAGGACTTTAGGCGCTCAGCGTAAGCGAAACACGTCACCGTCCGCGATGTCGTCTGTAAACTCCCAGGTTCTAACTCTATGTGCGGGTAGAGTGCGAGTAGTGTGAAGGTAACTTCTAGAAACATATATATTTTTTGCTTTTTGTAAAAGATTTTTGTTTTTTTTGTTTATGCAGTATGCAAAGAAAAAGCAAGAGAATGAGTCAAAGCATGACAAAAGGGGACTGCCCCAAATGTCAGAATTTACGAGGCCGTAGTCCGCCATCCCGCCCGTTCGATCAACGGGAAGAGCAAATTGCAAAAGGGGAAGCCCCGGCTTCCAATAGTGTCACATACCAAAGCATGGCAAGGTGCATTTGAGCACACAAAATGACACAAATGTACACACAAGGTGAATGTCGAAATTGTCCAAGTTGATTTTGAAGAAAGTTAGACTCTCTTAAGAAAAACTTTTCTCTTTTTTCAGAAAATAGAAGAATGATACTGGTACGTGGGATTGTTAGACCACCGTTTATCCCAAGCCCCGGGTTAGGGAGCGATACAGGAAGGTTAGTGGTTTCCACCTATATACCAAGTATCATCTTCATTCTTTTAGAACAAAAAGTTTTTCAACATCCACTACTAGAAAAAGGCCGTTTACCGACGGAAATTTCCGTCGGTATTTCTACAAATCCGTCGCTAAATGGATATTACCGACGGAAATAGTCCGTCGGATTCCGTCGGAAATAATTGGTTGGTAATACCGACGGACAAATTCCGCCGGTATTATCGTCGGATTATCCGCCGGAAAATAAAAAATTCCGCCGGAAAACGTCCGTCGGAAATGAGTTACGGCCGTAGGTTAACCGGAGCAATACCGGAGGTTACCGATGGAATTATCCGTCGGAAATAAAATCATTACCGACGGTTATAACCGTCGGAAATCAAAAAATTTACCGTCGGATCTGTCCGTCGGAATATAAACCCTGAACTGACGGATATGTTCGTCGGTATTTTGAGTATTATTTTTTTATTTTTTATTTTCCGACGGATATTTCCGCCGGAAAAATAGAATTATTTATTTTTTGTATTAATTTACCGACGGAAATTTCCGTCGGTAATCCGCGCAATTTTTAAAAAAAAATTGTTTTATTATTAAACCACCTGTAAAAGGTTGTAAACCTGTTCAAACAACATGTTTTAAACAACTACAAACTACAAACTACAAACACACACAAACAACCCAATTACAAACTACAAACACACACAAACAACCTGTTTCGCTTGTACATCAAATAAAATACATATGTTTGTCCAAATCAAGCGACGGGGAAGGGGAAAGGGAAACCGCCGGGAAAGGGAAAGGGAAACGGCCGGGAAAGGGGAAAGGGGAAACGGCCGGGGAAAGGGGAAAGGGGGAAAGGGAAGGGGGAAAGGGGAAAAGGGAAGGGGAAACGGCCGGGGAAAGGCCGGGGAAAAAGGGAAAGGGAAAAAGAAACTACATATGCTTGTTTGTTTAATTACATGTCAATGAAAATTCATGTTTAACAACCACGAGCGCTGCCATTTCTTGCTACCGCTACCACCACCATGCATGTATAAACCTATCAAGATATTAATTAAAAAACAATATATCAATATATATACAAATAAAAAGACAATAATAAAATGTAAACATTATATATATGACATTTACAATTAAATGATACTTACGGCCACTTTGGGAGAGATAGATATTTCCATTTTTCCTTCCTCATTAATAATTGCGTCCAAATTAACCCGCTCGGATGGTTCACTACGTCCCGTAACGAGAAGTAGATCCCCTCCCTCCCGTCCTTGGTGAAACAAGACGATGGACAAAACCCGCAACCTTCCCTCTCTTTGAACGATTGCCACCTCGACCCGACATATCTAAACTAGTATATTATATATGTAGACGAGAAAATATTATCAAGTAGAACAAAATTTAAATATTACATAGCATGTAAAGAGTAACCAAGTAAACAAAACGTGGGTAGCAGTGTGGACTTGGTGTCCTGTCGGCATTGCACTTCTTGCAGCTTTAAAATAGAAATGACAATATGAAAACAAGTAAATAATGGAGTTCACATGGACCGGTGGTTTCGAGATAAGGTTGTTTTACTAAAAACAAAAAGAAGCAAAATAATGGAGTTCACTTGGACCGCTTGAATTTGAAATAATATTGTTGTTTTCTTTAAAATAGAGAGAGAGAGAGGTTTACATTTATAATGGTGGAGTGGAAAATATCAAGTTTGCACAAGCATTTGGCCCAAAGATTGAAACTTTGAAAGTAGATTTATTATTATAATAATTAATCAAAGTTTCAATCTTTGGGCCTAACGCTTGTGCAAAAACTTGAGATTTTCCACTCCAAAGATAACCCCAATGGTAGTGGTTGTACGTGATAGTAGTGGGGTTGGCTTCTATCCCATCCCGAAATACACGCATGAATTGCAAATATCACTTTGTCTACTTGCTTTATAATCGAAAATCAAGAAATTTTGACAGTATAACCCCATGGTCTCCAAGTGCACGACGTAGACTAGGTCAATCAAACACTATCGATTATAATCGACAGTGTAATCAACCATATATGTCTAGTATACACTCAGAGAACAATAGGATTAATGCAACCGAAATATTTCAACTATCGACAATTCAAGCAATTTTAATAGACAATAATGATATTTATATATATACATATATGTATATTTTTATTTTTATTTTTATTGATTATTTTATTTTTTATTTATTATTATTATATTTATGTCCATTATTATTATTATTATTATTATTATTATTATTATTATTATTATTATTATTATTATTATTATTATTATTATTATTATTTATTATTATTATTATTATTATTATTATTATTATGAGATAGATGTAATATTACATATCATGTAAAGAGTAACCAAGTAAAATTGAAAATCATGAGATAGATATAATATTACAGTAATAAGTGATATAAAATGTACAAAACATTATATACAAAACATTATCTGAATTAAAACTAAACTGATTCATTCACTACAATCTTGATCATTATCACTACAAAATTCAATTTCTTCTTCACTAGTTTCCTCGTCGTCGTCTTCTTCCTCATCTTCATCATCGGACCCAGATATATACCCTTCTCCTTCCTCATCCTCCACATTGTCATCATCGATTTCATTGAAAGTGACTTCCTCCCCTAGTGGACGGGTGTTTTCGGCCATTAATGCTTCATCCTCCTCGACATTATCATTCAAGTCAATAATCGGAGGTATAGGCATTTCCTCTTCTTGATAACAATCATGTAATGATGAATCAATATTTGAAGTAGACGTTTTTGCACGCAATGGTATATCAAAAGTGCTTCTTGCTTTGGTTTTCCATACGGCCCACCATCCGCTAGACTCTCTTCGTCGACGGGGTAGGGGTCATATACACTGTTGTGCTTGAGATGCAAGAATGAACACATCATCACCATTATGCCTAGAAGAATGCTTTAAGTCAACGAGATCAAAAGTGCCATGTTTATTAATACTCGCTCAGCGTCCCGCCACTCACAATTGAAAAGAACTACAAAATTTCCAAGCAAGTACTCCAATTCAATAACTTCTTTCAATACGCCATAATAATCGAGATTTCCCTTGAGATTGACCCCGCTATTCCAAGTTGATTTCGTTTGGCCATATTCTTCGGTGTGGAATACGTAGCCATTGACAAAATATCCCTTATATACATTCACTCTTAAGGACGGACCGTGTGCTAATGCTTGTAATCTCGCAGCTTTTGCATCTCCAAGGTTGTTCAAAATCTAAATAAAAACACATAGATAATAAAAAACTCATACTTCAAATTCTATTAAAAACATTGAATTAATGAATTGGCATTTACATAATTATTAAACCAGAGGGAAATTCGTTGTCTGTCCTTATTGAAATCAATTCAGGCGCAATGTCTCCAGCCTGTTCTTCGAACATACTGCATTCAAGGAGAACATAAAGTTGCTTAGTTCGTCTTAAAGTTATTAGGATTAACATTACTTAGTGACAAATGAAGAATGCTTACTTCAAGTAGTCCTCGACCTCAAAGCACGCTTAAGGAGAATATAGAGTTTAGCCGCATCTAATTCTTTTTGCTTAGCATGCGCGTGCACTTTCTATTGCCAAGGAATCGACCAGAGAAGAAAAACTGAAATTTTTCCATCAGGATCGCTGACTCCCATCATAATTGCGTCCCACTTTATTGAACCTTGTCTCAATGTCTCGGGTGAAAATATGTTGAAACAAACGACACAATTTCGTCGACAATCACCGATTCGGACATAGATGCCTCAACTTTTGCTCTATTGCTCATTTTCTTTTTCAAACTCCCCAAAAATCGTTCAAATGGATACATCCATCTATACCGAACAGTCCTCCAACTCTAGCTTCATAAGCTAGGTGAATTGGTAAATGCTCCATTGAATCAAAGAAAGATGGCGGGAATATCTTTCAAGCTTGCATATTGTCACCACAATGCTCTCTTCGAGTCTTTTCATATCCTCAACACGAAGAGTGCCGGAAGTCAATGCTCGAAGAATTCACTCAATTCTCGTTAGGGCAACCCATATTTCATTAGGGAGAATGTCTCTAAATGCAATGGGTAGCAACCTATCCAATAATACGTGACAATCATGACTTTTCAACCCATATACCGTCCCTTCTTCCACATTCACACGAGTTGCCAATATTAGATGCATACCCATCAGAAGTTTCAAATCTTTCAACCACCGCAGTAACACGTTGCTTATCCTCTCCCGACGTAACAAAGGGAGCAATGGTTTGAAATCTTTTCCATTAACTTTAGTAATGTTCAGGATCTTTACGATTGCAAATCGCTTCAAGGTCTAGCCGACCCTTGTCCGTGTCCTTCGTTGAGGTCTTAAAACCCATCACCGTATTGAAAATATTGTCAAACACATTTTTTCAATATGCATGACATCAAGGTTATGTCTTATCAAGTTCGTCTTCCAATACGGTAACTCCCAAAATATACTCTTTTTAATCCAGTTATGGTCTTTACCAAATCCGTCTGGTCTATCCTTTGAAAACATCTTTCCCCACCCGACATCGACACCTCGTACACCCGCTCAAAAATATCCTCCCCACTCGACGAGGAGGGGGCCCCGTTGCTCAACTCTATTTTTGGTGAAAGCATTCCTCTGTTTACGAAATGGATGGTCACTAGGAAGAAACCGTGCGTGGCAATCAAACCAACACCGCTTCTTGTAATGTCAAGTGTGAATGCATCCGTATTTTCCATACAATACGGACAGTGCCAATCTCCCATGTGTGCTCCATCCCGACATCATACCATAAGCAGGAAAGTCATTAATTGTCCACATCACCGCAGCCCTCATGTTAAAATTTTGCAACTTGAAAGCATCCCATGTCCGGACACCATCATTCCACAGCTGTTTGAGTTCATCCATCGAGGTCGAAGATACACATCAATGTTTTTGCCTCGGATTCGAAGGGCCGGGAATGAACAAACTCAAATACATATAAGGATCACCATACATAACCACGGAGGAGAAGATTATACACTGTGACTATAACAGCCAACATGAATAAGATTTTGCCCCGGTCCAAATGGAGAAAACCCATCCGTACATATCCCCAAATTATGTTTCTAGGATCCGCAAAGCAAAATCGGGGTAAGTGGCATCAAAATGTTTCCATGCTTCACCGTCGAAGGATGAGTCATCACACCCTCTTCACGAGGACACTCTTTGTGCCAACGCATGGCTTCGAGCTTTCTTTCAATGCGTAAATTCGTTGCAACCCGGGAATTAGCGGCATATAACGTAATCGCGCCCGAGGCACGTTTTTCTTGTGCTTGGCACTACCACGGCGTTGTGGCTTATACCTACTAAGTCCACATATTGAACATGTATCGAGGCCCTCATTTTCTTTATAAAAGCATGCACCGATTCTTGCAAGCATCAATTTTAACATACCCAAGACCGATCTGCCCCACCAACCTTTTCGTCTCATAAAAATTGTGAACCATATTATTTTCTTCGGGTAGCATCCGATGTCCCCATGACATTATACGATCGTAAGTATGCTGGCTCATATTTGTATCAGCCTTAATATTTAGAAGCTCAGTCACTTGCTCTAACACTGTAGCCTTTGCACCAGGATGAATTTTCTCATTTGCAGAGTCCATTAAATCCATAAACTTCTTTGCAACGGGATTTGGTGCCTCTGTTGGATTAGGGTTCCAATCAAACTCTGGCCAGCCGCATTTCGAACCATATCATCCAAACCGACAGACGGCTCCTCTTCATCAATCAAATGTTCAGGTTCCCTTGGCGGACCACTTGATACAGTAGGATGATTGCGAACACTTGTTTCAACCACATAACGCTCCCCGTGCGCTATCCATACCTTGTAACCATCAACAAACCCTGACTCTAAAACATGTTTCTTTACCCATCCAACACTCAGATATTTTCTATTCTTACACTTTTTACAAGGACACCTAATCTTATCACCACGCATGCACTGGGGATGCGCTCTAGCAAACTCCACAAAATGTTCTAAACCTTCTAAGAATTGAGTTCTGACACCCCTTCTACCGGGATTACTACGATTATCCATCCAACTACGATCTTCTCCAGACATAATTAACTCCCCGCATTTCATAATGTATTAACAGTTTAGATGTAATTAACGCATTACAATTCCCTAAATTTGGATTACAAACTTAAAAGCAACAAGACATGTTTCTTTAGGTTTAGAATTGGGGTTGGCTTCTATCGCACACCTTATTAAACATTTTTTTAATTATTAATATTTTAAATATTAATATTTAATTCTTTGTTGTAAAGTATATCATTTCCTATGATGAAAGGACAATTCATGTCCATTAGGTTTAGAATTGGGTTGGCTTATCCCATCCCGAAATACACGTATGAATTGCAAATATCACCTTGTCTACTTGCTTTATAATCGAAAATCAAGAAATTTCGGCAAAGATAACCCCATGGGCTCCAAGTGCACGACGTAGACTAGGTCAATCAAACACTATCGATTAGAATCGACAGTGTGTAATCAACCATATATGTCTAGTATACACTCAGTAGAACAATAGGATTAATGCAACCGAAATATCTCAACTATCGACTATTCAAGCAATTTTAATAGACAATGATGATATTTACAAATCATATAATCGTGCATTTCAAGACTGTCCCCACGGACAATTTAAGAATCGATGACTACATGTTGACCTCAACATGATAAGTTAAAGATTCTTAAACGGGTTTCTAAGCTTTTGCGTTTCAACCGTCACAACGTTACGTCGTAACATTAATTTTTTTATTCATTACCGTAAAATGCATAATTTTACAATAATTAATTAAACACACATCTATCACATTTTTTAAATTATTAATATTTTGAATAATTTGAAATATTAATTCTTTATTGTAAAATTTGAAATTTTACAATGATGAATTAAATTAACATTTATAAACAAGATAAGAGTCGTTCTCATCCACAACTATCAAAACCCAATCTCATCTTGACCAAGGAAGACAGCAAACAAGTTCATTGCCGTTTGAGTCAAGGATTTTCTGTTTAATAAGAATTTTTGCGGTTCACCGTAAAACTCTTATTAAACAGAAAATCCTTGACTCAAACGGCAATAACTTTTGCTGTCTTCCTTGGTCAAAGAAGACGAATTTTGATAGGCGTGGGTGAAAAAGGCTCTCATCTTATTTATATTTTAAATAGAGTTGTACCTCAATCTATTTAAAGCCTAATTAACTACCAATTAGGTATAATGAAGAGCCACTTCCAAAACCCAAAAACACCATGGCTTACTTTAGAAATAGATTAGGGTTTGTTCTTTTTATGACCTTCTAAAGTAAGTGAGATTAGTTAATTCATTCTAGGGTTTTTCCCCGACCTCCCACTTCTTTGATTCCTCACCTCTCTATAGGTTATTCTCCAAATATTATGAAATTAAAGAGTCTCTATTCCTATTCGAAATGTTTTAACTAACCCTAACTGCTTTTGGGGGAGAAGGGGGCAATATATGGGAAAAGTCGGTGAGGTACTAGGGTTAGTTCTTCGTAAGATGTTGATTAAGTATTCCCAAATCCATTTCGGCCTAATCAATCCACCCCCAAAGAGGATCCCAAAGTTCCATTTGAGTTTCTCCACCACCCCACCCCAATTATATGTGTGTGTACAAATATAAATGCATATATATGAATGTGATAAAAACTATACGTAAAACGAAACTAAGACTTTCCAAAGATTTTCTAAATTTTTATCTATGACATTCCCTTATAAGTAAAGAAAATATGAAACCTTGTTCCCATTTAACACAAATATATATAATAAAAAATTGCAATATTGCAAAGAGAAACATTTAAATCAGGAACCACTTTCACATATAAAAACCATACAAAGACACAAAAGCTACAAGGAAATGGGAGCAATTTGACAAAACTTACATTTTGAGCATACATGATTTCTCGCCACCCCTATAAAATTCGAACATCTTCAATTATCGCACCAAACATGAATCACACAAAATCGTTTATATACATATGATATACATATGATCGAATTTGCACGTAACCGGTTTAGGGATGTAAAGGCTCGGAACCTTACCTCGCCAAGAACCGGCGACGGCGACGGCGAACTACTGTGACACTAATGAGAGAGAGAGAGAGAGAGAGAAAGCGAGTGAGAGAGAGAAATCGGTGAGAGAGAGAAAGCAATTGAGAGAAGAAAGCGAGAGAGAGAGATTCCTTACCGGCAACGGCGAGAACGGCGAACGGCGAGGATCGGCGACGGCGTTGTTCAGAGGTAGCTAGGGTTCGGCGTTCGTTGATTTCGTTTGTTTGCGAATTGTAAATTACTGAGGCGTAAATGGGTATATATATAACTTAGTTACCGACGGACGGGTCCGTCTGTATTACCGGTGGACATAGTCCGCCGGTAATACCGTCGGTAATACCGACGGAAATTAAAAATTACCGACGGACAAAACGAAATTTTAAAAAATTAAATTCCCGGTAAAATAAAATAAATTTCCGTCGGTAAATGAAAAGTTTCCGTCTGTATTACCGACGGACTTCGTCCGTCGGTAAAAGTCCGTCGGTAATGCCCCTGTTTCTAGTAGTGATCCCCAGCGGAGTCGCCACTGAATGAACGCTCGCCGAAAATTAATTAAAATATGGTTTTATCTTGGGAGTCGCCACGCCGTTTTTAGAGGAAAACATTGAAAAACCTATTTTAAGAGATTTTGGGTCCGGGAGTCTGGTTACGTGTTGGGAAGAACTAGAGAGTTCACCCAACACGCCTCTTTCGAGACTTTCAATCAACGTTTGGACAATTATGGACATTCAAAATGTGTGTGCGATGTGTGTCAACAAGTAAAGTGCGCAAGCTTAGATTTCATTGATGGTATGGAACTGAATACAACTTGTAAGCCATGATAGGGGGCCACACCCTTTTACATATAATATCTTTTATCACCAAGCAGAGGTCTTGAGACAGTCTGCCCAGGGAGTTCCCTTGTCGTCCGACACAAGTCTTCTCTTAACGAGGATGTCGGGCGACATAAGGAGCCATGGACAGATTGTCCCTTACAGAGGTAAAGCTACTCTGGAAACGGAAAGATATTTATTGGACTTATTAAAGACACTATTTGAAGGTCTAAAATCAGTCTTGGGATTGACGGGAGTTATCAAAGTCACGATAGACTTTGAATGATACGGATGTCATGTGACATGGAACATCCGATGTTATCCATGTCGTATGACAATCCGCCTCCAATGAATCGCACCCAATCAGATTGTAGGCACTCAAATAGTGGCTTATGAGCCACATAAATGCTTTGGAAAGCTCTGAGATGCAAAGGGGATGAACTGGACAGATCTGAAGTCCAAGAATAGCTTTACAGCTTTCTGGGATCTCTATGTCGTATGACACAGGATCTCCAAGGAGTCCTATGTCATCCGACATAGATAGGCCATTTCTGTGCCCTTCGATCGTTTGTTTCCCTTTTGTTTCTCAAGGCAAAACTGCATATTTAGCTACTGTAAGCAGTAATATGACAATAATATATGAGTATAATGGGAGGATCACATGGCTTTAGTGGCCAAAATGTGATAAATCACATGATTTTGGCCACTTTGAAGTAGCCATCACCTCCTAACTCCATGCAAAGACGTAAAGATTGAATCTTTATTGATCCTAAGATGACCAAATGTCCAGATCTGAGGTGGGGAGAAGTGAATATTAAAGATTCACTTCTCCACCACCTTTGTCATGCAAAATCCCAATTTCTACATGGTAAGAGAGCAAGTATGCATGCAATGTATATTTAAAGACTTTATTAAAAGGGGAGAGAGGTTTAGTGTCTACCTATTGTAGTCCACGAAGTAGAATCACCAATAGTATGGTGTCTACCCCTTCAATCACCAACAAAGGAGGCTTCTTTGGACCTTGGCTTTGAAGTGTGTGTGTGTGAGGGGGGAGGTGAGTGTGTGTGTGAGTGTATGAAAGAGAGAGAGAGAGAGGGAGACTCTATTTGGACAGAGTTTTCCTTATAATACTGGTATTCTCTCTAATCTTCACTTCTTGGTCCCTAAAATGATCAGCCATGCCTTCTATTTATAGGCATCCTGACTGAGCTTCCTATGTCGGACGACAGGGGCAGTTAAACCGCCTCAATGTCCATGTCGTCCGACAGCGTACATCTTTTGGCCATAATGGGCCGAGTGGCTGGCAGGCCCAATGGATTGGTGGACTGCTGGGAATTTTGGACTCTAATTGCTTCTTAGCAATTTGTGTAAGCCCAAATTTTAATTAGATTGGATCCAAAATTTGAGTTCGGATCGGGGTACTCACAGTAACTTGTTGCTCCATCTGCTTGTAAACCACCCCACATGAAGTCATGAAACATGCTTCCTTTAGATGTGTCTCTACTATACCCTCTGTAGTACGATGCTCAACACCCGAACCCATAAACGTTGAACTTTGGAGGACGTACAAAGAACCTTGTTTTATCCTTTTCAGAATTACATTCGAACCCCTGCAGACATTTACTGCTCCACCTTCACCTTTGAAACTATATCCCATCTTGTTTAGCAGACTAAGCGAGATCAGATTCTTTGTTACTTCAGGAACATGTCTAACCTTGTTCAACAAACAGAACTTACCACCCGAAGTCCGCACCCTTATGGATCACATGCCAACTTGTGGGCGCCTCCAAACTCCCGGAACCTAAAAACTCGTGTCCCAGGATGGAGGGTCCCAAAATACCATCTTTAAAAAAACTTTTCTTTATTTTACTTGAAAAGTAAACAACACTTTTTCAAAACAATTTCAAAATAGCCTCTTTACTCGGAGGCGATATATCCACCTGATAAACCAGTTATAACCTGTATAAGCTACAAGTACTAAAACTATAAAGGCTTATACTAGCCAACTTTCAAACAAACCAAACTCAGGTTTACTTACAACACAATACAAATGAAACATGTTTATAAAAGTTTTATATACAAAACCTTTCCCCAAAAGAATAACAACCACGACATTCCCAACTCCCCAAACCAACACATACCCTGACAACCCAAAAGATGTCCAAACTCCTTCCCGGCCTCACCGGTCCGGTCCTCTTGTCTCAGCGGGATCTAAAGCAATAAAGGGAGAAGGGGTGAGATAAAATCTCAGCAAGCTATTATGTATGCAACAATATGCCATACAATATGCAACACATAAACAGGTTGCTCAATAACAAATACTCCCTCCGTCCCGCTACAAACCGCACACTTTCCTTTTTGGGCGTCCCATTACAAACCGCACACTCCCAAAAAGGAAACTTTATATTAATAAAATATTCACCCTACTCCACTCATTCTCTCTCCTAAATTATTTTAATACTCACAATACCATTATAATTTACTATTCCCTCCACTCATTCTCTCTCCTATTTTACTTTTACACTCACAACATTTTATTAAAATATCATATTCCTTAATTCCCGCGCAAACAGTGTTAGTGCGGATATTAGCGGGACGGAGGGAGTATGCAACACTAAACAGGTTGCTCAATAACCACATTGGTAAAGCAGTAAACACATTCTGTTACCTTCTCTTTACCTTTCCCATCTGAATCATATGTAGTACTACGGTGGGAGTTATACTCCTCTCATTTTGTGAACTGCTGATGCATATCCACATCTTATACGACCCCTTACAGAGATCCATATAAGCTACCAGCTATCTTATGAACGGTTCATACCTATCCACAGAAGCTGTACCCCCAATCAGTGGCCACAGAAGGGAGTGAACAGTCACAAGTATAAGGAAATCCAAGTACCTTATGAAATATCTTCTCATAAGTGATCGTATTCCCTATACCCCGAGGATCAGCTGATACAACTATATTCAAGCACATAACAGATACTTGAAATTAAGTCTACCCCATGGGACATCAACACATATATATAACATGGTACTGCAACTCATGTTAAACCAATCACAATAGTGCACATATATTTCAACACTATTGAATAACAACAATCTAATGATATGGTATTAATACTCATGCTCAACAAATGAAACAGTGCAACACGTATTTAACACTATGTGCACAACCAACTATGAACATGTAAACACTTATGGCACAAGGTATATCACATAAGTCCTACATATTCGTTACACAATATGTAACCCAGTAACAGGGTATTAATACTCCTGTCGAAACCAATAAAGTAGTGCACTATACATTTTATGCACTATAAGAACAAATAACCCTATACAAGTCACCACGTAGGAGTACAATATCATATAAGTAGCTCTACGCATTCATAACATAACATTAAACACCTTCTATAAAGTTTTCATATTCAAATACCAAGTTTTTACTAACTTTGGTTCAAGTTTTACAATTGCCTTTCAACCATTTTTAGGACAATATTTAAAGTCCTTCCCAATCTCCATTTGGACCATTTAAAGTTCCAGTGTATAGTACTAAAGTTGTACTAGAAGCGTAGTTAAAGAGGGACTAAATCCATACCCTTTTAACTAGGTCCACAAGCTTGCAAAGTCAGCTCCAGAACACAGTACCTGGGCACGAGTCGTGCCCAACCCCTGCACGAATGATTCAATTTTCATGACTTGTGACCCAACATGCCACTTATGTCGCACGACTGGGATCTCCAGGGTCACGACTCGTGCTACAGGGCACGAGTCGTGCCCAACACCAGAAATGTTACTGATGTTTGAACATTAGTTTCCAACAAGAACAAGACCCATTTTCCCCTTACTTAGCTAGGCCAAACCAACCAATATCAGTGCAAATATCAGTTTTAACCCCTAACCATACTCCAACCACATATAACATTCATACCACCTCTTCCTATTTCCACTCCAACCAAAATATCACCATATATCTACTCAGCCAACCCAAACCATTTCCTATCCATTTCCAAGCCAAAAGAAATGATTCAACACACTCAAATATCCTTTATAACACGTATTAACATCATTTCACTTAGTATGAGCAATTATTTGAAAAGAATCATAATAACTTACCAAATTTTACCAAAATAAAAGGAAGATACGATCGGCTCTTCTTCTTCAATTCAACTCCCTTAGCAATAATTTGAAGTCGGAATTAACAACAAAGCAACGGGTGAATTTCTGAGATTTTCGGAAGATCACTTAGGGTTTATGGACCTTCTAGACTGAGAGAGGAAGAGAGAAAGCTAAATACAAAGTCAATTAAATGTTCTAACAACAACGCTTGACAAAATATTTGTCATCATTTCTCGACAAATATATTTAATTGGGAATATTTTTTTTTTGTTAGTACAGATTTATGTAGAAGATATAAAATAAATCAAACACAACACAACGATATACGTGGTTCACCAACTTGACCACGTCCACGGATTGAGAGAGAGAATATTATTATTAACTGACAATCACCGAATACAATCTCTAATTATTGCATGAATTCTTGGTCACAAGAATTCCTAGTTGTGCAAACCCTAGATATAGAGAAACAAAAAACCCTAGAATTATTGATGTGCCTATCACACTAGAGGTTGCAATAAACTGGTAGGGAATAAGGGGTATTTATACTGCCCAATTAATTATCCTAGTCTAATTCTGATACGTAGCGATTACCAAATTCCTTGTTGCAAAAGGACTCAAATCGCTTGCCAAGAGACATGCCCACATGCCTAGGATTCGCCCAATTGGCCAGGCCCACTCGGCCACCAAGCCTTAGCTCCTAGCCAGTGCCTCAATTGTTGGATGCTCCACAAATGCCATGCATCATGCCACAAGTGCACGTCATGCACCATGCCACTATCCTTGGTGATGCCTTGTCCCAATGTCCCTTGTGTCAATCCACCTTCACCTTTGAAACTGTATCACATCTTGTTTAGCCGACTAAGCGATATCAGATTCTTTGTTACTTCAGGAACATGTCCAACCTTGTTCAACATACAGAACTTACCACCCGAAGTTCGCACCCTTATGGATCACATGCCAACTACCTTGTAAACAGAACCATTAGCAATATAAATATCGCCACCTTTCATCTCCTCATATGTTGCAAACCATTCTCTGCGCTAACACATGTGATAAGAGGCCCCATAATTAGGAATCCATATATCTTTCATACCTATGTCTTCTTCGGTTACTATAGTCCTCCTCACCGTCATCTGTCATAGCAGAAGTTGACCCAAATTTCTCTCTCTTATTCAGCTTGGGACATTCATGTTTCCAATGCCCCCCTTTTCCTTGCAATAATTGCATACATCTCCAGATCTTGGACCCCTTTTTGAAGAACCCTTGTTTCTCCTACCTTGGCCCCTACCGCTTTCTGCAACCAAACCTGCTAACTGAGATTCTGTAGATATACAGCTCCCCTTGCGGCGCAGATCTCTAGTCTTGAGATTGTTCTTAACCTCTTCCATAGTAACCGTATCCTTACCATTAATGCGGAAATTCACAAATCCCTCATATGACAGTGGTAAGGAGACCAACAACATAAAAGCAGCATCCTCATCTTCAACTTTAACATCAATATTACGCAATTCAAGTAATAAAGATGTAAACCTATCTATGTGGTCCCTAATGGGTGTACCTTTCATCATTCGAAGAGAATACAGCTTATGCTTCAGATATAGCTTGTTGGTCAATGATCGTGTCAGATACATATCTTCCAACGCAAGCCACAGAGCACCCCCGGAATCAGTATCTGTAATATCCATCAGAGCATCATCATCTAGACACCTTATGATTTTAGAATGAGCCCTCTCATCTAGCGCGATCAGATCTGCTACTTCCGTCTCAGCTTCCTTCCTATCCTTCTCTGAACTCCATGCTGTTGCAACCACGACAACACGTTTGGGAACGGCTACCGCCTTGCCCTTTGAATCATGATGATTCCTGGTTGCAGAAGTTATTGGAGCCCACAAACCCTTCTCTCTCAACAAGGCCTTCTTCTTGATCTCTCAATGGCTAAAACTTTTATTCCCATTAAACTTGTCGACTGATGATTCAATTCCTGATCCCATCTTCTTCTTCTGCAGCGGAAAACCTAGACCTTCCTCAACCTGATCGACTCTAATATCAGTTTGTTAGATAGATCTATATAGAAGACAAAAAATAAATCAATCACACAACACAACGATATACGTGGTTAACCAATTTGGCTACGTTCACGGGCGGAGAGAGAGAGAATATTATTATTAACTAGCAATCACCGAATACAATTTCTAATCTATTGCACGAATTATTGGTCACACGAATTCCTAGTTGTGCAAACCCTAGATCTAGAGAAACAGAGAACTCTAGAACTACACATATGCCTATCACACTAGAGATTACAATAATATGCTACAGAATAAGGGTTATTTATACTGCCCAATTAATTATCCCAGTCTAATTCTGATATGGAGCGAGTACCAAATTCTTTGTTGCAAAAGGACTCAAATTGTCTGCCAAGATACATGCCCACACTCCTAGGCTTCGGCCCAATAGGCCAAGCTCACTCGGCCACAAAGCCTTAGCTCCTGACGAGCGCCTCAATTGCTGGATGCTCCACAGCCTTGTGGCCACAGCCACAAGTGCACGCCATGTACCATGTCACTGTCCTTGGTGCTAGACCCGTCAATACGGGAATACGGGACGGGACGGGACGGGACGAAATTACGTTGTCCCACGACGGGAGCGGGACGAAACGGGACGGGACCAAAACGGGACGGGACGAAAATACTCCGTCCCATCCCGTCCCATTTGCGGGACGCGGGATCCCGCGGGACCCATACGGGACCCGTTGACTATGAGAAATAAAGAGAAAAAAAGCATTCAACACAGAAAAAAAGCATTCAACACACGAAAATACTCCATCCCATCAAGTGTATTACAAGTTACAAACAAGCTAGAACTTAGTTAATAACAAAATAAGTTTTATCAACACAGAAAAAAAGCATTCAGATTTGTCCCCCTCTTTGAATCCACCTTCTCCAAGTACACTGGAAAGCTCAAAGTTATTGGTTGCTTCTTTTAGATCTTGAAATCTTTGGAACGGCATCAAGCATCCTTGGCTTAGCTGGCGACCGCCGAGGATAAAAATCAAAAGAAACACAAGCAATTGTAAGTAGATATCAAGAAGCGGTAAAATAAGAGACCATGGGAATGCTTATTATGATTCCAGTCTAGGCATCAATTCAGTTCATTGTGTGGCATACAGATGATTTGCTAGTAAGCTTGACCTTTATTTCTTTTCGTTGTGTTACCTATGGGTGGTAATTGAGATGTTTTTAATTCCTTAATTTGCTTTTATTAGGGTGATGAATATTTTTATCAGAAATTGTTCTAAAGCTAGTCGATTCCAGTTAGATACATTTCTTAGAAATCTTTGAAAACCAATGAAAAGGAAACATCTTCGCCGCCAATAAAGGGATTTGAGGATGAAAAAAGGCGTAAACACCTGGACCAAAATGGGAGTCTCCCAGTTGTGGCCAGAGAAAATTGAAATCTTCAACATGATAAATAGGCTTTCTCAGTGCCGGTGCTTCAAAGGTTCAAGGTGATGCTACTTATTTTTTTGATTGTGTTTCTCAAGTCTAAAATGAAAAAGCGAGAGACGGTTTTCAATACCCCACCCGTCCCAAAATGAATGTCCAAAAAAATTTCAAATTTACTCTTGACCAAAAGCAAATTTGAATTTTTTTTGGACATTTATTTTGGGACATAGGGAGTAGCAAAAAATCAAGAAAAGGTTAGTAAGTTATGCTCATTATTTGTCATATTTAGTTCCTTAACTGAGACCACTAATTGGGCCAAGCCTCCTCAGTTAGTTCTATACATATTAGTCCAAGCTCCTATAGTATTTTGATGTATTCCTTTTTGTAGCTTATTTTATTTCCTTAAAGAACACCAAATCTTGTTTCATATTCCCAATTGAGTAAAATTAAACCAGAAATTCCAAATCAAATTTTTCGAATCATATTTAAGAAAAAACAGCATACCCTAGTCAAAATCAAGCCTACAACAAAAGTAGGAAACATTACTTAATTACATCACAACTTGACGATTATCCTTTTAAACTGCGTAATTTTATCTCATATTCAAACCAATAAGAGAGCAATTTGGAAAGGAATTCAAGCACTGCGAAAGAAGAAACTGGGAGACAACAACAAACGGAACGATTGACAGGGTTATGGCGAGACCAGAGCTTGCTTGGACATGGCGAAATGGCACTGAGAGCTGCCATTTCCATTAACCTTTTTGCTTTGTTTTCTCAAGGAGCTTGAAGCTATGAAAATGGAGCCGTTTACGTCTCGGCTATTCCAATGATGAAGGAGATTCCATGGCTACGTGAGAAAGTGCTCGCCAACGCCAAGTCGCCGTCGCCGTTCGCCGAAGGCCCGAATCGTCAATCGTTCGTACGTGGGCTGTGGCTGCGGAGGAAGAGAAAGAGAAAAGAAAGGATTAATTTAGGGTTAGGGTCAGGGTCAGGGTCAGTAAACAATTTTGACGTTTTATTTTATTTTATTATTTTATTTTTTTTTTAAGAAACGGGAACGGGACGTCCCGTCCCATCCCGTCCCGTATCCCGTTTGTCCCGCGTCCCAAACGGGACATCCCGAATAGTCCCGTTTTCAAACGGGATTAAAAAATGCCGTCCCATCCCGTCCCATTTGTATGTCGGGACGGGACGTCCCGATGGGACTGTCCCAACTTGACGGCTCTACTTGGTGCTGCCTTGTCCCAATGTCCCTTGTGTCAATCCAACTACGCAGTTGAACTAATCAGTACTCCAAATTGCATTCAAATTTCGTATTCGACTCAAATCAAGTTTCGATCCATTCTTGGACTCCTTTGTCAATTGAAATTTTACAAATTCAAATAGACAAATCCTAACATTTTTTTTACCAATAATGGTGTCATCTCCAATTTTCATCTCATTTCTTTCTTTACAATGACGTGTGACGAACAAATGTCTTTCCTAGTATAACTTGAACATTGTCTTACATTAACATCCACAAAATCCACTTGCGAAAAAAAAAATCGTTAAGCGCTTGATAACTCAAGGCATTCAGGTCGGCAAAGCCCAATCCATCATCTTCATATTTCGACAACATTTACATTTGACTGGATAACATAATCTCCATTGACAAAAATAGAATAATTAATTCAGAAAATATATGACTCTCAACTAGGAAAGGAAACAAGGGAACAACAAGGAGAGAAATAGACGTGATAGTGATCAGAAATTGTTAATACACACTATAACACACATGCACAAAAAAAATTCACAACGAACATAAGAAATCTCTAATTAAAAACTAGATTTGAAGAAATTAAAAAAGCAATTCTCTGAAAACTAAATTTCTAATTTTACATTTATTAATTTGTAATTTGACAATTGATAATGTGAAAACTGGGATTATAGATTTTATGAAAATTAAAAAGAAAAATTACCAAAGAGATTGTGAAGAAGATGAACAATTTCGAATGAACGAGAAAGAGGAGAAGGAACAAAAACGATAGTTTTTTATGATGTCAAATATTCATCCACTTTATTAAATGTCATCAATTTCTTGCATTATTGGAAAAAATAATAGCACTAAGACATTTAATTGAAAAAATGTGTGCAATGGAACCCATATTGTTAAATTTAACTGACATGACATAATACAACGCATGCGCGATACACGTGATTTTAAAAGGGCAAAGTTGTCATTTTCACCTTAAAAGTGCCATCCACGTGACTTGAGAAAAATTTAGTTTCCACCCTTAAAACTCAATAGTTGCTCATATGTTATAATTTCGTTAATATATTTACAAAAAACACATAAAATATTAAGTATTTGAGTAACTCTTGTGAAAAATTAGTTTTTTTAAAATGTTATAAAAAACTAGTTTTTAGAACAATTCATCACTTTTATTAGTTAGACTTAGTGCTTTAAAACTAATTTTTTTCTTATGATACTTTAAAACTAATTTTTTTCTTATGATACGAAAAAAACTAATTTTTTTTCTTCAGGATTTTGGCCAAGTATTAACAAAGTAACCCCTTTTCAAAAAAATAAAATAAAATAATGGCCACCAACGCCATTCTTAGCTACTGCCATCGGTGACCCTCAAGGGAGGGTCCCCAGAAAAGACAAAACCCAAATCAAAAAATAAATAAATAGAAAGTCACCATTTTTGCATGCCTCGGGCAATTAGCCGACCCAAGAGTTGGGTCAGGTTGTTTTCTCCTTTTTGCCACATGTCACCCAATAATTGGGTGACATGTTTTTATATAAATATACTTTTAAAATTAATATATTTTATATAATTATATAAAATAAAAAAATAAAAAAATAAAATGATAATTATATAAAATAATAAAATAAAAAATATATCAAGTAAATTATAAATTATGAATTTATAATTGTATGGGTAATTATTTTTAATAATTGTACGGGTAATTTTAGAAATATTATTACTAATACATTATTTAAAAAAAATAAAATGATAAGTATTTTAGATAAATTAGAGTAAAGAGAAATAAATATTTTATTAAAAGGTTGGGTTGGGGTTGGGTCACTGATGGGAGTATAAATTATACTCCCTCGGTTCACATAAGTAGTTCACAGTTACTGTTTGCGCGGAAATTAAGAAAAAAAATAATGATATAAATGTTGTGAGTGTAAAAGTAAAATAAGGGAGAGAATGAGTGGAGGGAATAGTAAATTATAATGGTGTTGTGAGTTATTAAAATAATATAGGAGAAAGAATGAGTGGGGTATGGTTAATATTTTAATGATATAAACTTTTCATTTTAAGTAAAAAAACAAAATGTGAAGCATGTATTTGAACGCACAAAATAAAAAGTGTAAAATAAATATGTAGACGGAGAGAGTATAAAGTTGGGGTTATATATATATGGAAATAAGAAAAATTAATATTTTATTTGAAATTGGATGGTCAGTTCAGTCTTGTGGGGATAGTCTTAGGCCTCGTTTGTTTTTTCATTTTGCCTCTTATTAAGAGGCAAAGCTCTGACCGAATAAGAGGTTGAGCAATTCAAATTTTTGTTTTTTTTTTTTTTTTTTTTTAAGCCTTAAAGCCTCTTAATGCCTCTGAATTTTTAAGTGGAAAAATTGCCTCTTAATGCCTCTGATTTAAAACCTTCCCAATTTTTTTTATTTATTTTTTTAGTTCTTGAGTGAGGAATAATATGTTTTGCAATTTTTTTTTAGTTCTTGTATATATTTAGAAGGATAAAATGGTAAAAATACACATTTCAGAAAATGAATTTAGAGGCAAAATCAAACAGCTTGTCTAATTCAAAATTCAATTTTCAAAAGCTGTCTCTTAAAAATTCAGTCATTTTCAAAAGTGAAATCAAATTTCAGCACTTAACACTTAAAAAAACAAAAAGCCACCTTAACTCCACTACTATCCTCAACACCAACGCAACCCCAATCACAACCACGAGCAATATCATGTTCTTTGAGCCTTCTAAGTTTGATTTTTAAGTGAAGACCCAAGAATTACAAATCAAGATCGTTTCAAAGTGAAGACCCATAAATTGATTTCAAGGCGAAGACACATATCGTCTCGCCAGTGCTTTCGTTTGATATTCTAGAAGGTGAGGTCCATTTTTTATGGTGGTGACGATGGCACAATGGTGTTATGGGGACAACTCCGGTGACGAGAAATTGGTAGGGGAAGAGGGAAGGAACGAGGAAAGGGTAGGAGCAGCGGACGTGGGGGAGATGATGAGGACGGGGAGTGTTAAAAGAAGACTCTGACGGATCTGGAGTTAACGAAAAATATGGCAAGTGGAGAAGAAGACTCCAGCTTTTGGGATCTGTGGAAAAAGGAGAATCTTCGGGAAAGAGGGTTGGCCTGAGATGGCGAAAGTGGTCAAATAGTAGAGAGGAAAAATGGGAAAGGGGGATGATTGGGTGCAAAGGGGACGATGCCAGTGGAGATAGCTTGGTCGGAGAAGAGGAGATGATAGAAAGGGTGGAGCGGTCGATTGAGAAATTGGAGATGATTCGGAAGGATAGGGTTAATGGCATACGTTTCTTTTCTGCTTCATTCCCTGCATTTATGATCTAGCTTGATTAAGCTTGCTTTCTATCTGAATGATATTTTCCAGTTTCTTATGTGAAACGGCTGAATATTCTTAGTGGCGTGGTTGGTGCCTGTCGTCTTGACTTAGCATATGAACATTTCAAGGTATTGATTCTCTCAAACGAGCTGACGATTCAACATAGTGTTTGTCTTGTTTACTTTTTAGTGACTTCTCTCATTCTGTCTCTAGCTTTGATTTCGTCTCTACAGAGTCTGGACTAACTGTTTGTCATGTTCTCTGCAGGAAAAACCTCATATTTTCCAATTTGTTCCAAATGAGAAACAGGTATGACGGGTCAATTGTTCTTTTACGAGATGCAGTCAGACAATTCTTGTACATTATTCATTGCATAAATCTGCTGCTTAAGCAGGTCAAGGAGGCTAACAAACTTCTCAAGAAAATGTCACAAAGGACTCAGAAGAAAAAAGTTGACGGTGTGCTGGTCTTCAGTGCTCAGAATTTAGATATTGCTATAGCAACAAAGGATGGTATTAAGTGGTATGTTTTGAATTGTTTTTTAGCCTCATAGCCCCTTCGAGTTGAATCTTTAAAACGCTAGTTGCGTCTGCTTGATGGATCCGACTGACATTTTTTGTCTTCTGAATATAGATTATTAGATACTGAACTTCCCTGATTTTCTTTATTTTTTGTCTTCTGAATATAGATTATTAGATACTGAACTTCCCTGATTTTCTTTAAAGAGTATCTAAAGTGCTATTTTGTGCTTATTTGAGCATCAACTCGAAATGAAATTTATGCGGTCATATCTGGTTGGGAAGAAGTATGCAAAAGTATATACATCTGTATGCATGCATCATAGGTGTAGTTACAAAATCTTACTTTTAGTGATCCACTGAAAATTGGCAACACATATTTGAATATGTGATGTGTCATGAGAGATGCTTGATTTTTCTCATGAGATTTGCTGCATTTTTTCATTTTTTCCCTGCTGGTTAAGAACTCAAGAAATAGAGGGCGTTTGGGAGTGAGAGTGTCACTCTCCAGGCTCTCAAATACTCGATTGTCCTCCCTTTAAGGAGTTTACGCTGGTGCAGAGAATTTGATGAATCAAGTAGAAATCAGGACTTATCATTTACTTATGGCTTACCTTTTTGTACAGCCAATATGCTGTAAACTTGCAAATTACATGGTTAGGCAGTTGGTATGTGGTCCATTTTTAAGCTAACTCCTTGTTCCTTCCTTTATTCTGTGTTATTCGAGTTCCTCTTCCCTTCGGGTTGTGAAGTATTTTTGTTTCAGTGTATTTAGGGCATTTAGGGTGTGCTCTATTATTTACTCCCCACATCTTATTTTTTTTGGCCACTAAACAAAAGCTCGTGGTTTAAGAATGTATAATAAATGTTTTGTCTAATTTATGGTTTTCCACATATACCCTTTACTTTAACTATCTCTTGTGAAGGTAAAAGGTTGTAATTGGGTTTCTATGTGACCAAAAACAATGGGACGACAAAAAAGGATTTGTGCCCAAGTTATATACTTATATTAGATAAGTCAAACATGATAAGCGCTTTTTTATTTCCTTATATTACCCTTTCATTTGTTTCCTCCACATTAACCTCTTGAACATTTTCTTCTTGATACCAAGTTTTATTAGAACCTTTCATTCGAGCATTTTGGGAGATCACTCATAAATATACTCTGTTTTTAGAAGTATGACCTTTTTTTGTAATGAAGGATTATTGTTATCGTCATCACCATTATTTAGAAGATGGGAGTTAATCCATTTTAATAATGTCCTGGCTTGATTTTTTTGATTTATCTGTTTTTTCTATGTTAAGCTTAAGCTTATGTTATGGTATATTTAATGCACTGTTAGTCATGATTAGGTATACTCCTTACTTTTTTGTTAAGAATGTGCTGGATAACATTCTTGAGGAATCAGTTGATCAGCATTTCCATACACTAATTCATACCCGACAGTTGCAACGTCGACGAGAAATTATTGATGATAACCTATCTTCAGACGCTTTTGAAGACAATGGAGATAATGTATGGGAACCTCCAGAGGTAATTATTAGTTCAAGACTTCATGTAATTGCTTTCTTGAGTGAATAGCCAAATTTCACCCTCTGTTCTGCTGAAAGAGTCCAAATCCTAAGGATTAAAACTATGTATATACTCTTAATCTCAAGAATTAACCTAGTTCTCCTAATTCTAAGTTTAATGTACTCCCTCCGTCCCAAAATGAATGTCCAAAAAAATTTCAAATTTGCTCTTGATGAACATCAAATTTGCAATTTTTTTTGGAAATTCATTTTTGGACAGAGGTAGTAATAAGTTAGGAAGTTCTTGAATTCATTAGTTTAATTGTTGAATGAGACTTATTAGCTCAAAGTAACATGTGCTTCTCTAAATCCGCCTTCAAAAAGGTGTATTTTTTTCATGATTTCTGATGGTTGCATGCCTGCTGTTGACAGGTTCAGGAAGTGATGGATGAAATGGGCAACCCTGAAATACCTTTGAGTGTCATGTCAAGTGTCATATCAAAAGCTGCGGGGATACAACTTCTCTATACCGTTGACAAAGTGCTCCTTGGTAACAAGTGGCTGCGGAGAGCCACAGGGATGCAGCCCAAATTTCCATATATGGTGGACACATTTGAGAAAAGGTACCTCAAGCATTTCTTAGTATAGTGCATTGATTACTTTAAGAAAAATAATGCATAGTAATGTGTTAGTAGGTGGTACGTGTTATCGTTTAGTTGCTGTAATTAAAAGCACTAAATGGTTTACTACCCCCCCCCCATTTATACTGGCTAGATTTAGTCACATAGGAACCCGAAGTGGAACTTTGATTTTTTTAATTAAGTGCTTACCATTTCGCTTTCCTTCCTTTTAGTTTTTACTTATAAAAAATCTTTTTTTCCTTGTAATTTGGAATATTCCTATGATTTGTCATTCCCCTTTGGGCTGACTTAAATTTATACACTGATTTCACAATTGAGTCGCTTGAATTGCTATGGAAAAATGTGAAAAACATTTGCATTCGTTCTCTGCTAACACCCATCCCTTTGGAAGTGTTACACTGGTTCTGATAAAATAATCGGAACAACTCAAATTGAGTTCTGTTTGAGCCACCATCGACTTTTACTATATGAGCCAGAGCATATCCGATCGTTTTTATCTGAATTAAGCCAATTGTTGTTTCACGAACTCAATCATATTTACTCTTCGGCCATCACGAGCAGGAAACAAACATTATGTTAGTGTCAATACTCGGCATGAAGCTTCGCATTGTAGCAGACAGGCAGTCTTGTTTAGTGAGTGACGGTGATTGGTGGCCTTGCGTGATCTGGTAGGAAAGAGGGGGGAAAGGTGAGAGACAACATGCTAGCTCAGAAGGTGGACAGCTGTGGAAGCCGGTATTAGAGGTCAGTTTTTGGCTTGTCCGCAGTTGATCCGAGTTAATTTAGACTTTAGAATTAAAACAGGGCTGTTGGGATGTATATTTAGTTTGTGTCGGTTTTACCAATTCCAATGTTTATGTACTGTGCACACGACCATTTCCATTAACATAATCATACAACTGTGGACCATATTCTTCTGAGTTATTTTTGAATGAAAACCCAACTTGAGGGAACTGTAAGTTCTTTTACGTTGGTTGCTATGATGAGTGGCCCTATTTTTGAGGGTTTGGTAAGTAGACCATATACTATGGTTCTGATCAGTTATGAGACTGTTTTTAGATTTTTATTTTTGACCTTTGTCATATTCATAAAATAATAACCTGCCAACACATATTATAGTTGTTCTGTCTGATTGCTTGTTAATTTGACAAGTCAATATATTCTTGACCTGTGCAGAAGCTGGTTAAGGATGCTGGATATTATATCTGGCACCTCTTCCCTGCAGTTGATAACTTTTCTTTAAGCCAATATGCTGTAAACTTACAAATTACATGGTTAGGCAGTCGGCATGTGGTCCATTTTTTTGGCCACTAAATAAAAGCTCGTGGTTTAAAAATGTATAATAAATGTTTTGTCTAATTTATGGTTTTCCATATATACCCTTTACTTTAACTATCTCTTGTGAAGGTAAAAGGTTGTAATTGGGTTCCTATGTGACCAAAAACAATGGGACGACAAAAAAGGATTTGTGCCCAAGTTATATTAGATAAGTCAAACATGATAAGCGCTTTTTTATTTCCTTATATTACCCTTTTATTTGTTTTCTCCACATTAACCTCTTGAACATTTTCTTCATGATACCAGGTTTTATTAGAACCTTTCATTCGAGCATTTTAGGAGATCACTCATAAATATACTCTGTTTTTAGAAGTATGACCTTTTTTAATAATGAAGGATTATTGTTATCGTCATCACCATTATTTAGAAGATGGGAGTTAATCCATTTTAATAATGACTTGGCTTGATTTTTTTGATTTATCTGTTTTTTCTATGTTAAGCTTATGTTATGGTAATATTTAATGCACTGTTAGTCATGATTAGGTATACTCCTTACTTTTTTGATAAGAATGTGCTGGATAACATTCTTGAGGAATCAGTTGATCAGCATTTCCATACACTAATTCATACCCGACAGTTGCAACGTCGATGAAAAATTATTGATGATAACCTATCTTCAGACGCTTTTGAAGACAATGGAGATAATGTATGGGAACCTCCAGAGGTAATTATTAGTTCAAGACTTCATGTAATTGCTTTCTTGAGTGAATAGCCAAATTTCACCCTCTGTTTTGCTGAAAGAGTCCAAATCCTAAGGATTAAAGCAGTTCTATGTATGTACTTTTAATCTCAAGAATTAACCTAGTTCTCCTAATTCTATGTTTAATGTACTCCCTCCGTCCCAAAATGAATGTCCAAAATAATTTCAAATTTGCTCTTGATGAAGATCAAATTTGCAATTTTTTTGGAAATTCATTTTTGGACAGAGGTAGTAATAAGTTAGGAAGTTCTTGAATTCATTAGTTTAATTGTTGAATGAGACTTATTAGCTCAAAGTAATAAGTGCTTCTCTAAATGCCGCCTTCAAAAAGGTGTAGTTTTTTCATGATTTCTGATGGTTGCATGCCTGCTGTTGACAGGTTCAGGAAGTGATGGATGAAATGGGCAACCCTGAAATACCTTTGAGTGTCATATCAAGTGTCATATCAAAAGCTGCGGAGATACAGCTTCTCTATACCGTTGACAAAGTGCTCCTTGGTAACAAGTGGCTGCGGAGAGCCACAGGTATTCAGCCCAAATTTCCATATATGGTGGACACATTTGAGAAAAGGTACCTCAAACATTTTTTAGTATAGTGCATTGATTACTTTAAGAAAAATAATGCATAGTAATGTGTTAGTAGGTGGTACGTGTTATCGTTTAGTTGCTGTAATTAAAAGCACTAAATGGTTTACTCCCCCTCCCCCCACCGCCCATTTATATTGGCCAGATTTGGTCACATAGGAACCCAATATAAATGGGACTGAGGGAGTACTAAGTTTAGAGTTCTTTGCATCTATTGCTGCCTTTTTCGTGGTTCTATGCTATTTCGTAATTAGATTGTCAGGAAGTGTGAGGTCGAAGTGGAACTTTTATTTTTTAATTAAGTGTTTACCATTTCGCTTTCCTTCCTTTTAGTTTTTACTTATAAAAAATCTTTTTTTCCTTGTAATTTAGAATATTCCTATGTTTTGTCATTCCCCTTTGGGCCGACTTAAATTAATACACTGATTTCACAATTGAGTCGCTTGAATTGCTATGGAAAAATGTGAAAAACATTTGCATTCGTTCTCTGCTAACACCCATTCCCTTTGGAATCGTTACACTGATTCTGATAAAATAATCGGAACAACTCAAATTGAGTTCTGTTAGAGCCACCATCGACTTTTACTATATGAGCCAGAGCATATCCGATCGTTTTTATCTGAATTCTGCCAATAGTTGTTTCACGAACTCAATCATATTTACTCTTCGGCCATCACGAGCAGGAAACAAACATTATGTTAGTGTCAATACTTGGCATGAAGCTTCGCATTGTAGCAGACAGGCAGTCTTGTTTAGTGAGTGACGGTGATTGGTGGCCTTGCGTGATCTGGTAGGAAAGAGGGGGGAAAGGTGAGAGACAACATGCTAGCTCAGAAGGTGGACAGCTGTGGAAGCCGGTATTAGAGGTCAGTTTTTGGCTTGTCTGCAGTTGATCCGAGTTAATTTAGACTTTAGAATTAAAACAGGGCTGTTGGGATGTATATTTAGTTTGTGTCGGTTTTACCAATTCCAATGTTTATGTACTGTGCACACGACCATTTCCATTAACATAATCATACAACTGTGGACCATATTCTTCTGAGTTATTTTTGAATGAAAACCCAACTTGAGGGAACTGTAAGTTCTTTTACGTTGGTTGCTATGATGAGTGGCCCTATTTTTGAGGGTTTGGTAAGTAGACCATATGGTTCTGATCAGTTATGAGACTGTTTTTAGATTTTTATTTTTGACCTTTGTCATATTCATAAAATAATAACCTGCCAACACATATTATAGTTGTTCTGTCTGATTGCTTGTTAATTTGACAAGTCAATATATTCTTGACCTGTGCAGAAGCTGGTTAAGGATGCTGGATATTATATCTGGCACCTCTTCCCTGCGGTTGATAACTTTTCTTTAAGTTGATCAAACAAACTGATGAAAGCATCTGAATTGCTGATAGTACTTACTTTTATGAGGCTATCCACTTTATACAAGCTTTATGTAACCCACTTTTTGTTGTTTAAAGTCAGTTGCATGAAACCACTTACAGCAGTTTGAAGCATCATGTTTGATTGGTTGCAGGAGTGCGGCTTCCCTGATAAGAGCATCCAAATCATCAGAATTAGTTGCAAACTCGGAGCTAGGAAATGATGGTATCCAGATCCAACAGTGTAATCCTTCTGAGGCTGAAGGGAAAGATACTACTCAGGGTGAGCACAAACAAGGAGAAAGACGACCTAGTTTCCATCTCCCTTTTGGAGACTGGTTGTCTAATCCGTGGTCAAAACATCTGCAAAATCACCTCAAGCCATCAGACAGCAGGATGAGGTTAAGCTAATGGGGAAGTTACATGGTAGTTATCAATATTTCTAATGTATTCATTCGTGAATTTCGAATTGTTAATTATCAATATTTCTAATGTATTCATTCGTGAATTTCGAATTGTTGCAAGGTGGATATATTGAAATTGATTGTTGTGTTTGATTTATTAGTTTCTAATATCCGCATTTAGGTTTCTGATTCCATTGAAGTTTGGAAAGATCTTCTACTTCTAGATCATCATTGGACACTAGAAAGAGAGTTAGCGTTTGGATTCTCTCTAGGATTTGGATTCATTTCCTTTAGTATTTTGGATTGACAGTCTTGTTACTTTGGGTCTTAGGAGCATCTGTTTCGGACAAGACCATGGAATTCTGCTGAGTTGTGCAATTTTCCGGGATTATATTCTAATTCGACAATACGAAATTTGGGAAGGTTTTGTGCATTCACTTTTTTCATTAGCGACTAGAGTCACTAGTTGGACCCATTTTTGTTTTGTTGTTTCTCTAAAATTTGGGAGTCAACAACTCAGGGGTTTCAAAGATAAGCTCTACTTTTTTCATTAGCAACTAGAGTCACTAATTCGACAATACGAAATTAAGATTCTCTCTTTTCCATCTTCATAAGCCGAGATACCATGAGATACTTCAACAACAACAACAAAGCCTTAGTCCCAAAATAATTTGGGGTCGGTTAACATGAATCCTATGTCACGGTGAAAAAAGGATACCATGAGATACTTCAATTGGACTAATAGTGTTGTTGTGTTGCCCTTGCTTATTCTACTGCGATTCTGTGATAAATTGTTGGTTTACTGCCCTTGTTGCATCCTTGTTTTTTTTTCTTGAATTCGCAGCTTAGTAAATACTCCCTCCGTCGAACTACAGACTACACACTTTCCTCGTAGGGCGTACCACTACAAACTATACACTTCCTAAAATAGAAATGTTTTATTACTTTTATATTAATGAGACTCACATGTCATACTCACAACAACAAATCAATTATTATTCACTACCCCATTTTCTCTCTCCTACCTCACTTTCATATACACAACACCTACTCCACTAACACTTTTCCTTAATTCTCGTGCAAACAGTAAGTGTGTAGATTGTAGTGGGACGGAGGGAGTATTCTTTTATTTTCTGTAGGCATGGTCAAATATGTATTTTATTAACCAACTGTATTAGTATACTTGTTCCCAGTGATATTCCTCCCTACTGTACGATGTATGAATTCAATACTACTGATCTATGCTGTTGTGTATTTAATTAGCAGACCATTTATTGGAGTGGTTTGGGGCTACTGTGTTTTTGAGGAGTTGGTGTGTGGTTTGAAAATGATGATCTCGATGAGGACATGGATGGGAAAGGTTCTAGTTCATAGTCCAGATCTGTATGCTTTGGTTTAGTCATAGAAAATGAGAAGTCCACCCATTACTAAATGAATCCATTTTCGGTTTTGTAAGAAAATTAAGGATGTTTGACTCTTTATGCATTTTAGTACTAGTAAAGATACATGAGTACCCTTAGTTAACACACTATTTCATTGCAAGTATAAATTAGGATATGATAATTCTATCAAGGCAACTTTAGTAACTTTGCTTCAAAACTGATTTTCATTTATGGACAAAATTGTTAGAAAATAGACACTCTTTTTAGTGATGGACCGGGTCCATAATTCAAGGTTTAAGGACACAATTTATGTGGAGGAATGGGAAATTTCTGAACTGTGCAGATTGTTTGTTGCATACTAACCTCCGTCCCATAATAGCTTACTCGTTTACTGTTGAGAACGGAAAATAAGGAGTGAATATATATAATGTTATTAAAGTAGGAGTTGTGAGTGAGTAGGAGAGAGAAAGTGGGATAGAGAATAGTAAGTGGATAGTGATTGTGAGTATGACAAGTAGGTTCCATGAATAAAGAAATATTAAAAAGTTTCTTTTTTAGGAAAATGTGACTTTAAAGTGGAACGCCCAAAATAGCAAAATGGGTAAGATATTATGAGACGGAGGGAGTATATAATAGAGAAAAAATTTAATTAGGTGTCACTGTAAACCCCACTTTAGAGCCTCCAATCACAATCTGCCACCTCTGCCAAAAACCACAAATCCACCTCATTTCCCTAGGCTGCAATCTAGAGTATCAAACCCATTAACCAGAAACCCATTAACCAGAAACCCGATTCAATCTCTAGTTCTTCTCTGTCATTAGCTTCTTGCAATTTCAATGGTGGGTGTTGGTGGCCGGACTCCGCCAAATCTGAAATTGTGGCCAATTTATGGCCACACTACCGGTCGTGAAATCAAAAAATTATCCCACCTTACTGTTTGAATCGTGCCCTCCCTCCTCATATCCTTCTTCCACATTATTATCCGGCTAATACCTCGTCGTTGTCGCCGTCCTGTACATCGCCACCATTTCATCCTCCAAAACTCATCTCCTTCCTTTACTAATTCTTCCAAGGGTGCAGATCCACCAACCATGGTTGTCGTAACCACGCCTTCAGCAACTACGAGTGGATCAAGGACACCGTCCAATTCATCCTCCACTCCGGCCTCGCAACATTTTTTTAAAATTATTCTGTCAAATCTCTTTTCAAACCAACAACGATATATTGAAAATTTAACAATAGCGTGATCTTGGAAATTTGGAGTAGAAAATAGATTTTGATACACTAAATTGCAGCCTAGGAAAATTGGGGTGGGTTTGTGGTTTTTGCTGATGTGGCACGTGGTAATTGGAGTCTGCAAATAGGTGTTTTTACAGTGTCACTACAAAAAACATTTTTCTCTATATAATATGGCTTTTATTCGAGCCTACTTGTCTGTCTTTTTGAAATCTTGTGTCTGCAACCTGCATGGATTACCCCAGGTCTGGTTCTTCTAATGAAGATTTTCTCCTTCTCTAAAGTTAGAAATTTGCTAGCTGTAAATGATGAAGGCCAAAATGGGCCTTAGCCCGTGGACAAACTATTGGCCCGCAGCCCGTTAAGCCCGTTGCCCGCAGCCCGTGGATAAGCCCGTGTCCGGCCCGCCTTAGTTGACGGTACAGGCCTGAGCGAGATTATTGGGCGACGGACGGGCCAAGCCCGCGGGCTTCCAAGGCCCGTTTCCCTTATGTCCGTTTGGCCTGTTTTTCTTTTTTTTATTTATATTTAACATTTGGATAAATATCAACAATAACTTAGTGTCCAAGTGGTAAGTAACACCAAAACCTTCCATCTCACCTGGTTTCGAATCCCCCCTACCCCATTTCATAATTTGTTAAAAAAAAAAGGGGAAATCCGTTTGGCCCGTGGATCCTTGGATCCGGGCCAAACGGGCGGGCCTCACATTGGATTCAAGCACGGGCCGGACGGGCTAAAGCCCGTTAACACACACGGACAGGCCGGGCGAAGCCCGTTTCACCGTTTGGCCTGTGACTGGCGGGCCGGGCCGGGTAGCCCGTGTGGGCATCATCAGCTGTAAATGGTTCTTATTAATAACTTTACTCCCTATGTCCCAAAATGAATGACCACTTTTAGGAAAAATGTGTCCCCTAATGAATGACCTTTTTGCAAAAAACTTTGCCCCTAAATGTTGTTTTACCAATTTTTTTTCACTATTCATTATATACCTGTAAAACTAGAAGTTTAAAAAGTAGATAACTAAGATTTTCATACATCTTGGCGCACCGGGGTTTGTCCTTTTTTTTTTTTTAGCTTAGCTGCTAAAATTTACAAAAGGTTAATTTTTGTTAAATTTCTTCAAAATGAAAAATGGACATTCATTTTGGGGCAGAGGGAGTAACATTGACTAGGTTCTAACTCGTTATGTGTAGAGATATTACGTAGAGATATCATTGGGATATGATTTGGGTGATATCTCCACATTATTTGTATATATCACCTTTCCTTTTATCAAGGATCTATAGCTGTAAATACGGTAGGCACATTGTATAAAAGAGACTTCTTCTTCATTGTATTGTACAAACTTTCTATGAAAATACAACTTTCTTCATAATCTTGATTCCATAGTTTACATGGTATCAGAGCTGGTTCTACCAGTATAAAGCTTCCGCATTTTTCTTTACACACAAAACACCATGGGCTCCACGGACGGCAGCAAGAGTGATAGCAGCACCGCAGGGGGAGCAAAGGTGGATGTAATGTCACCATATTTCATTGCAGCCTCTGATAATCCAAACACCATGTTTGTAAGCGATTTTTTGAATGATGGGAACTATCCGGATTGGGTCGATGAGATAAGCAATGCCTTATACGCAAAGAACAAGTTTGGGTTTGTAGATGGAACAATCCCATGCCCCACAGGAGATGCTGCTAACATAGGTTTGTGGCGGAGGTGCAATGCAATGGTGAAAGGATGGCTGCATAGTTCCATGGATAAGGACATTCGAAGCAGCGTGAAGCACGCCAACACTACACAAGAGGTGTGGGAAGACTTAAGTGAGCGTTTTGGGGCCCAAAGCGCTCCAAGGGCATATGAATTGAAGAGGGAAATTAGCCTCACTCGACAAGAAAAACTTTCCGTGTCATCTTACTATACCAAGTTGAGGGACTATGGGACGAGATTCAATCCATATCTCCTATCCCAAAGTGCAAATGTAGCGGTTGCACCTGTGATGTTCCCAAACAATTGGTGGAGATGAGGGAGAAGGAAAGATTGTATGAGTTTTTGATGGGGCTTAAAGAAATCTTTGGAACAATAAAAACGCAGATTCTTTGCACCAAACCAACAATATCATTGGGGTTGCATATCATCTAGTGTCCTAAGATGAGAGGCAGAGACAAATTGCTATGGCGGGCAAAGCCACTATTGAGGCTGCGGTGTTTCAAGCGCATGGGATGCAAAGGCCGATGAAGGAGGACAAGAAAGATGGATTGCGAGAAATACCAAAGTGCACCCATTGTGGAAAATACAATCATACAATTGAGAATTGTTATGAGATAGTAGGATATCCACCGGGCAAGAAGAAAGGAGGAGATGGACGGGTGAAAGAGAAAGGTCCGGCAAAATATGTTCACTTTGCCGCAGGAGAGGACAACCCCATACCTGGTATATCGGCAGCCAACTATGCAAAGTTGTTTGAGTACTTTAACAAGGCAGATGGTGAGCAAGCAGGCAGCCTTCCAACAGCAAACATGGCGGGTAAGATGCATCATACTTTGTCTTGGATAATTGATTCAGGGGCAAGTGAGCACATAACATGTGATGGTACCATCTTGCAAAATCAACGAAGATCCAATGACATGATGCCGGTCAGAATACCCAATGGAGATACTATTCCCGTGAAAGGGGTGGGAAGTACTAGTTTGCCGAATGGGTTGATTATTTATCACATTTTGAACATTTCGGATTTTAAATGCAATTTACTTTCGGTTAGCAAACTTACGAAAGATTTAAATTGTGCCATAATTTTTCTTCCGGATTCTTGTATGATACATGACTTAGCTTCGAGCACTCTGATTGGGATGGGTAGACGGCAAAATGGTCTATAATATATGGAGCCGGTCAAGACTGAAGGTATGGCATATACTGCCGTTGTTGATTCAAGTACTTGGCACCGAAGACTAGGTCATTCATCTTCTTTACATTCCAGTTATTTTGATAGTATTATTTGTTGGGCCCTACGTTTTTAAATCAACTTGTTTACAACTTGCACCGAACAACTTGGTACTAACAACTTGAGTTGTTCTATTACATCTTGATCTATTGCAGGTTGAACCGTAGTTACGTTATCCCTATTTTTCAGGGAACGTGGCAAGACAATCGAAGACCAATTCAAAGACGTTTCTCCAGCAACAGATCGTTATCCCCTGCATCAACAAAATGGCGAAGATATCTCAACCAGATCAACCTCTCTCCCGAGATTCTAGGCCCATTATTTTCTTTGTAATTAGCCGTTGTAATGAGGTATAAAAGGGAAAACACTGTATTTTTGCACACTCGTTCACTCTAGCCTAAGCTCCCTTTGAATACGCTCTTAGCTCTGTAATCACGAAAACACTTAGTAAACTTCCGGTCAAGGCAGGTACCAAAACCTCCCGGGGTTTTATGCCGGCGAACAAGTTGTTCAAGGCCTTTCCCTAGTCAACAAACAACTTGTGTCCATTTCTATTCAACTTGATAATCATTGTACCTTGATTCATATCACTTTAGTCATTTTTCTTATCATCGAAATACATCTGTTGAAATTTGACCAAAACAATTTGGCGCCGTCTGTGGGAAACTTTGATTATTTGTGTAGAAATGGCTAATCCGCCGTTCGGCAGCCAAGGTGAGAGGAGTCGGTCGCTTCCTGTTTCCGGCGTCCAAAGCAACCCGTCTTTGAATCTGGAAGCTGTCAATTTGGAGATAATGTCCAACATGGCTGATATGTTGAAGAAAGTGAATGACCGGTTGGAGGCTCAGGAGCATACAAACACCATGATATTCAATGCCATTGATGCCATGCGCAAAGGGAAGCAAGCTGAAACTCAAGTATCTACCCCATTTTCACCTTTGTACCCTATATCTTTGTTTGGTGCAGGTACATGACCAAGCCATTTCGGAGATATCCCTATGTCTAATACCTTGCCAGCAGAAAGTACAATCGTGACGTCCATTCCAATCGAGCAACCAAGATTCAGCCTTCCAGCTAGCCAACCTGTGCTGTCATCTTGCTACACCTATGCTACACCCTCAATGGGGCAAACAGGGAGTTTCTTTAATACTTTTGATACTTTCGCACCTCAGTTTAATAATACTCCTCTTTTCGCAGAGAATCAACTTGTTAAGGAAATGCAAACCATTAAAGAGTTGCTTCGAAGCGTGCCTGGAGTCAACTTGCCGTATCACCAAGTTTCTCCAACTTGCTATAATGAATCTCGTTTTGTTCCAGCAATAGCTAGTGTGGAGATCCCAAAGAAGTTTTCAGTCCCTCATATGAAGAAGTATGATGGAAGCACCAATCCAGCAGAGCATGTATTGCTGTATCAGGAATCAATGGATATCATAAGTATCCCCCCTATTTTTAAAGAAGCATGTTTTTGCAGAGGCTTTGGCTCAACCTTGTCAGGACCGGCCTTAAAATGGCTAACAGGACTCCCTCTAAACTCTATTTCTTCTTATGCTCAACTTGTAAATATGTTTATTAATCAATTTTCGTGCAATAGGGCGTTTGACAAGTTGACTAGTGATCTTTATAGAATTGTGCAACAACCTAACGAAAATCTTAAAGAATATTTGCACAGGTTTAACAAGGAGGCAGTCACTATACCCAACTTGGATGTATCCACAGCTACGAAAGCATTCCGTATAGGCTTGAAGAAGAACTCATTATTCTATAATGAGTTGGTGTTGACCCCTGCGAAACAGCTTGAGGAAATCAGAACCAGAGCCTTGCCTTTCATCAGATTGGAGGATGACAGCTTGGCAATGGGGAAATCAACTGGGAGGACTCCTACTCCTCTATTTGAGCCCTCTGATATAAAATCAGATTCCCATCACTATAAGTCTAACAGGGGCAAACCCCCTGTTAAATCTGAATCTTCTAGAGTTCATTTTGAAGATGATGATCAAGAAGGAGATGATAATGATTATCCAAAAATTTCTGAATACTGCTTTTCTGTGGACATTGCAGGAATCCTGTGCGCCATGGGAAATCTTGGAGATAAAGCAAGGTGGCCCAAGAAGAGTGACCAGTCAACAACTTGGAAGGATAAGTCCAAGTGGTGCGCATTTCATGAAGATTTTGGGCATACCACTGAGAATTGTTTTGCCTTGAGGAAGGAGATTGCTCATTTGTTATCCAAGGGTCTCCTTAAAGATTTGTTGGGTAAGAAGAGGGTCAGAAGTGAGTCTAAAGAACCTGATTCAGGGGAGCAATCCAGACCCGAAAAAGTTGCACCTCCTCCAGCCACCAAGGTAGTAAATGTTATTTCAGGTGGGTCCCATATTTGCGGCACAACTTACTCTGCAGCCAAGCGTCATGCCAAGAGTTCTAAGGAAGATCAGTCAGAACTGCCCTCAAGGCGTCATGACTTCACAGATGGTCAAGTTATCTCCTTTGAAGATGAAGATAAGGACAACACGTTGGACCCCCATCATGATGGTCTAGTTGTTCAGGTGCAGATTGCCAATTGTGTGGTCAAGAGAATTCTGATTGATGGCGGCAGCTCAGTCAACATAATCTTCACTCATGCTCTTGAAGATATGGGTATTCCTTTGTCCGAAGTTGTGAAAAATTCATCCGTACTGGTAGGTTTCAGTGGTGAAGTGAAGCAAACAGTCGGAGAAATCAAGTTGCCTATCTATTTGGAGGGTATGAATTCTATGGAAAGGTTCTGTGTGATTGAGTGTTCTTCCTCGTACAATGTCATTTTGGGAAGACCTTGGATCCACAACATGAAGGCCGTACCGTCAACTTATCACCAGTGCGTCAAGTTTCCAACACCTTGGGGCGTGGCCAAGTTGAAGGGAAATCAGCAAGTTTCTAAAGAATGCTACAAGGTCAACATGAAAGCAAGTTCAGCCCCTAGTCAAGCTTAGCAATTAAAGAAAAAGGCCCAGGATGTTCTTGAAGCAGTGGAGCATGAAACGAAAAGCGTTCCTATTGATGAGTCGAATCCTGAGGCCCAAGTGCAAGTTGGTATAGACCTTCCATCTGAAATTGAAGAGGAGCTGATTGAGTTCTTGAAAAGTCAGAAATGTTGTTTTGCATGGAAGCATGAAGACATGACAGGGATAAGCAAGGACATCATTACTCACAAGTTGAACATTGATCCAACCATTCGTCCTGTCCACCAGAAAAGAAGAAAGTTTGCCCAGGAGCGGAACCAGATCATAAAAGATGAAGTTGAAAGGCTTTTGAAGTCCAAGATGATCAGGGAAGTTCAATATCCAAAGTGGTTAGCTAATGTTGTGGTGGTAGAGAAGAAGAATGGCAAGTGGCGAGTATGCGTGGACTTCACAGACTTGAACAAGGCCTGTCCGAAGGATCCATTCCCTCTTCCTCATATTGATTCTCTGGTTGATGAGACAGCTGGCTACGATATCTTGACGTTCATGGATGCGTCTTCAGGGTACCAGCAAATTCAAATGGAACCCTCAGACCAGGAAGATACGGCATTCATGACTCCGGAAGGTATATATTGTTATATTTCTATGCCATTTGGTCTTAAAAATGCAGGGGCAACTTATCAAAGGCTGGTGAACAAGATGTTCAAAGATCAACTTGGCAAGACGATGGAAGTCTACATAGATGATATGGTAGTAAAGTCTAAACATATTGAAGATCATGTAGAGCACCTTGCTGAGGCATTCAACATCTTGAAAGCTTTCAACATGAAGCTTAATCCGGCAAAGTGCAACTTTGGTGTTAGAGCAGGTAAATTCTTGGGATATATGGTGACCAAGAGAGGAATCGAAGCCAGTCCTGAACAAATCAAAGCCATTCTCAACTTGGAATCTCCCAAGAATATCAAAGACGTCCAAAGGTTAACCGGTAGAGTAGCTGCTTTAAATAGATTTATATCTAAATCATCTGATAAGTGCAGGTTATTCTACGAAGTATTAAGAAAGAATAAACTCTTCCAATGGACTGACCAACATGAGGCAGCTTTTAAACAACTTAAAGAATATCTGGTGACGTCACCCATACTTGCCAAACCAGAACATGGTGAGCACCTTTATTTATATCTAGCTGTATCTGAGAATGCTGTTAGTGCAGTATTGGTGAAGGAAATCCAAGGCGAACAACATCCTGTTTACTATGTAAGCAAGTCTTTATTAGATGCTGAAACGAGGTACTCTCATCTTGAAAAGTTAATTTTAGCCTTAACTACTGCTGCTACAAAACTGCGTCATTATTTTGAGACACATTCTATAACTGTTAGAACTAATTATCCTATGAGAAATGTGTTGAGAACTCCAGAGATGTCAGGCAGGTTGGCTAAGTGGTCGGTCAAGTTGAGCACGTATGACATTTCATATGAGCCAAGAACGGCCATCAAATCTCAGGCCCTAGCCGATTTCGTAGCTGACTTCAGCCCAAGTTTGCAGCCCGAGGTGGAACTGGAAGTACAACAACTCGAAGGTAAAACTATTCCCAGATTTTGGACACTATTTACAGATGGAGCATCAAATTCCAAAGGAATTGGCTTGGGAATAGTTCTAAAATCCCCTCAAGGTGATATCATACCTCAAGCTGTATCTTGTGAGTTCAATGCAACAAATAACGAAGCTGAGTATGAAGCTTTAATTATGGGTTTAACTACAACTTTAAGTTTAAATATTACACACATAAACGTATTTGTTGACTCTCAGTTGCTAGCTAACCATTTTAATGGCAGTTATATGGCGAAGCATTCCAAGATGACTCTGTATCTCCAACATGTTAAGGCTTTAGCTTCAAAATTTCTGTCATTCTCTTTGGAACAGGTCCCTAGAGAAGAGAACACAGAAGCGGACGCCTTGGCCAACTTGGGTTCAACTTGAAAATCAATGTTGCATACTAATATCCCCATTATTTATGTTAAGTACCCGGTAATAGACCAAGTTAAGGAAACTCAAGCGGTTACTCAACCTAGTGGGGCACCAGATGCAGAACCATCTTGGATCCAACCTATAATCGAGTTCCTTCAACTTGGAACTATTCCACCAGATATTAAGAATGCTAGGTCTTTTAAGATTCGTACTTCAACTTTCGTTTTGATGGATAATGTGCTATTCAAGAAGTCTTTTGCAGGACAATATTTAAGATGCATTGATAATGAGCAAGTTGAACTAGTGCTAAAAGAAATTCATGAAGGAATATGTGGGAACCATTCTGGTGGGAAGGCATTGGCGTCGAGGCCCTCAAGACAGGATACTATTGGCCAACCATGCGTCAAGATGCCATGAGCTATGTAAAGAAGTGTGATGCCTGCCAAAGACACAGCAACATCTTGCATCAACCTGTTGAGCCTCTACATTCTATAGTCTCATCTTGGCCTTTCATGCAGTGGGGCATGGACATTGTGGGCAAGTTGCCTAAGGCTCCCGGAGGCAAAGTGTTCATGTTGGCATTAACTGATTATTTCTCAAAATGGATCGAGGCAGAAGCTTATGTACAAGTAAGAGACAAGGAGGTAATCTCATTTTTAAAGAAAAATATAATTAGCAGGTTTGGTGTGCCATCAGAGATTATATGTGACAACGGGTCACAATTCATAAGTAAAAAGACCAGAGATTTTTGTACTCGCTGGGGCATCAAGTTGATCATGTCTACGCCCGTCCACCCTCAAGCCAATGGTTAAGCTGAGTCAAGCAACAAGTTGATCATCAACAACTTGAAGAAGCGCCTAGATCAAAAGAAGGGAAAGTGGGTTGAAGAGTTACCACTTGTACTTTGGGCAGATAGGACCACTACAAAAGGAGCCACAGGTAGAACTCCATATTCATTGGTATATGGAGCAGAAGTTGTAATTCCAGTCGAGGTGACAATCCCAACAGCAAGGTATGGCTTATTAACTCAAGATGAAAATAACCTCTTGCTAACCCAAGATTTAGATACCATTGATGAAATCAGAGATTTAGCCTAGATAAGGATGGCAGCTTATCAACAACGAATTGCAAGATCTTACAACAAAAATGTCAGAATCAGAAGATTCCAGGTTGGTGATTTAGTTTTGAGAAAAGTATTTCAAAATACAAGAGAATTGAATGCAGGTAAGCTAGCGCCCAAGTGGGAAGGCCCATATCTCATCGATGCTGAAGCTGGCAAGGGTGCATATTGGTTATCAACCCCAAGTGGAGACAGAATCCCTAGGAGTTGGAATGCCATCCATTTGAAGCTTTATTTTATGTAAGTCCAGTTATTAACAACTAGACTTCTCAGGTATGATTTATTTTAGTTGTCGAATTCATTCACGTGTTTCAAGTTGTCAAGTTTTATTGAGAATCCTTACTAACTTAAGCATCGGAGGGGCGTTAGCTACGCTAACGCCCAACCCTAACATGAATTTGTTTTGCAAGGTACAACTTGAACAAACGAAGTAGGCTCAACATGTTGACACGCCAGTACGGCTGATACTTGTTGGGACCTAAAGTTGGAATAGGTCTAAGCATGTTAACACGCCAGTACGGCTCCAACATGTTTGGACCTAGGAAGAAGAATTTCAACATGTTGACACGCCAGTACGGCTCAAACATGTTGAGACTCTAGCTGGAGAGGGATAGAACTTGTTGACACGCCAGGACGGCTGATACTTGTTCTATCTCTTCAAACGGTTACCTCTGATCAAAGGTACAATTTACACATGGTTAAAAGATATTCATCTTTTCTTATGAATTAAGGTTTTGACACCTTCGCCTGGGCGCACGATTTCACACTTATTCAAGTTGTGACTGCCGGTTGTAACATTTTCATGTTACCTTATGCTTATAACATCAACATGTTATCTAATGAACAAGCAAGTATTTATGAAAAATCTAAAATACTTCTTTAAAAACCTTAAAAGTGTTTTCAAAAGATTTTGCAACTAGAGGACAAGTTGGGTAAGCCAACCGATCCCTTAAAACCTAAGAAAGCTTGGGATACTAGACCAACCTGGTACCCCCAAATAAATTGTCTAGGCTCTTATGAGCCATTACATACCAAAATAACCTTGTCTTGGAGACAGACCCCCCATTTTTGTGCATACCAACAGAGGTATGACAAATATAAGCAAACATTGTTTTTTGTTCTTCCATCCAAAACTACTTAAAACCTTTGAAAATATTTTCAAACACTTTGGCCTGCTGCCGCCGGTGGTACTGCTGACTTCTTCCCTTGATCATTTCCTACAACTTGAGCTACCACTATGGTACTCAAGGCTTTATCAGTATCATCAATTAAAGTTTCGAGGGCCATTGAGTTCACCTCCTCTACATCTGCTGGTTCTCCCATGTGGTCTTCTAAAATTCTTCTCTCCTCCTCCAAGTTCCAAGTTGGGGCTTGTCCGTTCTTGTATTCCTCCATCAGCTGAATTCTGGCCTCTAGCAATGTCTTGGTAGCATTGAACTTGAAGTCCCCCTTTGCGGCTTCAAGCTCCTTCATATGAGCTTCGTTCTCAGCACGAACAACTTCCACTTCCTTCCCCAAAGTCTCAAAATCCTTCTTCAAATTCTCCACTTCACCAACATACTTGTTCGCTTCCTTCTTCAACCTCTCTACTTCCTCAGCACTTTTGGTGGCTTCCTTCCTTGATTCCGCAGCTTCATAACTGCATCTTGCCGCCTTGATCTTCAGAGCATCAACCTGGTCCATAATAGGACTCATAATTTCCTGCATAAAAGAAGTGTTAATATTCTATCAACTCTTTGATAAGGTTCAAGGTCTCTTCGTTTTACCTTATCAACAAAACTTGTTATCGCAGCTTTAAACCTCTCTCTTGTTTTCACCATATCCATATCATCACTTGTGTCCGTGGCCTCAGCCTCCACTAACTTCCTCTTCTTTGCTTCCTCCTTCTTCTTGGACACATTCACATTAGAGCTAGATACCACAGACTTGGGAGTGGGAGGCTTGCTATCTTTCCTTGCAAAACTTTTTGCCCTAGCCTCAGCCAGTAGGTCTGCAGCACTCACAGTGTCTTTGGATCGAGTAGCTGCAAAGAAGGGATGTAGAATTAGAACAATTTAAAGGAATTAGAACAAATTGAAGATAGGCAAAGCTCTAAGATGCTAGATTAACCTGTGGACATCTTGATAGGCTCAGATAAAGCTTCTTCAGGATTAGTTTCTCCTTCTGGATCTGCAACAAACAAAACTGGCAATGCTTTGAAAGACCTCACTAGTGGATCCAACTCGTAAATCTTTTTCACGTTCTCCTCTGTTTTATCTTTATGAGCGAAAAGCAAGCCCAGCTTAGCAACTAAGTCAAAGAAAATTCAGGGAGTTAGTTAGCAGATTGTTAAGAAGCATTATTAGAATAAGAAAAAAATATCTATACTACCTTGAGACCTCCACTTGGAATTGGCACCCTCCTCCGACACCAGGGTATTTCTCCTTGCGAAGAAGAATTTATTCTTCCACCCTCTATCAGCAGGATCACTGTTATCATTCAAAAAAGGCTCTCCACCAGTCTTAACCCTAAATCCAAACCTCCCTAGGCCAAATCCCCTAAACTCAGTTGTGTAAGCAAATTCCTCTAGACCAACCTCCAACTCTGTTTCCGCACTTAACCTAACTAGGGTTTGAAGGCATCTCCAACCTTGTGGCATGATTTGGGCGTAGTTAAGTTTTGAAGAAGCGAAAAACTCACCGGAGGTTCCTACATGATTCTCTCTCCGATCTCCTTCCTTGGTTCTTATTTTCGAAAATCTCTTTGAAAGCAACCCTTTTGATTCTGTGAAAGGGAGAGTTGGGGAGGAGACTTATTTATTATAGGAGAAGTTGGCAGCGGTTGGGAGTCAAAACCATCATGACTTTTGCTTGGTAAATTACTTAAACCGTCCCATCAAAACCTTTTTCATTTAAAAACCGCCGTACTTCACCTCCGTTTTTGGCAAACTTTTTAAATCTTTTTGTCTCTTTATATTCTGCATTTTAAAAATTCAAAAAGTTTGGGGGCAATTGTTGGGCCCTACGTTTTTAAATCAACTTGTTTACAACTTGCACCGAACAACTTGGTACTAACAACTTGAGTTGTTCTATTACATCTTGATCTATTGCAGGTTGAACCGTAGTTACGTTATCCCTATTTTTCAGGGAACGTGGCAAGACAATCGAAGACCAATCCGAAGACGTTTCTCCAGCAACAGATCGTTATCCCCTCCATCAACAAAATGGCGAAGATATCTCAACCAGATCAACCTCTCTCCCGAGATTCTAGGCCCATTATTTTCTTTGTAATTAGCCGTTGTAATGAGGTATAAAAGGGAAAACACTGTATTTTTGCACACACGTTCACTCTAGCCTAAGCTCCCTTTGAATACGCTCTTAGCTCTGTAATCACGAAAACACTTAGTAAACTTCCGGTCAAGGCAGGTACCAAAACCTCCCGGGGTTTTATGCCGGCGAACAAGTTGTTCAAGGGTTTTCCCTAGTCAACAAACAACTTATGTCCATTTCTATTCAACTTGATAATCATTGTACCTTGATTCATATCACTTTAGTCATTTTTCTTATCATCGAAATACATCTGTTGAAATTTGACCAAAACATTATTGGCAGTGGAACCAAAGAAAATAAACATTGTGATTCTTGTTTTAGAGCTAAGTTAACGAGACTTCCTTTTCCGTTAAGTAGTATTCGATTACTTGCTTGTTTTGACATGATCCATTGTGATATTTGGGGGGCGTATAGAACACCCTCTTTTTTGGGGGCACATTATTTCTTATCTGTGGTAGACGATTTTAGTCGAGGTGTATGGGTGTTTCTTATTAAGTACAAATATGAGGTTTATAAATATCTCATTATGTTTTGTAAGATGGTACACACTCAATTTGGGAAGAAGATTAAATGTGTACGGAGTAATAATGGTCCTGAGTTTCATCTAATGAAATGACGAATTATTATATTGAGAATGGCATGTTACTTGAAACTTCATGCACCGACACCCCACAATAAAATGGAGTTGTGGAACGTAAGCACAGGCATATTTTGGAAATAGCCCGGGCCCTACGTTTTGAAGCGGGTTTACCAAAGAAATTTTGAGGGGAGTGTGTATTAAATTCTACATATATCATAAATAGTTTACCATCAAAGTTTTTGAAAAATATGACACCGTATGAAACCTTGTTCCACAAACTTCCCAAGTATGAACACTTTGGTTATTTAGCTTATGCTAAAGATAACAAGAAAGGGGGAGACAAATTCGATGCTCGGGGACGGCCTTGCATTTTCGTAGGTTACCCTTACTCACAAAAGGGTTATAGGATGTTCGACCTTAACACAAAACAAATTTTTGTTTCAAGGGATGTAAAGTTTGTTGAAAACATTTTTCCTTTCAAAAGAACTCAGCTCAGCATTAACCTTAAGGTGAAGAATGTGGTTAACAGTGGGGATGATGATTTGGGTATGGATTTCTCTTTGGAGCCATGTGAGAAAGATTGTGCTGTCCCTGGGATTCCGGCCGAGCAACATGATCATCCTCAGCCAACTACTGATTTTGAGGACATAGCAGAGAACAATGTGTCTGATCAAACTCAGATTCCAGATTTTGAGGACATAGCAGAGAACAATGTGTCTGATCAAACTCAGATTCCAGAGCTACGACGCAGTGATCGAGTCAAGAAGCAGCTAAAGCATCTTGAGAATTACGTCGTCGAGTTACCCGGCTCTATAGACCATGTACCAATCAATCCCAATTCAGAAACCTCGGAGGTATATCCTTTATCACATTTTGTTACTTATGATCGCTTTTCTTCTAATCATAAAGCTTTCTTGGCGGCCATCACTTCTCGTGATGAGCCAAAGTATTATTATCAGGCGGTCAAGGATGAACATTGGCGGGAAGCCATGAAAAATGAGATACGTGCCTTGGAGCAAAATAAAACATGGACACTTGAAATATTACCACCAAACAAGAAGGCGATTGATTCCAAATGGGTTTACAAAATAAAATACAAACCCAATGGAGAAGTTGAACGTTACAAGGCGCGGTTGGTGGCCAAAGGATTTGCACAAGTGGAGGGCATTGACTTTCACGAAACATTTGCTCCGGTGGCCAAGTTAGTGACAATGAGAAGCTTACTCGCGGTTGCGGTCAAGAAAGGATGGATCATACATCAACTTGATGTCAAAAACGCTTTCCTCCACGGCGACCTTGAAGAGGATGTTTACATGAAGGTGCCTTAGGGTTTTGCCAAAGATGGTGATAAGCGGGTATGCAAATTGCACAAATCACTTTATGGGCTCCGTCAAGCATCTCGAAATTGGTATCATAAGTTCACAAGTGCGCTTCTTGATATCGGTTTTCGTCAATCACGAGTTGACCACTCATTGTTCATCTTCAAACTTAAGGATTCGTATGTTGCTGCCCTTATCTATGTTGATGATGTATTGTTAGTGGGAAATGATAACACCAAGATTGCTGATGTTAAGTCTTACCTGGACAACAAATTTAGCATCAAGGATCTTGGACCACTGAAATACTTCTTGGGAATAGAGGTCGCAAGATCGTCGAAAGGTATCGTTCTTAGCCAACGGAAGTACACCTTAGACATTTTAGAAGAAAGCGGCTTGCAAGGAGGGAGGCCAAGCGACTTCCCCATGGAGCAAAATTTACGCCTCACGGCAGAAGACAACACCCCACTTGTAGATCCTTCACGTTACAGAAGGCTCATTGGGCGACTTCTTTATTTAACGGTGACTAGGCCGGACATTCAGTTCTCAGTTAACTTATTGAGCCAATTCCTTAAAACTTCGTGACACAGTCACATGGATGCAGCAATGCGCATTGTCCGTTTCCTCAAGCAAACAGCAGGCCAAGGTATTTTTCTTCCTTCTGATGGGAATTTGGTACTTAAAGCGTATTGTGACGCAGATTGGGGAGGGTGTCCAATGACAAGGAGATCCTGCACAGGCCATTCCTTGGTGGAGCGCCCATTTCATGGCGTACCAAGAAACAAACTGTTGTCTCACGTTCTTCTGCCGAGGCAGAATACCGTGCCATGGCCACAACGGTTAGTGAGATTCTATGGCTCAGATGGCTTCTGAAAGACATTGAAGCCCCACAGTTACACGCAACCAATCTCTATTGTGACAATCAGGTGGCTAGACACATAGCCAACAATCCGGTATTCCATGAACGGACCAAGCACGTAGAGATGGATTGCTACTTTGTTCGCGAGCGAGTTGAATCATGTGACATTTCACCGCAAAAGATATCAACTGAGGATCAAGTAGCCGATTTGTTTACAAAGGCGTTAGGTGCTGCTCGATTCCGTTTTCTAGTTGGCAAGTTGGGCATTCGAGACTTACATGCGCCAACTTGAGGGGGAGTGTAGAGATATTACGTAGATATATCATTGGGATATGATTTGGGTGATATCTCCACATTATTTGTATATATCACCTTTCCTTTTATCAAGGATCTATAGCTGTAAATATGGTAGGCACATTGTATAAAAGAGACTTCTTCTTCATTGTATTGTACAGACTTTCTATGAAAATACAACTTTCTTCATAATCTTGATTCCATAGTTTACACGTTAAGGATATAACTGATAAAAATGTCAATTCTTCTCGTTTATTGGCGCTCAACAAGCTGAATTCAACCCTGTTGGATTGCGGATTACTATGATCAATCATTTCCCTTCAAAACTCACCTTCCAGCTTCCTCAGTTAAATCTAGTTGAGTTCAAGGGGAATTGTGTTTTTGTGCCTTTTGAGAACTAGATAAACTTTGGTCAGTTTTCCCTCCTGTTAACTAAGGTTTGATACGTCTTTACATACCGAAATAGGGAATTGTTTGCTAAAACTGCATGATTGCGTTATGACCTGATTATTATTTGTTCACACTCGGAACAACTGGACCAATGTCACGAAGTGAAGATAACTAAAAGCAAATCTCCAAGCATACTTTCATAAGCATTCTCAGGAACTGGAACTTGCGATGAATTAAAATGATAACTTAGAGCAGGAAAATGTATTTGCAGATTGCAGTCCCTTCTCAGGAGACTTGAAATATCTGAGTTTTCTATTCCGCATGTTACACAGTGTGCCAGGTCTAAGTGCTCTTAAATTTCGTTCTTATTTCCCATAAAGAAGTACATTTTGCTTCCTTTCAGAATAGTAGGATTGAAATATGAACTAAAGCTTATCATTAAGGTGCTTCAACTTTGTTGTTACTTCTTACTTGTGAGAGCTCAGATCTGGGATTGTGCAGTCCAACTGCACAGAAATCCGACTTTTATAGTGAATGAGTTACATTTTAATGCCGTGTGAGAACATTATAATAACATGAGTTACATATTACTCCCTCCGTCCAAAAATGAATGTCCATTTGGGATTTAAGGATCATTTTGAAAATGTTGATTTTTAATAGGAAAAAATCATAAACATTTTTGCTATTCACTTTCAAAATTTTGGTTTTACAAAAATATAATGAATCATGAAAAAAAATTGAAAAAAATAATATTTGGGACAAAGTTATTTGAACGTAAAGTTTCAAAAGGCTATTCATTTTGGGACAAAACAGGACATTCAATTTGGGACACAGGGAGTATATGAGTTATTTTTTTTTATAGTTAAGTAAGGATTTCGTACTTCTGTGCAGTTGAACTTGAACTGTAGGATTTCGGAATTCTGTGCAGTTGAACTTGAACTGCAGACCCCAAATCCGTGAGAGCTCATGTTGGTTGTCACCCTTCTATATCTTTTTTACCGTGTTCATTTCTTTCATGTTGTGTTGCTTTGCAGAGTGGGACGCTTGGGGTATACCCGATGACCATGAATGTGAGGTCATTGAGAACGATGCTCCAGTTCCCAAACATGTTCCACTAATTCGGCCTGGTCCTCTCCCGGAGGAGTTCTACAATAGCCTGGCGGCTGTTAATTCCGGCACATTAGAGGCTTCCGTTAAGAAGGAAGGGCCCGCAATCGCCTCGAATGAGGCGCTATAAATATGTATTGGCTCGTCCGCAATCCTCCTGTCCTCTTTAGGGTTCTTGTTTGTATTTGTTAAATGCCAAAAGAACTGAGATTGCTTGACCCCTGAATGTCATCTTGTCAATCTCCGAGTTAATAAGCTCTAATTCTGCTGCTTCCTGGTTATTTCAATTTTCTGCTAGTGTAATTTATTGAGTATTATGATTAAAAGGCAACATCTTTTGCTTGGTTGTAACACATTTACAATCTTCAAACATCTATGAGTATATTCTGTAATATCTAACTTTAGGTTCCATTTTATCCACGCTTGATACATCTTAAAGGCATGGAAGTTGTGTTAGGACCAATCTACTATTATATAAATAATAATAAAAATAATAACAAAATTAGTAATTTAAATCAAAATCAGACTACAAATTCAAGTAAAAACCTGTAGAACGTTGCAAACTGTTTGAAGAGAGGCCTGCCTTTAGCAGTGTCCTAAGACAGAATTACGTCCCCGCCTGTGCTGCAGATTCGGACGTCTATCTAGAGGATACAACTCTTCGAAACAAGTTCTTGCACAAGAACTTGTCCCTGGCGAATGTCTGAATGCTTTCTTAAGAAATAGAAGGAAGAAAGAAGATGAAGAATGTTCTGTATTTCTCTGTACACAGAAAATCTTGTTTATATAGGACATCATTTTTCAATCTGGCCAATCACAACCTTTCAATTTCAAATTTGAAAAGTGGCACCCTTTCAGACATAACTGCAAGGCAGTTATAAATGTCTAAACAGGTTTTCTAGTTATTATCCAGAACTAGAAAATAATTTTTCAAAATAATATTAAAATTTTTAATATTTATTTGCAAAAATTAAATCACTTCAGTAACCCATTTGATTGCCAAGATTCGAGCTTTATGTTTACAAAAACCAGTGTCATGGGGCTATGCCCATGACTTTTGTCCGTCTCGAAAAGAGCTTCGATTTGATATGCAGTGCGTTCCGTGGTTCATCCGAAATCAAAAGTTATGCTCAGTTTAGCGCACACACATAAATTTCACTAAAAACTTTATCTTTCCAAAAACATCTTTAACTTTCATCTTTTACCACACAAGTCCATATAAGTTCCAACAAGTTGCACCATGGATAATCACAACACTATCGTTTGGTAGCCCTCTCAGATTAGTCCAATAAGCTTGATGCTTGGTAGATTAATTGCAATCGAAGTAATAATTCTAACAACTTGGATAGGCCTTCCCGAAAAAGGGTGATATTATTAATCTCTGAATTAATAATCTCTTCACTTTTAATATGGGCTAATTCTATCACACTACCGTACGAGCCCTAAGCGTATTTGATATTCACTCAGTCCCATATCAAAAATATCTTTAACAATTTCTTCGTCTCAATATGAGTGTTCAATTTTTTTTTTTTGGATACAATATCTTGCATTTATTTAGAGTAAAATTTGCTAATGTTTTACCCTCGTGGTGGAGACCCTATCCCGAACCCTTGCTTTGCTATGTTTGCTGTGTGAGGATGAGTTGTGCGTTGGGTTTGTCCTTTTGTTTCAAAATAAATGTTATATTTTTAAACTATGAAATACTTTCGTTTTAGTTTTAGACCAATAAACGCTTATATTATCTGTTAAGGGGTGTTCTAACTTAATCATAATTGTTTGAATTCTGATAATGTTGCAATGTTAAAATTTTATTCTGAGAGCTTTGACACGTGGCATTAAAACTTTGTTGGGAGAGTTTGCCATGTGATGTGATGTTCGAATCTTGGTAGTTCAGAAAAAAAAAAAAAAAAAAAAAAACACTTCAATTTTTAGTTTTTAGTACAATTGAATCATTGTGTGAGAAATATATAAATAGGCTAAAATCATTTCTTAAAAATGTTAAAAATCCTTATAAATTTAATTAGTCATCTATGTGATGAAATGATTTTTTTTTTTTTAAGAAATAGCAATAAACTCCCAAAGTGAACAAACTAAAAGGCAATTAATTAAGAATAACCTCTTGGCACCAGAGGCTCTTGGCCGAAATGGTTCCGGTGTGAGGTGTTGAAGTGTGTTAAGAGACTTTTGTATAGAGGAGGTCCCGAGTTTGATTTTTCTTGGAATATTTATAAGACCATCTATAATGGTTTTAACATTCAAATTTTTTCAACACCCTTTAAAACACTCCACATCAGCTTCTCTTTCCTCCACCTAATAATTCAACACCCATTCAATTTTTAACTATACAATGATTTTGTTTAATAAAATTCAACACCCTTCCAACTCATCATCCTATACCCCACCACTTTTATTTATTTTATATTCTTTATTTTTATGATTAGTAAAATTATTATTATTATTATTATTATTATTTATAATTAAAAAATACTTCACACTTAATTAACGGACTTCAATTAAAATTAAATACAGTAAATAAAAATAATACATCATTATAGAAAATTATTAGGATTGTTGTAGTTAAAAAGAAAATTACCTGAATTTTGAGAGTTGAAATGGTTATTATTGAGGTCCATTTCACAAAAAAATAGTAGTAGTTTTTTTTGTGTGTGAAAAATGAAGGATAATTGAGAAATTTATATTGAAAAAATAGTATTTTTTTTATCCAAATAAAATGAAAGAGGACTCTATTTATAGAGAAAAAAATTATGAATTTTGATGTAAAAAAATTAATTTTTTTTTGATATAAGATAATTGTCTTTGAAAAATTCGGATGAAATTTGAAAAAAAAATTAAATCAGCGACCAATCAAGATGTGCCAAGTGGCGAGATCAGAAAAAAAGAAAAAAAAACAAAAAAACCCATCGCCAAACGCTCCCTAGACGGGCAGTGTATCGCACGCGCCAAAACCGCCCACTCTCGTGGCGCCACGTGGCTTGGAACGACCCATTTTTTTTTTTCAATACCTATTGAAAAAATTCAATAGTTGAATTTTTTTCAATAACCTACAATGGTTTCAACAGTTGAATTTTTTTTTCTAACACCTTTTTTTTTGATATCCAGGTTCCCAGCTTCGCCACCCCTTATACTCTTTTTTTTTTTTGATACCCAGGTTCCCAGCTTTGCCACCCCTTATACTCCTGGCCCCAAAGGAGCCCTCCTACAAGACATATACATCACTCCATCACTCCAGCTCCTAAGGATCCTGAAACTCAGGGGAATCGAACCTATGACCTCCCAGAAGGGAGACCGGTTAACATACCACAAGACCAGAAAGCCTTAGGTTCTAACACTTTTTTTTTCCATTGTAAATGGCCAATCTTTTTCTGATGACGCGAAATGTCAATTTCCTTAATAAAGATGCCACTTTAAAAAATAAAATAAAAAATAACCTCTTGGCTAGTTGGCTGCCCTTCTCGTATATCTCCCCCCCCCCCCCTTATACTCCTGGCTTCAAGGGAGTCCTCCTATAAGGTATTTACATCACTCCATCACTCTAGCTCCTAAGGATTCTGAAACTCGGGGGAATTGAACCTATAACCTCTCAGAAGGGAGGCCGGTTTTTACCACAAAACCAGGCCTTAGGTTTTAACACTTTTTTTTTTCCATTGTAAATGGCCAATCTTTTTCTGATGACGCGAAATGTCAATTTCCTTAAGGGCAAGTCCAATGGTGGTCCTAAAACTTAATTTTGATACCCATTTGAAAGACTTTCTATCCCCAATGGTAAAAGCATTAAGTCCTAAAATTAAGTTTAGTCCTTAACAAAGTCCTAAAATTGAGACTTTGCTAAGGACCAAAGCTTGTTCATCACTTGCGCAAGTGAGCCACAATGGAAGGAAATGTGAGGGAACATCTTTCTCTGTTGCTTGTCCCCCCTTCCCATCAACCTCTTGTCACCACAAAATTTCCCAATCCAATGAATTCCTCCGTCCAATTATTTTGATTTATAATTTATTTGATTTTTTAAAAATTATTGATGAGATATTATTTTTTTTGCAAGAGTGAAGAGATAGTGATTAAATTATTGATTTAAATATATTTCAATTTTTATATAATTATTTATAAAATTTTAAATTTTATTAAAAATAATTATTATATTTCAAAATTGTTTATAAAATTTTAATTTTTGATAAAAATAATTAATTAAAAGTAAGGTGAAAACACTAGCACATGGAAAAAGTAGGGTGAAAAGATTAGCACATGGGAAAAGTAGGGTGAAAACACTATTTTTGGCAGTTTCAACACCATTTTTTAAACTTTCTTCACCATTTCAATTATTTTGGCAGTTCTTTTTGACTGCTTTTCAAATATTTTTTTTTATTATTTTTTTCATTCTTGCAATTGGCTATATATTCAATTCATACTTCATTTGAACACACAGAGTTACTCAACTCTCTTTCTTTCATTTCCTTTCTGCCTTTATTCTACTTCCTTTTATTTTATAAAAAAATTTAAACAACTTCAAAAATGACAACAAAAAGATTAGAGGGTTGGAAAGTAAGTGAAGATGAATTACTCTGTCAAGCTAAATTGATTGTTGGCGGTGATCCTGAGTTTGGAGTCAACCAAAAAGATGCAACTATGTGGAAAAAAGTGGCTAGTTATTATGATTCACATCGCACGGGATGTGAACGAGATCAAAAAGGTTGCAACTCACGTTGGAAAAAAATTTCAAAAGAATGCATGATTTATAGTGCATCTTTAAACTTGGCTGAAGCCGTTCGATCAAGTGGTGAAAATTTCACCGATACGATAATTTTACTGTCTATTTTTTTGCATTTAAAATGAAAATTATATTTTCATATTCGATGACATACTTTTTTTTTCATGTTGCATGTATTTTAGATATTATTGGCTGAGTCAAACTACTTCAAAGTAACTAATAAGCCTTTCAAGTTACAACACTGTTGGAATTTATTGAAAGATTCGCCAAAGTTTCAAAATCCTCCATCATTAGGAACTCCAATTAGTCTTTCTGACGATGGCACACCAGGATCTGAAGAAGGTACTCCTTCCTACACAAGGCCTATCGGACAAAAGGCAGCAAAAGCGGCAAGGCGAAAGAAAGACCAGTCAGAAAGTTCTAAATATATGGTTTTAAGCTCTCTCCACATCCTTCCGATATGCCTCTTGCATCTTTGCAAAATGTTGTTGTTGTGGCGTGCCGGGATTGGATATTGTCTTAACAAATGTCGCCCAACGAGGATATATACCATCAACTAAATAATATCCGTTGCCGTAATGCCTTCCATTAACTTCAAAGTCAACTTGATGATTTCTACCTTCATAGTTAGTAATCCCACTCATAATCTTTTCACATAAATGCGTATGCATTCTGAAGCGATTGCGAAATGTACTCGGTGAGTAAGTACATGGATTGGCAAAGTATTGGACATGGAGCAAGGCATGCGCACTCTCTCTATGACGTCGTATGTAACTCCGGCCAGGCACAGAACCGCCCCATTGTGACGATTCTTCATCAGCTCTTTCTTGCTCGGCATTGAATGCAGACATCATTACTAACGAACGACGACGCCTAGCTTTATCTTCTCGATCATGCTTGGACATTAAATTACGTAACATATCCATTAATCAAGCAAAGCAAAAGGATAGAAATATTGAAAATTATGAACTGATGGTTTTTTTTTTGGGGGGGGGGGGAGGTGTGTGGAGATTGTGCAGAATATACTCCTTCTTGACCCTTTTTATTGAAAAATTTTGCTCATTATATTGTAAGAAGTTATCCTAAAAAATCTATCCATAATCCAAAGTAACAAATAAGAATGTGACATATAGCAAAAAATCCTATCCATAAAAATCCTATTAAATAACGTGGGGCCCATTAAAACTATTGGTGAGATATTAAATTTTTTTGCTGGAGGTAGTGATTTAGTTTTTGATTTAAAATTTATTCAATTTTAAATAATTATTTAACAATTTTGATTTTTATTGAAAAATAATTAGTTTAAATAATTATTATATTTCGAAATTATTTATAAAATTTTAATTTTTGATAAAAAATAATTAATTAAAATAATTATTATATTTCAAAATTATTTATCAAATTAAAAATATTATAAAAGTTATTAACTTTAAAAAAACTAATTTGGTACCTAATTTTTGATACCCATTGTTGGAGATGATTTTTTAGGATCATGCAAAAAGTCCTCATGAGTATCAAAATTTGGTTTTAGGACCCTTAGGACTAGGACCACCATTGGACTTGCAAGATGCCACTTTTTTTTTAAAAAATAAAAAATAACCTCTTGGCTAGTTGGCTGCCCTTTTCGTATATCCCCCCCCCCCCCTCCCTGTCGCTGTACAACACCACCATCTCCACTTTAAATTTGGCCTTCATGTCAAGTGCTGTTCCTTCCTCGCAACTTGTCTCTCTATATTCTCTCTCATCTCATTCCAGAGACTTTTTCTATTGCGAGTCCAATGGCGTCCGATCTCGAGACTAGGGCCAAGGAAGCCTTCATCGACGACCACTTCGAACTCGCCGTTGACCTCTACTCTCAAGCCATCTAGCTCTACTCCAACCGTGCTCAGGCTAACATCAAACTCAACAACTTCACCGGCATGTATACTCTCTCTCTCTCTCTCTCCCTTCCCAATTTCGGTCACGAACTGGACATGCCGCTTCGAGTCTGTTGTTTTCGTTCAATTTCTTCTGTGAGGCTTCTCAATTCGCTAATTCAATCACTTTTGTCAATCGAGTGGATAGTGAAGAATTAATCATAGAATTATGTTTCTTTTGTACTGTTGTTTGTTTGTTGATTTGGTAATTCCTCTGTTTCTTTTTGTGATGTTCTTAATTAGTTGAACTGCTTTATGGTTGCGGAGTTCTTATATTTTCAAATAGTAAATCTATTAGTTATCTAAATTTCTTGTATCTAACATCTATTTGATTGGTTTACTAGTGTGTTTAGAATCGAGTAAAGTACCTTTTAGGTTAGTAAACTTTTTAAATTTTTACCTTTTAGTCAGTGTACTAATTTTTTTTAACTAAGAGTCCTTAAACTTACTTATTTAGGATTAGTTGATCCTTCGGTCAGTCAACCGTTTATTTTTCCGTTAGTCAAAGCTGAGTTGGCAAATTAGTTGCTAATTTAACATGACGTGGTAATGAGTAGGAGAAATACAAAGTCACATCCTGGAACCACTTCAATCCGCGACCAATCCGGCCGCAAAGCGTCCTTCAATTCGTCCGCAAAGCGTCCTTCAATTCGTCCGCAAAGCGTCCTTCAATCCGTCCGCAAAGCGCCCCAACTTCCTTGCGCGATCGCCCTAATCCTGGCTGTGCGGTCGCCCATCAGCACAGCAACTCATGGCAATTCAGATTTCTCTCACGGCGGTCGCCCATCTTCTCACGGCGGTCGCCCATCCCTTGCGTCTTGTCTTCCTATCCACTCACTTCACCTATAGACCATTTCAAGGGGTGAGTTCTATTTAAATCAAAATCGCTCGAGATTCATTTGTCTTTGAATGAAATTAGTTCATTTTTTTGTTACCTTGGAACCTTGGATTGTTAGTTATTGTTCTGAGATTCATTTGTCTTTGAATTAATTCTTTGATAGTCATTTATATGGGTTGCTCATAAGGTGTTTGATAATAGGTCCCAATGGTAGTTTTCATACAATGAAAATGAAATGATATACTCTTTATAATATTGCAATTTCCTGTCGTAAGAATATCAATTTTCCTTGTAAAAGATTTGAAATATGTGCTGAAAAATTATTGGTAATGCTTCAAAATCTAAATATCTCTACCATATTAATCATCACCAACCATTGGTGTTTCATTTCTTCCCCATTTTGAAAAACAAGAGGAGCTCCATCTTCAACTTACGAAGAAATGAGTCAAATTTTAAGCTCCATAGCTAGTCTGACTAAGTTCTGTGGTCTTCACAGGAACAAGAACATTCATTTTCATTCTTTGAATATTTCCAGATACGCATCGAAAGAATTGGCATAGCCTCATAGTTTCACAAAGGCGTAACTTTCAATGCCGTCAGTTCAGCAGATAAATGTCAAGGCATCTAAAAGCTTATGCACATGGAATATTTATCGAATGTTAATGTCCTGGAAAGTCGTCTGATATCTAACAAAATTCTGGAGAAGATCTTCACTCTAACTGAAAAATCTGGATACTCAAGGTAAGAAAGTAGATGTCTAGGGAATGTGCGCATTGAAAAAATTAGGGAATGTGCGCATTGAAAAATACGTAAGAAGTAATTAGGGGTAATTTGGTTAAAACGGTATACACTTGCATTTAATGATTTTTTGCTTATATTTTAGGCCACCAAAATGTTGCTTATAAACAAGGCAGGAGGGAGTAAGACTTTGAGTGGAAGCGAGGTAGGATCACACTAATTATTTCGAAAAATTGGGACGCACCTGCTGTCTGATGGCTTGAGGTGATTTTGCAGATGTTTTGACCACGGATTAGACAACCAGTCTCCAAAAGGGAGATGGAAACTAGGTCTTTCTCCTTGTTTGTGCTCACCCTGAGTAGTATCTTTCCCTTCAGCCTCAGAAGGATTACACTGTTGGATCTGGATACCATCATTTCCTAGCTCCGAGTTTGCAACTAATTCTGATGATTTGGATGCTCTTATCAGGGAAGCCGCACTCCTGCAACCAATCAAACATGATGCTTCAAACAGCTGTAAGTGGTTTCATGCAACTGACTTTAAACAACAAAAAGTGGGTTACATAAAGCTTGTATAAAGTGGATAGCCTCATAAAAGTAAGTACTATCAGCAATTCAGATGCTTTATCTGTTTGTTTGATCAACTTAAAGAAAAGTTATCAACTGCAGGGAAGAGGTGCCAGATATAATATCCAGCATCCTTAACCAGCTTCTGCACAGGTCAAGAATATATTGACTTGTCAAATTAACAAGCAATCAGACAGAACAACTATAATATGTATTGGCAGGTTATTATTTTATGAATATGACAAAGGTCACAAATAAAAATCTAAAAACAGTCTCATAACTGATCAGAACCACATATATGGTCTACTTACCAAACCCTCAAAAATATGGCCACTCATCATAGCAACCAATGTAAAAGAACTTACAGTTCCCTCAAGTTGGGTTTTCATTCAAAAATAACTCAGAAGAATATGGCCCACTGTTGTATGTTAATGGAAATGGTCGTGTGCACAGTACATAAGCATTGGAATTGGTAAAACCGACACAAACTAAATATACATCCCAACAGCCCTGTTTTAATTCTAAAGTCTAAATTAACTCGGATCAACTGCGGGCAGGCCAAAAACTGACCTCTAATACCGGCTTCCACAGCTGTCCACCTTCTGAGCTAGTATGTTCTCTCACCTTTCCCCCCTCTTTCCTACCAGATCACGCAAGGCCACCAATCACCGTCACTCACTAAACAAGACTGCTGGTCTGCTACAATACGAAGCTTCATGCCAAGTATTGACACTAACGTAATGTTTGTTTCCTGCTCGTGATGGCCGAAGAGTAAATATGATTGAGTTCGTGAAACAACTATTGGCAGAATTCAGATAAAAACGATCGGATATGCTCTGGCTCATATAGTAAAAGTCGATGGTGGCTCTAACAGAACTCAATTTGAGTTGTTCCGATTATTTTATCAGAATCAGTGTAACGATTCCAAAGGGAATGGGTGTTAGCGAGAACGAATGCAAATGTTTTTCACATTTTTCCATAGCAATTCAAGCGACTCAATTGTGAAATCAGCGTATTAATTTAAGTCGACCCAAAGGGGAATGACAAAACATAGGAATATTCTAAATTACAAGGAAAAAAAGATTTTTTATAAGTAAAAACTAAAAGGAAGGAAAGCGAAATGGTAAACACTTAATTAAAAAAATAAAAGTTCCACTTCGACCTCACACTTCCTGACAATCAAATTACGAAATAGCATAGAACCACGAAAAAGGCAGCAATAGATGCAAAGAACTCTTAACTTAGTACTCCCTCAGTCCCATTTATATTGGGTTCCTATGTGACCAAATCTGGCCAATATAAATGGGGGTGGGGGGAGTAAACCATTTAGTTGTTTCATGAATTGGACGGATGAATTTCTTTCGAAAAGACAGAGTCGTCACGCCGTTTTGATTATGCCCAAAACATTGAAAAAAGGCTTTGATGTTGTGTGATGAGATTTTTGATTTCGGAGGTCAGGTTACGCCTCGGGAAGAGAATTTTGAGCTCACCCGACGCGCCTCATATACATGAGTCTCTCTAAACCTTTCTTTGAAAATTGTGTGTGTGTGTTTGAAATGGTTTAAAGATGAGAGAAATTCTACACTCACTCGGGCAGAACCTCCCCCAATTTAACTCTCGTTTTACACTCGCTAGACTCACGGATTTTGACTATTTTGAGTCGTTTTTGGGTGTTTGGAGTTTTTGTGGGTGAGTGTGGGTTGATTGAGGATGAATATAGTTTGTGGGACGTCAGGAGGTCGATCGGGACGGACCGGGAAGGCCTCGGGATGGCTCGGGACGCCTCGGGATGCCTGAAAACTGCTAAAAACACGATAAATTCCGGCGACCAAACAACTGAGAACTTAACTTATCAGTAAGTTCTCAATTGTCAACTAAACTAATAACAACACGATCAACTCCGACGTCTAAACAATTGAGAACTTATCAGTAAGTTCTCATTTGTCAACTAAACTACTAAAAACACGATCAACTCCGGCGACCACCAACTCCGACGACCGAACAACTGAGAACTTATCAGTAAATTTTCAGTTGTCAACTACATTACTAAGAACACGATCAACTCCGGCGACCACCAACTACGGCTACCTCTCAGTAAGTTCTCAGTTGTCAACTAAACTATTACTAATAACACGATCAACTCCGGCACCAAACAACTGAGAACTTAACTTATTAGTAAGTTCTCAATTGTCAACTAAACTACTAAACACACGATCAACTCTGTCGACCACCAAATTCGGTGAACAAACAACTGATAACTTAACTTATCAGTAAGTTCTCGGTTGTCAACTAAACTAACAAGAAAATGATCAACTCTGGCAACCACCAAATTCGGTGACCAAACAAATGAGAACTTATTAATACTCCCGCCGTCCCAAAATGAATGTCCAACGATTTTCATATTTTCTCTTGATAATTAGCAAATTTGAAATTGTTTTGTACATTCATTTTAGGATCGAGGCACTATATAATCTATTAGTATATAATAATTGTGATTATATGATATAACTAGTATGTTGTAAATATAATCCCTTCAAATTTCTAACAAAAGGATCAAAGTTGCACAAAGCTAATTAACAAGAATATACTAAGTGAAATACGATGTTTCATTGTCTTATGATGTAAATTTGATTACACTGATGGATTAGAAGGTAATTTTCTCTTTCAAAAAAGTACTCTCTTTCTCTTTGTGCCCTAATGAATCTCTAAAATTTATTTAGGTATGTTATGATACTTTTTGGGCAATTAATTCAGCAACCAAAATGAATAAAATTTCTAATTATTCACTTTTCAAACATCTAAATTTGCAATAAATAGCTCACAACCATTCGGTCTGTAACTTTCAATGGGCTTTCTCTTTTTCTTGAAATGTTTTAAAAAGATTTTATTTTTTAAAGGCAAAAATCAGATTTTTCAATTTGATTTTTCATGGCAAGTTGAAATTTCAAATGTTTTTAGAGAGAGAATGAAGGGGAGGACATTAAAATCGCTATTAACACGGGCAAGTCCAACTTTGGTTTGATCCATAGTTATTAAAAGCGCACCTAGGCTCCGGGCGCAGAGAGGCTCAGCTTTGGAGCCTGGATTGTGCTAGGCGAGGCGTTGTTTCATAGGCGATGGATTAGGCGCGCCTAGGGCTGAAGCGCGAGCCTTGATGGTGTGCGCCTAGGCTCCGGGCACAATAATTGACCAACAATTAAATCGTAATTAAACCTAATACGCGACTAATACTCTTCTCTACCACGACTCTCACGTACACGTGTCATAACTCTGTATAAGAGTAGCGATCACTAGAAAATCCTTCAAACTAACAGCGACGACCTCCGTCGACCTGGGAAGAACTCTGGCGATCTCCCTGATCACTTGATGTTGTATGTATATTATATTTTTGGTATAATATACATACATTTATGACATATAACGTATGTTTGTGCTTGTTTCTTTTATGACTTATATCGTATGTTTGATTTACTACTTGCATTTGATTTAATGCTCATCTTCTTGATGTTGTATGTATATGATGGGTTAAAAATCCCACTTGTAATAAAAACACCTCGCAAGTGTACGAGTGTCGAAATGATAGCGTACACAAGTAAGGGGTCGAATCCATAGGGAATTGTTGGGTGATTGAGTCGATTTGAGTAATGTAAAACAACAATAATAAAACAAGTAAAAGGGGAGGGGTTGGTTTTGAAAAATAACGAACAACTACAATTATCAAGATTAAAAACTAACGCTAGGAAAGACAAGTAGACAAAGAGAGCAAATTCAAATAGAGATTAAAACAATAATAAGAAAGGATTTCATGGATTGGATTTCATTTAATCACAAAATACTATGCCATTAATTTGAAAAAATATATTAATTTCTATCTTGGGTTCAATCACCAAAGTCAATATTGGTACGGTAAGGCCGCCGGATTTCAATCTATTCATTTCTATTCAATCACTTTTCGCAAATCAAGTCCAAGTGATTAAAAAAGAAAGCTTTAAGCTTTAAAGATTTTTATGAACCAAAACCCATGTAGCATCAATCAAGAAAACCAATAGATTTCAACATCTAGCAAAGTCTAAGTCAAAATTCCCAAATCAATATAAGAAATTGACACCCATAAAGTAAAAAGAAAAAAATTAGGAATCAACCACAATTTAATCCAAGAAACTTTCATTAAAATAGCAAAGATGAACAAGACATCAATTAATGAGATAAAATAATTAATGGCATAACATAAGTAGTGACTAAATTACCATCCAATCCATGAAACAAAGAGTTTAGCTACACATAATAATAAAAATAGAAATAAAAATACTAAAATAAAAATAGAAAACTTACAGAACAAAAAATGAGGAAATGAGAAAATCCCAAAAATGGGAGCTGCCTCCCTTCCTCCCAAAATAACACACTGACCTAAAATATTACACATTTTCTATTTATACTCCAAGAAACACACGGCTGATTTTCCATGAGGATTGGGCCAAGATTGATTAAGGCCCACGAATAAACCAAGGAAGGCCCAAAAATTCCAAGGAGCTGGCTGGAGCTTGGCGTGGGAATTGGCTGGGAAAATGGGCTGTTGCTGAATTGACTTGGGCCTGGACAGGAGCTGGCCCAAAATTGGCCTTGGCTTGGGCAAACGCCGTTGATACTTGGGCGGCCGCCGTAGGGCCTCGGCCCAACAAGGGCGACCGCCGAAGGTGAAAGGGCGCTGGCCAAATCTCATTCCATCTTTTCTTTTTATTTAATTTCTTTTTCTTTTCTTTTCTAATTCCTCCGCCTCGCTCCGTCTCGAATTTTAATCTTTTCTCCACCTTAAACCACTAATTTTTCCACCATTTCAACCTGAAATTAAAACAACACTAACAAAACAATTAAACTACAATTTTACTCGGAAATTTTGCAATAAATATAATTTAGAACGTATAAAATGGATACGAAAATATATCCATCAAATACCCCCAAACCTATCTTTTGCTCGTCCCCGAGTAAAATAAAACATAGATATAACTAAATTAATTAACTACAAACACTTAAAACAATAATGAAAGAAAATAACTAAACATATTTTTGGTGTTGTGCAATTTATAAAAGAGTTTGCCAACTAATGTCTCAACTTTTTCTCCAACAAATCAAGATGTGAGTTACCATGTACATGGAGTTTCAACCACATGAATGCATTCAAATTATATTAAAACTTTTTCGAACAAGTCACAGGGACAATTTTCACCAATCCAAATTTCCTTATAAGATCACTTAGAACATATCCTAGATCAAAAGAGAAGAAGATGATGCACTAAGCATGGAAAAGATTTCCATAGGCACTTTCACACACTTGCCAACCCGTTTAATCCACATTGAGAGCAAGGCTTAGGAAGGTCACTACTTACATTAAATTCTCACTACAAAGCAACTCCCACACTAAGTAGCTTCCTCCTCTCTTGGTCATTACAAACTTAGACAACACAAAGGGCAAGATAAACATAAAAGCACATTATTTGTGTCAACGTAGGTACAAGAATGTTTAATCATTCTCGGAGCGGGAATCGGTACCAAGGATTCAACTTTTTTTTTTTTTTGATATTTCTCGTGCTTTTTCTTTAATCCTTGCCATTCCTTTCCTCTTCTTAACGCGACACTTATTCTTTTCTTTTTTTCTTTTTTCTTTTTTTTTTTTTTTTTTTTTTTAACATACATAACTTGATACTTGCCCCCCTATTTACAATACAAAGCAAATTCTCCTAAGTTGACCCTTTAACCCCACTTCAATGCCTCATAACCTCTTGATTTGATATTGACAAGTATGCAATTGTGTTCTAGAAATCCCGAATATGTTAAGTGCTCCTATAAAGTCACCTAGATCAATGAAAAATGTCCCAAAATATAGTGCACTTTTTGAATCGAATGCTTCCATGAAATTTCAAGTCCCAACATCTAACATACACCACAAATAAATAATATCAAGATTCACAACGCAAAAAGATACAAGGTTGGCAAACCTTCTTATAAAAAACACAACAATTTTTTTTTTTTATTTATTGATGCAAAATAAAAATGACATAAAATTAAAATATTTTTTTCGAGGGTGACACTATAAACACTCCCCTATAAACCCACAAACTCAGGGAGATCCTTTCGGATGACTCAATAATTCAACAATTTAAAACAAAACCAACTAACTACTCTAAATTACTCTAAATTACTCTACTTTGGTAAAATATGTTGATCGCACCAAAGGTTGCCTACGTCCCCAAAACAATGAGCGGACTACTCATTGAAATAGGCTCAGGTCACCGTAGTTCAAACACTTCCCCTCAATAAATGAGAGGAAGACACAATTTGACTCGATTTTTTTTTTTTTTAATAAAAGGCAAACTAAACAAGAATCATACGCTAACATTATAAACATACTTTCACCCCCAAACCTAAATAGTGTTATGTCCTCATGGCATGAAAACCAAAAGAAAGCAAAACTCAAATTCGGGAGGGGGGATGAAAAGTAAAAGACATAAAATAAAAGACAGAAATTAAAGACGAAAAGCAAGTAAAATCATACCATGTTGGGGTGCCTCCCAACTAGCGCTTTGTTTAAGGTCGTTTAGCTAGACCGATGCCAAGGCGTCTTTAACCTTCACCTTTCTCCCTTTTGCCCACTTTGCATTCTCGCGGGTCTTGGTTTGTACATCACGCCCCATATACATTCCCCGAAATATGATATAATCTAGCACCCACGAAAATTTTTGACATTGAAGTTTCTTGGGCTTCGTCTCTCGGGAGTCCTTGCCACTTTCTTCGTCTTCAAAGATGGGAGGGATCATCAAAATGATGGAGGGTTCTTCTTTGGCACTTTCCATAAGTTGAGGTAGGCAGTCATCTACACACGGCTCGTTGATCTTGGTGGGTATGACCATATCACCTTGAAGCTCATTGCCACACATATCACCATATAACGCAAATTCAATCTCATCAACTTGCTCATGCCATGATTTTTCTATAATTTCTTCCGTCTCCATACAACCCGAACCATCATACAATTGCACTTCACTAGAATTTTCATGGGAGGTTTCATAGACAAAATCCTCCGTTTCATTTTCCAAAAGTGGCTCTTGTTGTAGTTCGTTCTCAAGTTCTTCATCGGAGTCTTCATAGACAAAGCTCCCCAATGTGTCCCCCAATGGTTGCTCTTTGGGTTGTGAAAGAATCATATCAATCCATTGTTGCATTTGTGCCTCCATCCTACTCATGGTTGCCTTAAATTGCTTGTCTTGTTGACGTCTCTCCTCTTTCAACATAAGAGCTTCCTCTTTCAAAAGAAAATTCTCCTCCTTCAAGAGGTGATATTCCTCCTCCCATTCATATTGGTCCGGAGGGACCGAACTTGTATCTCGCTCACATCCTCCCAATGCCTCTAGTATTTTAGTCACGTGAGCTCCCAACCTATCCATGGTTGCATCTAATCGTTGTTGTTGTTGACGATTTTCCTCCTTATATCTTTCTATAGCTTCCTCCCATGGTTGCTTTTCAAGTTGAGGATGAGAAGGCTCATGGTAATGTGGCTCATAACTGTTCCATCCATGACTTTGAGAATGGAAGGGACTCCCCTCTTGTACCTGTGGATAACACTCAAGAGAAAACGTCCTCGAAGGACACTCATATGAAGCATGAGAGTATAATCCACAATAAACACATGACTCATAAATGCCATAATTATGCATCCTTGAGTCCACACAAAAATTTACACTACACAAATATTTACACTACCTAAGCTATTTACACTACCTAAATCAACAAATTCAACCTAAACAATTCCCCGGCAACCGCGCCAAAAACTTGATGGGTTAAAAATCCCACTTGTAATAAAAACACCTCGCAAGTGTACGAATGTCGAAATGATAGCGTACACAAGGGGTCGAATCCATAGGGAATTGTTGGGTGATTAAGTCGATTTGAGTAATGTAAAACAACAATAATAAAACAAGTAAAAGGGGAGGGGTTGGTTTTGAAAAATAACGAACAACTACAATTATCAAGATTAAAAACTAATGCTAGGAAAGACAAGTAGACAAAGAGAGCAAATTCAAATAGAGATTAAAACAATAATAAGAAAGGATTTCATGGATTGAATTTCATTTAATCACAAAATACTATGCCATTAATTTGAAAAAATATATTAATTTCTATCTTGGGTTCAATCACCAAAGTCAAGATTGGTACGGTAAGGCCGCCGGATTTCAATCTATTCATTTCTATTCAATCACTTTTCGCAAATCAAGTCCAAGTGATTAAAAAAGAAAGCTTTAAGCTTTAAAGATTTTTATGAACCAAAACCCATGTAGCATCAATCAAGAAAACCAATAGATTTCGACATCTAGCAAAGTCTAAGTCAAAATCCCCAAATCAATATAAGAAATTGACACCCATAAAGTAAAAAGAAAAAAATTAGGAATCAACCACAATTTAATCCAAGAAACTTTCATTAAAATAGCAAAGATGAACAAGACATCAATTAATGAGATAAAATAATTAATGGCATAACATAAGTAGTGACTAAATTACCATCCAATCCATAAAATAAAGACTTAGCTACCCATAAACATAAAGATAGAAACTAAAATACTAAATAAAAAAGAAAACTTACAGAAAAAAAATGAGGAAATGAGAAAATCCCAAAAATGGGAGCTGCCTCCCTTCCTCCCAAAATAACACATTCACCTAAAATATTACACATTTTCTATTTATACTCCAAGAAACACACGGCTGATTTTCCATGAGGATTGGGCCAAGATTGATTAAGGCCCACGAATAAACCAAGGAAGGCCCAAAAATTCCAAGGAGCTGGCTGGAGCTTGGCGTGGGAATTGGCTGGGAAAATGGGCTGTTGCTGAATTGACTTGGGCCTGGACAGGAGCTGGCCCAAAATTGGCCTTGGCTTGGGCGAACGCCGTTGATACTTGGGCGGCCGCCGTAGGGCCTCGGCCCAACAAGGGCGACCGCCGAAGGTGAAAGGGCGCTGGCCAAATCTCATTCCATCTTTTCTTTTTATTTAATTTCTTTTTCTTTTCTTTTCTAATTCCTCCGCCTCGCTCCGTCTCGAATTTTAATCTTTTCTCCACCTTAAACCACTAATTTTTCCACCATTTCAACCTGAAATTAAAACAACACTAACAAAACAATTAAACTACAATTTTACTCGGAAATTTTGCAATAAATATAATTTAGAACGTATAAAATGGATACGAAAATATATCCATCAGTATACTATGTTTTTAGTATTTTAAGGCATTTTTGCGTCGTCACTCGGGCGAGCGCTCGCCTTAAGCCTAGGCTCCGGGCACACCTTTGGCGCCTTGGTGCGCCTTGGGCCTTTAATAACTATGGTTTGATCTTTGAGAGCGCCATAGGCTTTCCGCCAAGTCTGAAAAGTTCCCATCCATTGGAATCTCTGATTCCGTCGAGATCGGTTTCTCCTTTCCTTTAATCTCGTAATCGGAGTCGGAAACAGGGATGTAAGAACCAATCTCTCCCCCTCTCAGTAGACGTGTTCTTCAGAGGTTCGTTCCCCGCTAAACTGTCTGCTTTCTGCACACCGCGGAAATGGTCTCTCTCTCTCACACACACATATGTTGGGATTGGAGTCCTAAACTATGAGGAAAAAGGTGTCTAAATCGGAGGAGTTGGTGGGATCAAGGAGGAAAATCGTCAGAGGGGGGACTGTTGTGTTGGGCGACCGCCCAGGTGGTGGTGGGCGACCGCCCACATGATCAGAAGGTTGGCTCGAAAGTTTTTCCATCTTGGGCGACCGCCCATGGGGTGGTAGGCGACCGCCCACGTGTCGGGGAGGATTTTCTGCAGCAGATTTTATTTCCTATTTTGATACAAACTCTTCTTAATTTGATTTAGGGTTTCCTTGTATTGCTATATAAGCATAGATACGACCTAGAACACTTTGTAGTTGTAGTAGCAACATATTAGAAGGTGTCTAATACAATATTGGCTTGGCAATTGTCCCCGGACGTAGTTCATGTGTTGAATGAACCGGGTAAACAACTCTTGTGTTCTTGTGTGTGTGATTCTTCCATTATTGTGCGTGTGGGTGTGTTGATTTCTTGTCTAGATTGCAACGGGGTACTACCAAATTCACAACAACATACAATGTCATGCTCTCTCTCTCTCTCTCTCTCTCTCTCTTCTTTTCTTTCTCTGAGGTAGGGAGGCGAAGGGAGGGTGGCCGGAGGTAGGGAGGGGAGTGGTGGCCGGAGAGTGATAGATAGAGATGATCGCCGGAGTAGGAGAAATGGTCGTCGGAGTAGGGAAGGGGAGAGGTGGTCGGAATTATGGGTGGTCAGAGGTGATAGGGTAGAGAGAGTATAGAGAGGGAGAGAGAGGGGGAGTGTATTTTGTGTGGGTGTAAATTGGGAGGGGTGGAATTATTTATGCTTAGAGAGAGACCATTTCCGCGGTGTGCAGAAATCAGACAGTTTAACAGGGGAACGAACCTCTGAAGAACACGTCTATCGAAAGGGGGAGAGATTGGTTCTTACATTCCTGTTTCCGATTACAATGAATGTCATTTCTTTTAAGAAAATTATCCCTAAATATTATTTTACTAATCACTTTATACTTGCAAATTTAGATATTTGGAAAGTGAATAATTAAAAATTTTATTCATTTTTGTTGCTGAATTAATTTTCCAAAAAGTATCATAACATACCTAAATAAATTTTAGAGATTCATTAGGGTACAAAGAGAAAGAGAGTACTTCTTTTGTAAGAGAAAATTACCTTCTAATCCATCAGTGTAATCAAATTTACATCGTAAAACAATGAAACATCGTATTTCACTTAGTATATTCTGGTTAATTAGCTTTGTGCAACTAGTGGAGTGCCCTAGAATAGATTCAATAGAAAGTACTACTTGTCGCCTTATTTATAAGCAAAACTAACCACTCACACATATTAAAAAAAATTAGTTAAAAGTAGCAGTTTAATTGCCTTAATTTTATAACAAAAAATGAGTGATAATTACTACGATAACCTCATATTAGATGTCTAGGGAAAGTGCGCATTGAAAAATACGTAAGAAGTAATTAGGGGTAATTTGGTTAAAACGGTATACACTTGCATTTAATGATTTTTTGCTTATATTTAAGGCCACCAAAATGTTGCTTATAAACAAGGCAGGAGGGAGTAAGACTTTGAGTGGAAGCGAGGTAGGATCACACTAATTATTTCGAAAAATTGGGACGCACCTGCTGTCTGATGGCTTGAGGTGATTTTGCAGATGTTTTGACCACGGATTAGACAACCAGTCTCCAAAAGGGAGATGGAAACTAGGTCTTTCTCCTTGTTTGTGCTCACCCTGAGTAGTATCTTTCCCTTCAGCCTCAGAAGGATTACACTGTTGGATCTGGATACCATCATTTCCTAGCTCCGAGTTTGCAACTAATTCTGATGATTTGGATGCTCTTATCAGGAAGCCGCACTCCTGCAACCAATCAAACATGATGCTTCAAACAGCTGTAAGTGGTTTCATGCAACTGACTTTAAACAACAAAAAGTGGGTTACATAAAGCTTGTATAAAGTGGATAGCCTCATAAAAGTAAGTACTATCAGCAATTCAGATGCTTTATCTGTTTGTTTGATCAACTTAAAGAAAAGTTATCAACTGCAGGGAAGAGGTGCCAGATATAATATCCAGCATCCTTAACCAGCTTCTGCACAGGTCAAGAATATATTGACTTGTCAAATTAACAAGCAATCAGACAGAACAACTATAATATGTATTGGCAGGTTATTATTTTATGAATATGACAAAGGTCACAAATAAAAATCTAAAAACAGTCTCATAACTGATCAGAACCACATATATGGTCTACTTACCAAACCCTCAAAAATATGGCCACTCATCATAGCAACCAATGTAAAAGAACTTACAGTTCCCTCAAGTTGGGTTTTCATTCAAAAATAACTCAGAAGAATATGGCCCACTGTTGTATGTTAATGGAAATGGTCGTGTGCACAGTACATAAGCATTGGAATTGGTAAAACCGACACAAACTAAATATACATCCCAACAGCCCTGTTTTAATTCTAAAGTCTAAATTAACTCGGATCAACTGCGGACAGGCCAAAAACTGACCTCTAATACCGGCTTCCACAGCTGTCCACCTTCTGAGCTAGTATGTACTCTCACCTTTCCCCCCTCTTTCCTACCAGATCACGCAAGGCCACCAATCACCGTCACTCACTAAACAAGACTGCCGGTCTGCTACAATACGAAGCTTCATGCCAAGTATTGACACTAACGTAATGTTTGTTTCCTGCTCGTGATGGCCGAAGAGTAAATATGATTGAGTTCGTGAAACAACTATTGGCAGAATTCAGATAAAAACGATCGGATATGCTCTGGCTCATATAGTAAAAGTCGATGGTGGCTCTAACAGAACTCAATTTGAGTTGTTCCGATTATTTTATCAGAATCAGTGTAACGATTCCAAAGGGAATGGGTGTTAGCAGAGAACGAATGCAAATGTTTTTCACATTTTTCCATAGCAATTCAAGCGACTCAATTGTGAAATCAGTGTATTAATTTAAGTCGGCCCAAAGGGGAATGACAAAACATAGGAATATTCTTAATTACAAGGAAAAAAAGATTTTTTATAAGTAAAAACTAAAAGGAAGGAAAGCGAAATGGTAAACACTTAATTAAAAAATAAAAGTTCCACTTCGACCTCACACTTCCTGACAATCAAATTACGAAATAGCATAGAACCACGAAAAAGGCAGCAATAGATGCAAAGAACTCTTTACTTAGTACTCCCTCATTCCCATTTATATTGGGTTCCTATGTGACCAAATCTGGCCAATATAAATGGGGGTTTGGGGGGGGGTAGTAAACCATTTAGTTGTTTCATGAATTGGACGGATGAATTTTTTTCGAAAAGACAGAGTCGTCACGCCGTTTTGATTATGCCCAAAACATTGAAAAAAGGCTTTGATGTTGTGTGATGAGATTTTTGATTTCGGAGGTCAGGTTACGCCTCGGGAAGAGAATTTTGAGCTCACCCGACGCGCCTCATATACATAAGTCTTTCTAAACCTTTCTTTAAAAATTGTGTGTGTGTGTTTGCGTGTTTTTTAAGAAATAAAATGCATTTGAAAATAAATGATGTCTACATTGTAAATGATGTATTGAAAACAATAATGTTTAAAGACTTGGAAATCGAAACAGTTGTTTAAAGTTCGGAAGGAGATCTCACCAATGTTGGTTTGTTTCTATCTTCCTTGGGGGAATGTGGTTGATTTGAAATGGTTTAAAGATGAGAGAAATTCTACACTCACTCGGGCAGAACCTCCCCCAATTTAACTCTCGTTTTACACTCGCTAGACTCACGAATTTTGACTATTTTGAGTCGTTTTTGGGTGTTTGGAGTTTTTGTGGGTGAGTGTGGGTTGATTGAGGATGAATATGGTTTGTGGGACGTCGGGAGGTCGATCAGGACAGACCGGGAAGGCCTCGGGATGGCTCGGGACGCCTCGGGATGCCTGAAAACTGCTAAAAACACGATAAACTCCGGCGATCAAACAACTGAGAACTTAACTTATCAGTAAGTTCTCAATTGTCAACTAAACTACTAAACTAAACTACTAACAACACGATCAACTTCGACGTCTAAACAATTGAGAACTTATCAGTAAGTTCTCATTTGTCAACTAAACTACTAAAAACACGATCAACTCCGACGACCGAACAATTGAAAACTTATCAGTAAATTTTCAGTTGTCAACTACATTACTAAGAACACGATCAACTCTGGCGACCACCAACTACGGCTACCTCTCAGTAAGTTCTCAGTTGTCAACTAAACTATTACTAATAACACGATCAACTCCGGCACCAAACAACTGAGAACTTAACTTATCAGTAAGTTCTCAATTGTCAACTAAACTACTAAACACACGATCAACTCTGTCGACCACCAAATTCGGTGAACAAACAACTGATAACTTAACTTATCAGTAAGTTCTCGGTTGTCAACTAAACTAATAAGAAAATGATCAACTCTGGCAACCACCAAATTCGGTGACCAAATAAATGAGAACTTATTAGTACTCCCGCCGTCCCAAAATGAATGTCCAACGATTTTCATATTTTCTCTTGATAATTAGCAAATTTGAAATTGTTTTGTACATTCATTTTAGGATCGAGGCACTATATAATCTATTAGTATATAATAATTGTGATTATATGATATAACTAGTATGTTGTAAATATAATCCCTTCAAATTTCTAACAAAAGGATAAAGTTGCACAAAGCTAATCAACAAGAATATACTAAGTGAAATACGATGTTTCATTGTCTTATGATGTAAATTTGATTACACTGATGGATTAGAAGGTAATTTTCTCTTCCAAAAAAAATACTCTCTTTCTCTTTGTGCCCTAATGAATCTCTAAAATTTATTTAGGTATGTTATGATACTTTTTGGGCAATTAATTCAACAACAAAAATGAATAAAATTTCTAATTATTCACTTTCCAAACATCTAAATTTGCAATAAATAGCTCACAACCATTCGGTCTGTAACTTTCCATGGGCTTTCTCTTTTTCTCGAAATGTTTTAAAAAGATTTTATTTTTTAAAGGCAAAAATCAGATTTTTCAATTTGATTTTTCGTGGCAAGTTGAAATTTCAAATGTTTTTAGAGAGAGAATGAAGGGGAGGACATTGAAATCGCTATTAACACGGGCAAGTCCAACTTTGGTTTGATCCATAGTTATTAAAAGCGCGCCTAGGCTCCGGGCGCAGAGAGGCTTAGCTTTGGAGCCTGGATTGTGCTAGGCGAGGCGCTGTTTCATAGGCGATGGATTAGGCGCGCCTAGGGCTGAAGCGCGAGCCTTGATGGTGTGCGCCTAGGCTCCGGGCACAATAATTGACCAACAATTAAATCGTAATTAAACCTAATACGCGACTAATACTCTTCTCTGCCACGACTCTCACGTACACGTGTCATAACTCTGTATAAGAGTAGCGATCACTAGGAACTCCTTCAAACTAACAGCGACGACCTCCGGCGACCTGGGAAGAACTCCGGCGATCTCCCTGATCACTTGATGTTGTATGTATACTATATTTTTGGTATAATATACATACATTTATGACATATAACGTATGTTTGAGCTTGTTTCTTTTATGACTTATAACGTATGTTTGATTTACTACTTGCATTTGATTTATTGCTTATCTTCTTGATGTTGTATGTATACTATGTTTTTAGTATTTTAAGGCATTTTTGCGTCGTCACTCGGGCGAGCGCCCGCCTTGCGCCTAGGCTCTGTGCACACCTTTTGCGCCTTAGGCCTTTAATAACTATGGTTTGATCTTTGAGAGCACCATAGGCTTTCCGCCAAGTCTGAAAAGTTCCCATCCATTGGAATCTCTGATTCCGTCGAGATCAGTTTCTCCTTTCCTTTAATCTCGTAATCGGAGTCGGAAACAGGGATGTAAGAACCAATCTCTCCCCCTCTCGGTGTGCAGAAAGCAGACAGTTTAACAGGGGAACGAACCTCTGAAGAACACGTCTATCGAAAGGGGGAGAGATTGGTTCTTACATCCCTGTTTCCGATTACAAGATTAAAGGAAAGGAGAAACCGATCTCGACGGAATCAGAGATTCCAATGGATGGGAACTTTTCAGACTTGGCGGAAAGCCTATGGCGCTCTCAAAGATCAAACCAAAGTTGGACTTGCACGCATTAATAGCGATTTCAATGTCCTCCCCTTCATTCTCTCTCTAAAAACATTTGAAATTTCAACTTGCCATGAAAAATCAAATTGAAAAATCTGATTTTTTGCCTTTAAAAAATAAAATCTTTTTAAAACATTTCGAGAAAAAGAGAAAGCCCATAGAAAGTTGCAGACTGAATGGTTGTGAGCTATTTATTGTGTAAATTGAAATTTGGAGTCCAAGTCCAACCATATTTTTGTCCAAATGTCTGACCATCAATATAGGCCACTTGATGGAGCTACTAAGTACTAACATTTTGGCCTTTCCCACCCGTGAAGGAAATAAAGATTTTACTTACTCCATCCTGCCCAAATGAACATCTATTTTTAACCAACTTTTAATTTTCAATGAATGTCATTTCTTTTAAGAAAATTATCCCTAAATATTATTTTACTAATCACTTTATACTTGCAAATTTAGATGTTTGGAAAGTGAATAATTAAAAATTTTATTCATTTTTGTTGCTGAATTAATTGTCCAAAAAGTATCATAACATACCTAAATAAATTTTAGAGATTCATTAGGGCACAAAGAGAAAGAGAGTACTTTTTTTGTAAGAGAAAATTACCTTCTAATCCATCAGTGTAATCAAATTTACATCATAAGACAATGAAACAACGTATTTCACTTAGTATATTCTGGTTAATTAGCTTTGTGCAACTTTGATCCTTAAGTTAGAAATTTGAAGGGATTATATTTACAACATACTAGTTATATCATATAATCACAGTTATTATAAACTAATAGAATATATAGTGGCTCGATCCTAAAATGAATGTACAAAACAATTTCAAATTTGCTAATTACCAAGAGTAAATATGAAAATCGTTGGACATTCATTTTGGGACGGCGGGAGTACTAATAAGTTCTCATTTGTTTGGTCACCGAATTTGGTGGTTGGCAGGGAGTTGATCGTTTTCTTATTAGTTTAACTGACAACCGAGAACTTACTGATAAGTTATCAGTTGTTTGTTAGCCGAATTTGGTGGTCGACAGAGTTGATCGTGTTTTATTAGTTTAGTTGACAATTGAGAACTTACTGATAAGTTAAGTTCTTGATTCACTCGTAGTTGCTGAAGGCGTGGTTACGACAACCATGGTTGGTGGATCTGCACCCTTGGAAGAATTAGCAAAAGGAAGGAGATGAGTTTTGGAGGATGAAAATGGTGGCGATGTAGAGGACGGCAACAACGACGAGGTATTGGCCGGATAATAATGTGGAAGAAGGATATGAGGAGGGAGGGCACGGTTCAAACAGTAAGGTAGGATAATTTTTTGATTTCACGGCCGGTGGTGTGGCCATAAATTGGCCACAATTTCAGATTTGGCGGAGTCCGGCCACCAACACCCATTGAAATTGCAAGAAGCTGATAACAGAGAAGAACTAGAGGTTGAATCGGGTTTCTGGTTAATGGGTTTGATACTCTAGATTGCAGCCTAGGGAAATGAGGTGGATTTGTGGTTTTTGGCAGAGGTGGCAGATTGTGATTGGAGACTCTAAAGTGGGGTTTTACAGTGACACCTAATTAAACTTTTTCTCTATTATATATCCAACAAACAATCTGCACAGTTCAGAAATTTCCCATTCCTCCACATAAATTGTGTCCTTAAAACTAGAATTATGGACTCGAGGATGGGAGACTTCAATATCATCTACTCTCTCTATCAGGACCATCACTAAAAAGAGTGTCTATTTTCTAACAATTTTGTCCATAAATGAAAATCAGTTTTGAAGCAAAGTTACTAAAGTTGCCTTGATAAAATTATCATATCCTAATTTATACTTGCAATGAAATAGTGTGTTAACTAAGGGTGCTCATGTATCTTTACTAGTACTAAAATGCATAAAGAGTCAAACATCCTTAATTTTCTTACAAAACCGAAAATGGATTCATTTAGTAATGGGTGGACTTCTCATTTTCTATGACTAAACCAAAGCATACAGATCTGGACTATGAACTAGAACCTTTCCCATCCATGTCCTCATCGAGATCATCATTTTCAAACCACACACCAACTCCTCAAAAACACAGTAGCCCCAAACCACTCCAATAAATGGTCTGCTAATTAAATACACAACAGCATAGATCAGTAGTATTGAATTCATACATCGTACAGTAGGGAGGAATATCACTGGGAACAAGTATGCTAATACAGTTGGTTAATAAAATACATATTTAACCATGCCTACAGAAAATAAAAGAATACTCCCTCCGTCCCACTACAATCTATACACTTACTGTTTGCACGAGAATTAAGAAAAGTGTTAGTGGAGTAGGTGTTGTGTGTATGAAAGTGAGGTAGGAGAGAGAAAATGGGGTAGTGAATAATAATTGATTTGTTGTTGTGAGTATGACATGTGAGTCCCATTAATATAAAAGTAATAAAACATTTCTATTTTAGGAAGTGCGTAGTTTGTAGTGGTACGCCCTACGAGGAAAGTGTGTAGTATGTACTTCGACGGAGGGAGTATTTACTAAGATGCGAAATCAAGAAAAAAAACCAAGGATGCAACAAGGGCAGTAAACCAACAATTTATCACAGAATCGCAGTAGAATAAGCAAGGGCAACACAACAACACTATTAGTCCAATTGAAGTATCTCATGGTATCTCGGCTTATGAAGATGGAAAAGAGAGAATCTTAATTTGCCCCGGACGATGTCAAAACAAATGCCAACAATTATTTTCCTCTAATGCAACATCCTCAAATGCAAAACTTGAAGCCTCAAGAAAACAATCTCAAAGTTAAAGAGAATAAAATTTAATATTCTTCCACCAAAATACAAAGGATTATGGAACGGAAAGAAAAATCTTTGCAAATGTGGCATTGTGGAATTGGACTTCAGTTAGCATAGCCTCATAGTTTCACAAAGGCATAACTTTCAATGCCGACAGTTCAGCAGATAAATGTCAAGGCATCTAAAAGCTTATGCACATGGAATATTTATCGAATGTTAATGTCCTGGAAAGGCGTCTGATATCTAACAAAATTCTGGAGAAGATCTTCACTCTAACTGAAAAATCTGGATACTCAAGGTAAGAAAGTAGAGCTTATCTTTGAAACCCCTGAGTTGTTGACTCCCAAATTTTAAAGAAACAACAAAACATAAATGGGTCCAACTAGTGACTCTAGTCGCTAATGAAAAAACTGAATGCACAAAACCTTCCCAAATTTAGTACTGTCGAATTAGAAAATAATCCCGGAAAATTGCACAACTCAGCAGATTTCCATGGTCTTGTCAGAAACAGATGATCCTAAGACCCAAAGTAACAAGACTGTCAGCTATCCATCCAAAATACTAAAGGAAATGAATCCAAATCCTAGAGAGAATCCAAACGCTAACTCTCTTTCTAGTGTCCAGTGATGATTTAGAAGTAGAAGATCTTTCCAAACTTCAATGGAATCAGAAACCTAAATGCGGATATTAGAAACTAATAAATCAAACACAACAATCAATTTCAATATATCCACCTTGCAACAATTCGAAATTCATGAATGAATATATTAGAAATATTGATAATTACCATGTAACTTCCCCATTAGCTTAACCTCATCCTGAGCCTCTTCAATGAGCTCTTCAACCTGACCGCAACCGAGCCGCTTCTCGATGACTTCCCAGTCCTCTTCCTCCTGACACACATTCAATCGGTGACTGGTGAAGCTCTCAACAGCCTTGCGGTACCCTTCGTCTTCGGGAACCTTCTTGACCTCCGTTAGGGTTTTGGTGTAAAGACGGATCAGAACCTCCCTTGCGTTAGGAACAACGTCCAGACCTACGATCCCAGTCGTCTCCTTCACCTTCGCCATCATAAACAATGGCCGCGAAATTCGCCGGAGAAACATTTTCACTCTCTTTTTCTCCGATCAATTCAATTTCAGGTGACGATGCTCAGTTCTGTCGGAGCAATGACCGTTTTTCGTTCAGATTAACACAGGGCCGAACTGCTTATGGGCTGAGGAGTAACAATCAAATTGGGCTGGCCCAATAAAATTCTTCTGCCCCTAAAGAATGTTTAAATTTTATCTTAAGAAACATTTGCCAAAATATTGAACTTAAACTCTTAAAGCATCTTTTGTAATATAAACACATAAAGAATTTTTTTTAGTGGTCTCATTATATTGCATTAGTTTAAGTGTGAATTAGAACTAGTTATATGATAATAAATTAAAGGGATTTCGAACTGAAAAAAGGGCAAATCTTTATTAGATGTGAGGTCATTGAACATAATTTATTCAATCCTCAAACTAATGAATTTGACTATTTTTTGGATATTTATTTTGAATAGTAAGTTTCAACAGTGAATTTGACTTTTTTTTTTTTTGACATTTATTATGGAACAAAGAGAGGAGAATAAGTATGATAGTTATGGAAATTTATTTTTAAAATTTTTTGAAGTCAACTTTCTAGGAATATATTTCAAACTGAAAAAAGGGCAAATCTTTACTGGATGTGAGGTCATTGAACATAATTTATTCAATCCTTAAAGGACTAACGATTTAGTTACGACTTATGGGTACAACTTAAAAAGTGGCATATTTGTATATGCCCTCCCCTACAACCATAACCATAGGTCCATAACCAACCACCCATACTTTAGTCTTCTAAACAATGATCAACAACAAAATGTATGAATTATGCCCCAAAATTATTGTTACATTACAACAACAATTAAATTTCTTTTCCTATATATAAAAAAATAAAAATCAAGGTACAAAAGTAAGCTTGATGAGCTCATCTACTTCCTGTGTTCCATGAGTACTACCAGATTGAAAGTCAAATATAGTTTCCATTTATACCCTTAATTATATAGGTTTGAATTTTGAAATATTTCTTCTAAACTCTGATAATTAACTCAACGTAACGCGAGTTAGCAAACCTCAAGATTTCCGAGCCAAACTTTTTTGAAAGAGAACTAGTGGAGTGCCCTAGAATAGATTCAATAGAAAGTACTACTTGTCGCCTTATTTATAAGCAAAACTAACCACTCACACAGATTAAAAAAATTAGTTAAAAGTAGCAGTTTAATTGCCTTAATTTTATAACAAAAAATGAGTGATAATTACTAAGATAACCTCATATTAGATGTCTAGGGAATGTGCGCATTGAAAAATACGTAAGAAGTAATTAGGGGTAATTTGGTTAAAACGGTATACACTTGCATTTAATGATTTTTTGCTTATATTTAAGGCCACCAAAATGTTGCTTATAAACAAGGCAGGAGGGAGTAAGACTTTGAGTGGAAGCGAGGTAGGATCACACTAATTATTTCGAAAAATTGGGACGCACCTGCTGTCTGATGGCTTGAGGTGATTTTGCAGATGTTTTGACCACGGATTAGACAACCAGTCTCCAAAAGGGAGATGGAAACTAGGTCTTTCTCCTTGTTTGTGCTCACCCTGAGTAGTATCTTTCCCTTCAGCCTCAGAAGGATTACACTGTTGGATCTGGATACCATCATTTCCTAGCTCCGAGTTTGCAACTAATTCTGATGATTTGGATGCTCTTATCAGGGAAGCCGCACTCCTGCAACCAATCAAACATGATGCTTCAAACTGCTGTAAGTGGTTTCATGCAACTGACTTTAAACAACAAAAAGTGGGTTACATAAAGCTTGTATAAAGTGGATAGCCTCATAAAAGTAAGTACTATCAGCAATTCAGATGCTTTATCTGTTTGTTTGATCAACTTAAAGAAAAGTTATCAACTGCAGGGAAGAGGTGCCAGATATAATATCCAGCATCCTTAACCAGCTTCTGCACAGGTCAAGAATATATTGACTTGTCAAATTAACAAGCAATCAGACAGAACAACTATAATATGTGTTGGCAGGTTATTATTTTATGAATATGACAAAGGACACAAATAAAAATCTAAAAACAGTCTCATAACTGATCAGAACCATATATATGGTCTACTTACCAAACCCTCAAAAATATGGCCACTCATCATAGCAACCAATGTAAAAGAACTTACAGTTCCCTCAAGTTGGGTTTTCATTCAAAAATAACTCAGAAGAATATGGCCCACTGTTGTATGTTAATGGAAATGGTCGTGTGCACAGTACATAAGCATTGGAATTGGTAAAACCGACACAAACTAAATATACATCCCAACAGCCCTGTTTTAATTCTAAAGTCTAAATTAACTCGGATCGGATCAACTGCGGACAGGCCAAAAACTGACCTCTAATACCGGCTTCCACAGCTGTCCACCTTCTGAGCTAGTATGTTCTCTCACCTTTCCCCCCTCTTTCCTACCAGATCACGCAAGGCCACCAATCACCGTCACTCACTAAACAAGACTGCCGGTCTGCTACAATACGAAGCTTCATGCCAGGTATTGACACTAACGTAATGTTTGTTTCCTGCTCGTGATGGCCGAAGAGTAAATATGATTGAGTTCGTGAAACAACTATTGGCAGAATTCAGATAAAAACAATCGGATATGCTCTGGCTCATATAGTAAAAGTCGATGGTGGCTCTAACAGAACTCAACTTGAGTTGTTCCGATTACTTTATCAGAATCAGTGTAACGATTCCAAAGGGAATGGGTGTTAGCAGAGAACGAATGCAAATGTTTTTCACATTTTTCCATAGCAATTCAAGCGACTCAATTGTGAAATCAGTGTATTAATTTAAGTCGGCCCAAAGGGGAATGACAAAACATAGGAATATTCTAAATTACAAGGAAAAAAAGATTGTTTATAAGTAAAAACTAAAAGGAAGGAAAGCGAAATGGTAAACACTTAATTAAAAAATAAGGTTTTGATGTTGTGTGATGAGATTTTTGATTTCGGAGGTCAGGTTACGCCTCGTGAAGAGAATTTTGAGCTCACCCGACGCGCCTCATATACATGAGTCTTTCTAAACCTTTCTTTGAAAATTGTGTGTGTGTGTTTGCGTGTTTTTTAAGAAATAAAATGCATTTGAAAATAAATGATGTCTACATTGTAAATGATGTATTAAAAACAATAATGTTTAAAGACTTGGAAATCGAAACAGTTGTTTAAAGTTCGGAAGGAGATCTCACCAATGTTGGTTTGTTTCTATCTTCCTCGGGGGAATGTGGTTGATTTGAAATGGTTTAAAGATGAGAGAAATTCTACACTCACTCGGGTAGAACCTCCCCCAATTTAACTCTCGTTTTACACTCGCTAGACTCACGGATTTTGACTATTTTGAGTCGTTTTTGGGTGTTTGGAGTTTTTATGGGTGAGTGTGGGTTGATTGAGGATGAATATGGTTTGTGGGACGTCGGGAGGTCGATCGGGACGGACCGGGAAGGCCTCGGGATGGCTCGGGACGCCTCGGAATGCCTCGGGATTGTTGAAAACTGCTAAAAACACGATAAACTCCAACGACCAAACAACTGAGAACTTAACTTATCAGTAAGTTCTCAATTATCAACTAAACTACTAACAACACGATCAACTCTGACGTCTAAACAATTGAGAACTTATCAGTAAGTTCTCATTTGTCAACTAAACTACTAAAAACACGATCAACTCCGGCGACCACCAACTCCGACGACCGAACAACTGAGAACTTATCAGTAAATTTTCAGTTGTCAACTACATTACTAAGAACACGATCAACTCTGGCGACCACCAACTACGGCTACCTCTCAGTAAGTTCTCAGTTGTCAACTAAACTATTACTAATAACACGATCAACTCCGGCACCAAACAACTGAGAACTTAACTTATCAGTAAGTTCTCAATTGTCAACTAAACTACTAAACACACGATCAACTCTGTCGACCACCAAATTCGGTGAACAAACAACTGATAACTTAACTTATCAGCAAGTTCTCGGTCACAACTAAACTAATAAGAAAATGATCAACTCTGGCAACCACCAAATTCAGTGACCAAACAAATGAGAACTTACTAGTACTCCCGCCGTCCCAAAATGAATGTCCAACGATTTTCATATTTTCTCTTGATAATTAGCAAATTTGAAATTGTTTTGTACATTCATTTTAGGATCGAGACACTATATAATCTATTAGTATATAATAATTGTGATTATATGATATAACTAGTATGTTGTAAATATAATCCCTTCAAATTTCTAACAAAAGGATCAAAGTTGCACAAAGCTAATTAACAAGAATATACTAAGTGAAATACGATGTTTCACTGTCTTATGATGTAAATTTGACTACACTGATGGATTAGAAGGTAATTTTCTCTTCCAAAAGAAGTACTCTCTTTCTCTTTGTGCCCTAATGAATCTCTAAAATTTATTTAGGTATGTTATGATACTTTTTGGGCAATTAATTCAGCAACAAAAATGAATAAAATTTCTAATTAGTCACTTTCCAAACATCTAAATTTGCAATAAATAGCTCACAACCATTCGGTCTGTAACTTTCCATGGGCTTTCTCTTTTTCTCGAAATGTTTTAAAAAGATTTTATTTTTTAAAGGCAAAAATCAGATTTTTCAATTTGATTTTTCATGGCAAGTTGAAATTTCAAATGTTTTTAGAGAGAGAATGAAGGGGAGGACATTGAAATCGCTATTAAGACGGGCAAGTCCAACTTTGGTTTGATCTTTGAGAGCGCCATAGGCTTTCCGCCATGTCTGAAAAGTTCCCATCCATTGGAATCTATGATTCCGTCGAGATCGGTTTCTCCTTTCCTTTAATCTCGTAATCGGAGTCGGAAACAGGGATGTAAGAACCAATCTCTCCCCCTCTCGGTAGACGTGTTCTTCAGAGGTTCGTTCCCCTGCTAAACTATCTGCTTTCTGCACACCGCGGAAATGGTCTCTCTCTCACACACATACAGTGTCATGCTCTCTCTCTCTCTCTCTCTCTCTTCTTTTCTTTCTCTGAGGTAGGGAGGCGAAGGGAGGGTGGCCGGAGGTAGGAGGGAGTGGCGGCCTGAGAGTGATAGATAGAGATGATCGCCGGAGTAGGAGAAATGGTCGTTTGAGTAGGGGAGGGGAGAGGTGGTCGAAATTATAGGTGGTCAGAGGTGGTAGGGTAGAGAGAGTATAGAGAGGGAGAGAGAGGGGGAGTGTATTTTGTGTGGGTGTAAATTGGGAGGGGTGGAATTATTTATGCTTAGAGAGAGACCATTTCCGCGGTGCCAGAAGCGCAGCTTTAACAGGGGAACGAACCTCTGAAGAACACGTCTATCGAAAGGGGGAGAGATTGGTTCTTACATCCCTGTTTCCGATTACAAGATTAAAGGAAAGGAGAAACCGATCTCGACGGAATCAGAGATTCCAATGGATGGGAACTTTTCAGACTTGGCGGAAAGCCTATGGCGCTCTCAAAGATCAAACCAAAGTTGGACTTGCCCGTCTTAATAGCGATTTCAATGTCCTCCCCTTCATTCTCTCTCTAAAAACATTTGAAATTTCAACTTGCCATGAAAAATCAAATTGAAAAATCTGATTTTTTGCCTTTAAAAAATAAAATCTTTTTAAAACATTTCGAGAAAAAGAGAAAGCCCATAGAAAGTTGCAGACTGAATGATTGTGAGCTATTTATTGTGTAAATTGAAATTTGGAGTCCAAGTCCAACCATAATTTTGTCCAAATGTCTGACCATCAATATAGGCCACTTGATGGAGCTACTAAGTACTAACATTTTGGCCTTTCCCACCCGTGAAGGAAATAAAGATTTTACTTACTCCATCCTGCCCAAATGAACATCTATTTTTAACCGACTTTTAATTTTCAATGAATGTCATTTCTTTTAAGAAAATTATCCCTAAATATTATTTTACTAATCACTTTATACTTGAAAATTTAGATGTTTGGAAAGTGAATAATTAAAAATTTTATTCATTTTTGTTGCTGAATTAATTGTCCAAAAAGTATCATAACATACCTAAATAAATTTTAGAGATTCATTAGGGCACAAAGAGAAAGAGAGTACTTTTTTTGTAAGAGAAAATTACCTTCTAATCCATCAGTGTAATCAAATTTACATCATAAGACAATGAAACATCGTATTTCACTTAGTATATTCTGGTTAATTAGCTTTGTGCAACTTTGATCCTTCTGTTAGAAATTTGAAGGGATTATATTTACAACATACTAGTTATATCATATAATCACAGTTATTATAAACTAATAGAATATATAGTGCCTCGATCCTAAAATGAATGTACAAAACAATTTCAAATTTGCTAATTACCAAGAGTAAATATGAAAATCGTTGGACATTCATTTTGGGGACTACGTGGAGTACTAATAAGTTCTCATTTGTTTGGTCACCGAATTTGGTGGTCAAGTGGAGTCGATCGTTTTCTTATTAGTTTAACCGACAACCGAGAACTTACCGATAAGTTATCGGTTGTTTGTTAGCCGAATTTGGTGGTCGACGTAGTTGATCGTGTTTTAGTAGTTTAGTTGACAATTGAGAACTTACCGATAAGTTAAGTTCTTGATTCACTCGTAGTTGCCGAAGGCGTGGTTACGACAACCACGTGGTTGGTGGATCTGCACTTGGGAAGAATTAGCAAAAGGAAGGAGATGAGTTTTGGAGGATGAAAATGGTGGCGATGTAGAGGACGGCAACAACGACGAGGTATCGGGCCGGATAATAATGTGGAAGAAGGATATGAGGAGGGAGGGCACGGTTCAAACAAGAAGTTTTTTTGATTTCACGCGCGCGGTGTGGCCATAAATTGGCCACAATTTCAAATTTGGCGGAGTCCGGCCACCAACACCCACCATTGAAATTGCAAGAAGCTGATAACAGAGAAGAACTAGAGGTTGAATCGGGTTTCTGGTTAATGGGTTTGATACTCTAGATTGCAGCCTAGGGAAATGAGGTGGATTTGTGGTTTTTGGCAGAGGTGGCAGATTGTGATTGGAGGCTCTAAAGTGGGGTTTTACAGTGACACCTAATTAAACTTTTTCTCTATTATATATCCAACAAACAATCTGCACAGTTCAGAAATTTCCCATTCCTCCACATAAATTGTGTCCTTAAAACTTGAATTATGGACTCGAGGATGGGATACTTCAATATCATCTACTCTCTCTATCAGGACCATCACTAAAAAGAGTGTCTATTTTCTAACAATTTTGTCCATAAATGAAAATCAGTTTTGAAGCAAAGTTACTAAAGTTGCCTTGATAGAATTATCATATCCTAATTTATACTTGCAATGAAATAGTGTGTTAACTAAGGGTACTCATGTATCTTTACTAGTACTAAAATACATAAAGAGTCAAACATCCTTAATTTTCTTACAAAACCGAAAATGGATTCATTTAGTAATGGGTGGACTTCTCATTTTCTATGACTAAACCAAAGCATACAGATCTGGACTATGAACTAGAACCTTTCCCATCCATGTCCTCATCGAGATCATCATTTTCAAACCACACACCAACTCCTCAAAAACACAGTAGCCCCAAACCACTCCAATAAATGGTCTGCTAATTAAATACACAACAGCATAGATCAGTAGTATTGAATTCATACATCGTACAGTAGGGAGGAATATCACTGGGAACAAGTATGCTAATACAGTTGGTTAATAAAATACATATTTGACCATGCCTACAGAAAATAAAAGAATACTCCCTCCGTCCCACTACAATCTACACACTTACTGTTTGCACGAGAATTAAGGAAAAGTGTTGGTGGAGTAGGTGTTGTGTGTATGAAAGTGAGGTAGGAGAGAGAAAATGGGGTAGTGAATAATAATTGATTTGTTGTTGCGAGTATGACATGTGAGTACCATTAATATAAAAGTATTAAACATTTCTATTTTAGGAAGTGTGTAGTTTGTAGTGGTACGCCCTACGAGGAAAGTGTGTAGTATGTAGTTCGACGGAGGGAGTATTTACTAAGATGCGAAATCAAGAAAAAAAACCAAGGATGCAACAAGGGCAGTAAACCAACAATTTATCACAGAATCGCAGTAGAATAAGCAAGGGCAACACAACAACACTATTAGTCCAATTGAAGTATCTCATGGTATCTCGGCTTATGAAGATGGAAAAGAGAGAATCTTAATTTGCCCCGGACGATGTCAAAACAAAAGCCAACAATTATTTTCCTCTAATGCAACATCCTCAAATGCAAAACTAGAAGCCTCAAGAAAACAATCTCAAAGTTAAAGAGAATAAAATTTAATATTCTTCCACCAAAATACAAAGGATTATGGAACGGAAAGAAAAAAGTCTTTGCAAATGTGGCATTGTGGAATTGGACTTCAGTTAGCATAGCCTCATAGTTTCACAAAGGCATAACTTTCAATGCCGTCGGTTCAGCAGATAAATGTCAAGGCATCTAAAAGCTTATGCACATGGAATATTTATCGAATGTTAATGTCCTGGAAAGTCGTCTGATATCTAACAAAATTCTGGAGAAGATCTTCACTCTAACTGAAAAATCTGGATACTCAAGGTAAGAAAGTAGAGCTTATCTTTGAAACCCCTGAGTTGTTGACTCCCAAATTTTAGAGAAACAACAAAACATAAATGGGTCCAACTAGTGACTCTAGTCGCTAATGAAAAAACTGAATGCACAAAACCTTCCCAAATTTCGTACTGTCGAATTAGAATATAATCCCGGAAAATTGCACAGCTCAGCAGATTTCCATGGTCTTGTCAGAAACAGATGATCCTAAGACCCAAAGTAACAAGACTGACAGCTATCCATCCAAAATACTGAAGGAAATGAATCCAAATCCTAGAGAGAATCCAAACGCTAACTCTCTTTCTAGTGTCCAGTGATGATCTAGAAGTAGATCTTTCCAAACTTCAATGGAATCAGAAACCTAAATGCGGATATTAGAAACTAATAAATCAAACACAACAATCAATTTCAATATATCCACCTTGCAACAATTCGAAATTCATGAATGAATACATTAGAAATATTGATAATTACCATGTAACTTCCCCATTAGCTTAACCTCATCCTGAGCCTCTTCAATGAGCTCTTCAACCTGACCGCAACCGAGCCGCTTCTCGATGACTTCCCAGTTCTCTTCCTCCTGACACACATTCAATCGGTGACTGGTGAAGCTCTCAACAGCCTTGCGGTACCCTTCGTCTTCGGGAACCTTCTTGACCTCCGTTAGGGTTTTGGTGTAAAGACGGATCAGAACCTCCCTTGCGTTAGGAACAACGTCCAGAACTACGATCCCAGTCGTCTCCTTCACCTTCGCCATCATAAACAATGGCCGCGAAATTCGCCGGAGAAACATTTACACTCTCTCTTTTTCTCCGATCAATTCAATTTCAGGTGACGATGCTCAGTTCTGTCGGAGCAATGACCGCTTTTCGTTCAGATTAACACAGGGCCGAACTGCTTATGGGCTGAGGAGTAATGAATTATGACTTAATTCTTCCATTGCTACGATTCAGCCATCTGAAATAACGACGAACTTCGAATTCAAATAAAAATAGTATTGAATCATCAAAACTACTTAAAGGTCTATTTTTGACTTTCTATCGAGAGAGTCGTTGTAAATCCGTACAACTCTCGTTCTTACCTTTCTTTGTTCCGACCCATTCTTTGAATTCTTACATCTTTTGATTGATTTCATCCGTTTATTCATTCAATTCATAGTCCCAGATGAGATCTATTGGGATCTACGCACAAATTGAAATTCGTAAGTCACATTAGATAGATCTTGATTTCATATCTAACTAGCTACTATAGCATATACACGTATTTCTTTCTAGCTACTATAGCATATACACGTATTTCTTTACTAATGTAAAGCAACGATTCAGCCATCTTAGAGTCAATCGGACTTCATAATCATTCGTCGAAAGAGTTACAAGAGTTGACTTAGAGCCATTCAATTAGATAGACTCCCCTCTCCGAACCAGCCCATTTTTTAACCATTTTGAAAAATCCCGTTTTTGAAAATTCTTCTTTCCCTTCACCTTTCTTTATCATTATCCTGCCTGGATACAATAGAAAAGGATAAATTGATTAGGCAGAATCATTGCATAGAAAGTGAATGGCTCTTTTTTTGATAGACAAGTAGTTGATGGAATTACCAATGGAGTTTTTTTAATAGTCTTTTTTTTACAGAAAACTGAAGAGTAACGGCAGCAAGTGATTGAGTTCAGTAGTTCCTCATATACAATTATTGACTTTAGAGATTTAGTAATATGGAGAAGACAAAATTGTTTCAAGCACCGATAGAACCGGAAGCGCCCCTTCTTTCAAAGAGAAGAGGACGAGTTATTCACATTTCATTTGATGGTCAGAGACGAATTGAAAGCTAAGCAGTGGTACTTCTAAAGATTCCCGGGAAGAATAGAGATGTCTCCTACGTTACCCATACTATGTGGAAGTATCGACGTAATTTCATAGAGTCATTCGGTCCGAATGCTACATGAAGAACATAAGCCGGATGACGGAAGGGAAAGACCTAGGATGTAGAAGATCATAACATGAGTGATTCGCATTTTGACTCCTATATATCGACTCGTGTGGTACTTCATTGTGCGAAATATATAAGATCTATCTCTATAGATAGCATCATCTACATCCGTAAAGCCGTATGCTTTGGAAGAAGCTTGTACAGGTTGGGAAGGGGTTTTGATTGATCAAAAGACGAATCTACTTCAACCAATATGCCGGTAGGAACGGCCATACATAACATAGAAATCGCAATTGGAAAGGGTGGACAACTAGCTAGAGTGGGGTGCCGTCGCCAAACCGATTGCAAAAGAGGGGAAATCGGCCACATTAAAATTATTTTACGGGAGGTCCGTTTAATATCCAAAAATGAGGCAGCAAGAGTCGGACAAGTGGGGAAGCTTGGTGTGAAACAGACAAGTTTGGGTAGAGCCGGATCTAAGCGTTGGCTAGGTAAGCGCCAGAGTAAGAGGAGGAGTTATAAACGCCGTAGACCATCCCCGGGGGCGGTGCAGAAGGGCCCCTATTGGTAAAAAAAAACCCATAACCCTTGGGGTTATCCTGCACTTGGAAGAAGAACTAGAAAAAGAAAAAAATATAGTGAAAATTTGATTCTTCGTCGACGTAGTAAATAGGAGAGAAAATAGAATTTCTTTCTTCGTCTTTGTCTTTGCAAAACTATAGGAGCAATGACACACCCTGCAAAAAGAAAAAAGAGTTTTGTAGCAAATCATTTATTAAAAAAATTACTAAGATTAACACAAAAACAGAAAAGAAACAATCAAAACCTGGTCCTGGCATCTACCATCATCCCAATAATGATCGGACATACTATTTCTATCCATAATGGAAAGGAACACTTACCTATTTATATCAAAAATGAGATGATAGGCCACAAATTGGGAGAATTTGCACCTACTTTCCATCTTCGAGAACGTTCGAAAAATGATACTAAATCTCGTCTGTAAGAAGAGGTAATAATATTATAGGTACTTAGAATTGATTAGTAAGAGGAGACCTTTATGTTCCAAAAGAAAAACAAGAAGTATACGCTTTAGGTCAAAATATATCTATGTCCGTTCTCACAAAGCGAGAAGAGTCATTGACCAAATTCGGGGCCGTTCTTACTCGACGACACTTTTTATTAAAATTCATGCCCTATGGAGCATGTTCGCGCATTTTCAAATTGGTTTGGTCCGGCAGCAAAGAAATGCTCGTCACCTTCTCGGTTCTAAGAACGAAAATTTATTCATTAGTCAAGCTGAAGTCAACGAGGGTACTAGCCTGAAGAGATTCCAACTTCGAGCTCGAGGATGTAGTTCTCGATTTGCTTTGAAGTTTTAAACGAAGGGCAGTCCAAACAATCTCTGTCCCTAGTTTGAAAGTCCAGACAGTCGCAGCAGCCCACAGCCTTGTGGGTATCCGAATACAGGGCGAGTCTCAAGTCGATTATTGGGAACGACTCAACAACCGCATTCAATTTTGAGTTTGGTAATACCGCAATTTCCTTGACTAGCCGTTCGAACAAGGCTACGAAGGTTCCTTTATCCCCAGACCAAGTTTGAAGACGGCTGAATCTCGCTTTCAAAAGGGTTCGATACTTACCCGTTCGCCGCCTATTAGAAGGTTCCCGGCAGATAAGATCTAGGATATAAGGTCTTATCTCGATAGCGAAGTAGATTGCGTCGAGCTTGGTATCTATGGTATCTTCAAGCCGTTTGTGGCGGCACTTCCCAAGAGCGACACTCTCCCCCCCACTACTTAATCGGCAGTGGGTATAGGACTTATTATATTGGTCATTTATTTCATGTAGATGATCGAGTAATAACGCGAGTTCTCCCTTTTTTTCACCAAATGAATTGAATCCATTTATGTTATAATTCATCTTGAACCTCAAAATTTTTTTTGTTTCTATAGAAAGAAAACTTTTTTCTCTGATGTCAAGACTTTCATTCTCTAACACAGTTATATCGTGCACGATTTATTTCCATATTGAACCCAGTTATACCATGGTTCTTTTTGGTTTAGGGATAATCAGGCTCGAACTGATGACTTCCACCACGTCAAGGTGACACTCTACCGCTGAGTTATATCCCTTCTCTGCCCCCAATAGAACTGACTAATCCTAAGTCAAAGGGTAGCGAAATTCAACGCCATTATTAAGATATGAATCTAAAATAATAAGATATGAATTTTATTTAGTAAGATAGGTTTGATTATTCATCTTTTTGATATATTAGAGAATCTGACATTTGATTTTCTCCTTATCATACTGGATTTCTTTCTAAGAGGTGGAATAGAAGACTAAGAGGTGGAAATGGGAACATATTATGCGTGTCAAATTCAAAATGGGAGGAATGAAATCGCAAGCATCCGAAATAGATATGGAGGGACAGGGGTTTAAAATGCTTAATATGAAAATATGAAATGAATTGAAGGAAATTTTGAAAAATGCAGAGCTGGCTAAGGATCTTTATGGGTCCCATGCCGAGACAAGACTTAAAGAAGGGCAGTATACCGTCTTGGCTCTTTTATATGAAATGGAAAAGAATGTTTAAATTTTATCTTAAGAAACATTTGCCAAAATATTGAACTTAAACTCTTAAAGCATCTTTTGTAATATAAACACATAAAGAATTTTTTTTAGTGGTCTCATTATATTGCATTAGTTTAAGTGTGAATTAGAACTAGTTATATGATAATAAATTAAAGGGATTTCTAACCGAAAAAAGGGCAAATCTTTACTGGATGTGAGGTCATTGAACATAATTTATTCAATCCTCAAAGGACTAATGAATTAGACTATGTTTTGGATATTTATTTTGAATAGTATGTTAAATTGCCTTATTTATAAGCAAAACTAACCACTCACACAGATTAAAAAAATTAGTTAAAAGTAGCAGTTTAATTGCCTTAATTTTATAACAAAAAATGAGTGATAATTACTACGATAACCTCATATTAGATGTCTAGGGAAAGTGCGCATTGAAAAATACGTAAGAAGTAATTAGGGGTAATTTGGTTAAAACGGTATACACTTGCATTTAATGATTTTTTGCTTATATTTAAGGCCACCAAAATGTTGCTTATAAACAAGGCAGGAGGGAGTAAGACTTTGAGTGGAAGCGAGGTAGGATCACACTAATTATTTCGAAAAATTGGGACGCACCTGCTGTCTGATGGCTTGAGGTGATTTTGCAGATGTTTTGACCACGGATTAGACAACCAGTCTCCAAAAGGGAGATGGAAACTAGGTCTTTCTCCTTGTTTGTGCTCACCCTGAGTAGTATCTTTCCCTTCAGCCTCAGAAGGATTACACTGTTGGATCTGGATACCATCATTTCCTAGCTCCGAGTTTGCAACTAATTCTGATGATTTGGATGCTCTTATCAGGGAAGCCGCACTCCTGCAACCAATCAAACATGATGCTTCAAACTGCTGTAAGTGGTTTCATGCAACTGACTTTAAACAACAAAAAGTGGGTTACATAAAGCTTGTATAAAGTGGATAGCCTCATAAAAGTAAGTACTATCAGCAATTCAGATGCTTTATCTGTTTGTTTGATCAACTTAAAGAAAAGTTATCAACTGCAGGGAAGAGGTGCCAGATATAATATCCAGCATCCTTAACCAGCTTCTGCACAGGTCAAGAATATATTGACTTGTCAAATTAACAAGCAATCAGACAGAACAACTATAATATGTGTTGGCAGGTTATTATTTTATGAATATGACAAAGGTCACAAATAAAAATCTAAAAACAGTCTCATAACTGATCAGAACCATATATATGGTCTACTTACCAAACCCTCAAAAATATGGCCACTCATCATAGCAACCAATGTAAAAGAACTTACAGTTCCCTCAAGTTGGGTTTTCATTCAAAAATAACTCAGAAGAATATGGCCCACTGTTGTATGTTAATGGAAATGGTCGTGTGCACAGTACATAAGCATTGGAATTGGTAAAACCGACACAAACTAAATATACATCCCAACAGCCCTGTTTTAATTCTAAAGTCTAAATTAACTCGGATCGGATCAACTGCGGACAGGCCAAAAACTGACCTCTAATACCGGCTTCCACAGCTGTCCACCTTCTGAGCTAGTATGTTCTCTCACCTTTCCCCCCTCTTTCCTACCAGATCACGCAAGGCCACCAATCCCCGTCACTCACTAAACAAGACTGCCGGTCTGCTACAATACGAAGCTTCATGCCAGGTATTGACACTAACGTAATGTTTGTTTCCTGCTCGTGATGGCCGAAGAGTAAATATGATTGAGTTCGTGAAACAACTATTGGCAGAATTCAGATAAAAACAATCGGATATGCTCTGGCTCATATAGTAAAAGTCGATGGTGGCTCTAACAGAACTCAACTTGAGTTGTTCCGATTACTTTATCAGAATCAGTGTAACGATTCCAAAGGGAATGGGTGTTAGCAGAGAACGAATGCAAATGTTTTTCACATTTTTCCATAGCAATTCAAGCGACTCAATTGTGAAATCAGTGTATTAATTTAAGTCGGCCCAAAGGGGAATGACAAAGCATAGGAATATTCTAAATTACAAGGAAAAAAAGATTTTTTATAAGTAAAAACTAAAAGGAAGGAAAGCGAAATGGTAAACACTTAATTAAAAAATAAGGTTTTGATGTTGTGTGATGAGATTTTTGATTTCGGAGGTCAGGTTACGCCTCGGGAAGAGAATTTTGAGCTCACCCGACGCGCCTCATATACATGAGTCTTTCTAAACCTTTCTTTGAAAATTGTGTGTGTGTGTTTGCGTGTTTTTTAAGAAATAAAATGCATTTGAAAATAAATGATGTCTACATTGTAAATGATGTATTAAAAACAATAATGTTTAAAGACTTGGAAATCGAAACAGTTGTTTAAAGTTCGGAAGGAGATCTCACCGATGTTGGTTTGTTTCTATCTTCCTCAGGAGAATGTGGTTGATTTGAAATGGTTTAAAGATGAGAGAAATTTTACACTCACTCGGGTAGAACCTCCCCCAATTTAACTCTCGTTTTACACTCGCTAGACTCACGGATTTTGACTATTTTGAGTCGTTTTTGGGTGTTTGGAGTTTTTGTGGGTGAGTGTGGGTTGATTGAGGATGAATATGGTTTGTGGGATGTCGGGAGGTCGATCGGGACGGACCGGGAAGGCCTCGGGATGGCTCGGGACGCCTCGGAATGCCTCGGGATGGCTGAAAACTGCTAAAAACACGATAAACTCCGGCGACCAAACAACTGAGAACTTAACTTATCAGTAAGTTCTCAATTGTCAACTAAACTACTAACAACACGATCAACTCTGACGTCTAAACAATTGAGAACTTCTCAGTAAGTTCTCATTTGTCAACTAAACTACTAAAAACACGATCAACTCCGGCGACCACCAACTCCGACGACCGAACAACTGAGAACTTATCAGTAAATTTTCAGTTGTCAACTACATTACTAAGAACACGATCAACTCTGGCGACCACCAACTACGGCTACCTCTCAGTAAGTTCTCAGTTGTCAACTAAACTATTACTAATAACACGATCAACTCCGGCACCAAACAACTGAGAACTTAACTTATCAGTAAGTTCTCAATTGTCAACTAAACTACTAAACACACGATCAACTCTGTCGACCACCAAATTCGGTGAACAAACAACTGATAACTTAACTTATCAGTAAGTTCTCGGTTGTCAACTAAACTAATAAGAAAATGATCAACTCTGGCAACCACCAAATTCAGTGACCAAACAAATGAGAACTTACTAGTACTCCCGCCGTCCCAAAATGAATGTCCAACGATTTTCATATTTTCTCTTGATAATTAGCAAATTTGAAATTGTTTTGTACATTCATTTTAGGATCGAGACACTATATAATCTATTAGTATATAATAATTGTGATTATATGATATAACTAGTATGTTGTAAATATAATCCCTTCAAATTTCTAACAAAAGGATCAAAGTTGCACAAAGCTAATTAACAAGAATATACTAAGTGAAATACGATGTTTCATTGTCTTATGATGTAAATTTGATTACACTGATGGATTAGAAGGTAATTTTCTTCCAAAAGAAGTACTCTCTTTCTCTTTGTGCCACTAATGAATCTCTAAAATTTATTTAGGTATGTTATGATACTTTTTGGGCAATTAATTCAAAGAACAAAAATGAATAAAATTTCTAATTAGTCACTTTCCAAACATCTAAATTTGCAATAAATAGCTCACAACCATTCGGTCTGTAACTTTCCATGGGCTTTCTCTTTTTCTCGAAATGTTTTAAAAAGATTTTATTTTTTAAAGGCAAAAATCAGATTTTTCAATTTGATTTTTCATGGCAAGTTGAAATTTCAAATGCTTTTAGAGAGAGAATGAAGGGGAGGACATTGAAATCGCTATTAAGACGGGCAAGTCCAACTTTGGTTTGATCTTTGAGAGCGCCATAGGCTTTCCGCCAAGTCTGAAAAGTTCCCATCCATTGGAATCTATGATTCCGTCGAGATCGGTTTCTCCTTTCCTTTAATCTCGTAATCGGAGTCGGAAACAGGGATGTAAGAACCAATCTCTCCCCCTCTCGGTAGACGTGTTCTTCAGAGGTTCGTTCCCCTGCTAAACTATCTGCTTTCTGCACACTGCGGAAATGGTCTCTCTCTCACACACATACAGTGTCATGCTCTCTCTCTCTCTCTCTCTTCTTTTCTTTCTCTGAGGTAGGGAGGCGAAGGGAGGGTGGCCGGAGGTAGGGAGGGGAGTGGTGGCCGGAGAGTGATAGATAGAGATGATCGCCGGAGTAGGAGAAATGGTCGTCGGAGTAGGGGAGGGGAGAGGTGGTCGGAATTATGGGTGGTCAGAGGTGGTAGGGTAGAGAGAGTATAGAGAGGGAGAGAGAGGGGGAGTGTATTTTGTGTGGGTGTAAATTGGGAGGGGTGGAATTATTTATGCTTAGAGAGAGACCATTTCCGCGGTGTGCAGAAAGCAGACAGTTTAACAGGGGAACGAACCTCTGAAGAACACGTCTATCGAAAGGGGGAGAGATTGGTTCTTACATCCCTGTTTCCGATTACAAGATTAAAGGAAAGGAGAAACCGATCTCGACGGAATCAGAGATTCCAATGGATGGGAACTTTTCAGACTTGGCGGAAAGCCTATGGCGCTCTCAAAGATCAAACCAAAGTTGGACTTGCCCGTCTTAATGGCGATTTCAATGTCCTCCCCTTCATTCTCTCTAAACATTTGAAATTTCAACTTGCCATGAAAAATCAAATTGAAAAATCTGATTTTTTGCCTTTAAAAAATAAAATCTTTTTAAAACATTTCGAGAAAAAGAGAAAGCCCATAGAAAGTTGCAGACTGAATGGTTGTGAGCTATTTATTGTGTAAATTGAAATTTGGAGTCCAAGTCCAACCATAATTTTGTCCAAATGTCTGACCATCAATATAGGCCACTTGATGGAGCTACTAAGTACTAACATTTTGGCCTTTCCCACCCGTGAAGGAAATAAAGATTTTACTTACTCCATCCTGCCCAAATGAACATCTATTTTTAACCGACTTTTAATTTTCAATGAATGTCATTTCTTTTAAGAAAATTATCCCTAAATATTATTTTACTAATCACTTTATACTTGCAAATTTAGATGTTTGGAAAGTGAATAATTAAAAATTTTATTCATTTTTGTTCTTGAATTAATTGTCCAAAAGTATCATAACATACCTAAATAAATTTTAGAGATTCATTAGGGCACAAAGAGAAAGAGAGTACTTTTTTTGTAAGAGAAAATTACCTTCTAATCCATCAGTCTAATCAAATTTACATCATAAGACAATGAAACATCGTATTTCACTTAGTATATTCTGGTTAATTAGCTTTGTGCAACTTTGATCCTTCTGTTAGAAATTTGAAGGGATTATATTTACAACATACTAGTTATATCATATAATCACAGTTATTATAAACTAATAGAATATATAGTGCCTCGATCCTAAAATGAATGTACAAAACAATTTCAAATTTGCTAATTACCAAGAGTAAATATGAAAATCGTTGGACATTCATTTTGGGACGGCGGGAGTACTAATAAGTTCTCATTTGTTTGGTCACCGAATTTGGTGGTTGGCAGGGAGTTGATCGTTTTCTTATTAGTTTAACTGACAACCGAGAACTTACTGATAAGTTATCAGTTGTTTGTTAGCCGAATTTGGTGGTCGACAGAGTTGATCGTGTTTTAGTAGTTTAGTTGACAATTGAGAACTTACTGATAAGTTAAGTTCTTGATTCACTCGTAGTTGCTGAAGGCGTGGTTACGACAACCATGGTTGGTGGATCTGCACCCTTGGAAGAATTAGCAAAAGGAAGGAGATGAGTTTTGGAGGATGAAAATGGTGGCGATGTAGAGGACGGCAACAACGACGAGGTATTGGCCGGATAATAATGTGGAAGAAGGATATGAGGAGGGAGGGCACGGTTCAAACAGTAAGGTAGGATAATTTTTTGATTTCACGGCCGGTGGTGTGGCCATAAATTGGCCACAATTTCGTATTCATGAGTCCCAGGCCACCAACACCCACCATTGAAATTGCAAGAAGCTGATAACAGAGAAGAACTAGAGGTTGAATCGGGTTTCTGGTTAATGGGTTTGATACTCTAGATTGCAGCCTAGGGAAATGAGGTGGATTTGTGGTTTTTGGCAGAGGTGGCAGATTGTGATTGGAGGCTCTAAAGTGGGGTTTTACAGTGACACCTAATTAAACTTTTTCTCTATTATATATCCAACAAACAATGCACACAGTTCAGAAATTTCCCATTCCTCCACATAAATTGTGTCCTTAAAACTTGAATTATGGACTCGAGGATGGGATACTTCAATATCATCTACTCTCTCTATCACGACCATCACTAAAAAGAGTGTCTATTTTCTAACAATTTTGTCCATAAATGAAAATCAGTTTTGAAGCAAAGTTACTAAAGTTGCCTTGATAGAATTATCATATCCTAATTTATACTTGCAATGAAATAGTGTGTTAACTAAGGGTACTCATGTATCTTTACTAGTACTAAAATACATAAAGAGTCAAACATCCTTAATTTTCTTACAAAACCGAAAATGGATTCATTTAGTAATGGGTGGACTTCTCATTTTCTATGACTAAACCAAAGCATACAGATCTGGACTATGAACTAGAACCTTTCCCATCCATGTCCTCATCGAGATCATCATTTTCAAACCACACACCAACTCCTCAAAAACACAGTAGCCCCAAACCACTCCAATAAATGGTCTGCTAATTAAATACACAACAGCATAGATCAGTAGTATTGAATTCATACATCGTACAGTAGGGAGGAATATCACTGGGAACAAGTATGCTAATACAGTTGGTTAATAAAATACTTATTTGACCATGTCTACAGAAAATAAAAGAATACTCCCTCCGTCCCACTACAATCTACACACTTACTGTTTGCACGAGAATTAAGGAAAAGTGTTAGTGGAGTAGGTGTTGTGTGCATGAAAGTGAGGTAGGAGAGAGAAAATGGGGTAGTGAATAATAATTGATTTGTTGTTGCGAGTATGACATGTGAGTACCATTAATATAAAAGTATTAAACATTTCTATTTTAGGAAGTGTAGTTTGTAATGGTACGCCCTACGAGGAAAGTGTGTAGTATGTAGTTCGACGGAGGGAGTATTTACTAAGATGCGAAATCAAGAAAAAAAACCAAGGATGCAACAAGGGCAGTAAACCAACAATTTATCACAGAATCGCAGTAGAATAAGCAAGGGCAACACAACAACACTATTAGTCCAATTGAAGTATCTCATGGTATCTCGGCTTATGAAGATGGAAAAGAGAGAATCTTAATTTGCCCCGGACGATGTCAAAACAAAAGCCAACAATTATTTTCCTCTAATGCAACATCCTCAAATGCAAAACTAGAAGCCTCAAGAAAACAATCTCAAAGTTAAAGAGAATAAAATTTAATATTCTTCCACCAAAATACAAAGGATTATGGATTGCAAAGAAAAAAATCTTTGCAAATGTGGCATTGTGGAATTGGACTTCAGTTAGCATAGCCTCATAGTTTCACAAAGGCATAACTTTCAATGCTGTCAGTTCAGCAGATAAATGTCAAGGCATCTAAATGCTTATGCACATGGAATATTTATCGAATGTTAATGTCCTGGAAAGTCGTCTGATATCTAACAAAATTCTGGAGAAGATCTTCACTCTAACTGAAAAATCTGGATACTCAAGGTAAGAAAGTAGAGCTTATCTTTGAAACCCCTGAGTTGTTGACTCCCAAATTTTAGAGAAACAACAAAACATAAATGGGTCCAACTAGTGACTCTAGTCGCTAATGAAAAAACTGAATGCACAAAACCTTCCCAAATTTCGTACTGTCGAATTAGAATATAATCCCGGAAAATTGCACAGCTCAGCAGATTTCCATGGTCTTGTCAGAAACAGATGATCCTAAGACCCAAAGTAACAAGACTGACAGCTATCCATCCAAAATACTAAAGGAAATGAATCCAAATCCTAGAGAGAATCCAAACGCTAACTCTCTTTCTAGTGTCCAGTGATGATCTAGAAGTAGATCTTTCCAAACTTCAATGGAATCAGAAACCTAAATGCGGATATTAGAAACTAATAAATCAAACACAACAATCAATTTCAATATATCCACCTTGCAACAATTCGAAATTCATGAATGAATACATTAGAAATATTGATAATTACCATGTAACTTCCCCATTAGCTTAACCTCATCCTGAGCCTCTTCAATGAGCTCTTCAACCTGACCGCAACCGAGCCGCTTCTCGATGACTTCCCAGTCCTCTTCCTCCTGACACACATTCAATCGGTGACTGGTGAAGCTCTCAACAGCCTTGCGGTACCCTTCGTCTTCGGGAACCTTCTTGACCTCCGTTAGGGTTTTGGTGTAAAGACGGATCAGAACCTCCCTTGCGTTAGGAACAACGTCCAGAACTACGATCCCAGTCGTCTCCTTCACCTTCGCCATCATAAACAATGGCCGCGAAATTCGCCGGAGAAACATTTACACTCTCTCTTTTTCTCCGATCAATTCAATTTCAGGTGACGATGCTCAGTTCTGTCGGAGCAATGACCGTTTTTCGTTCAGATTAACACAGGGCCGAACTGCTTATGGGCTGAGGAGTAACAATCAAATTGGGCTGGCCCAATAAAATTCTTCTGCCCCTAAAGAATGTTTAAATTTTATCTTAAGAAACATTTGCCAAAATATTGAACTTAAACTCTTAAAGCATCTTTTGTAATATAAACACATAAAGAATTTTTTTTAGTGGTCTCATTATATTGCATTAGTTTAAGTGTGAATTAGAACTAGTTATATGATAATAAATTAAAGGGATTTCTAACTGAAAAAAGGGCAAATCTTTACTGGATGTGAGGTCATTGAACATAATTTATTCAATCCTCAAAGGACTAATGAATTAGACTATGTTTTGGATATTTATTTTGAATAGTATGTTAAATTGCCTTATTTATAAGCAAAACTAACCACTCACACAGATTTAAAAAATTAGTTAAAAGTAGCAGTTTAATTGCCTTAATTTTATAACAAAAAATGAGTGATAATTACTACGATAACCTCATATTAGATGTCTAGGGAAAGTGCGCATTGAAAAATACGTAAGAAGTAATTAGGGGTAATTTGGTTAAAACGGTATACACTTGCATTTAATGATTTTTTGCTTATATTTAAGGCCACCAAAATGTTGCTTATAAACAAGGCAGGAGGGAGTAAGACTTTGAGTGGAAGCGAGGTAGGATCACACTAATTATTTCGAAAAATTGGGACGCACCTGCTGTCTGATGGCTTGAGGTGATTTTGCAGATGTTTTGACCACGGATTAGACAACCAGTCTCCAAAAGGGAGATGGAAACTAGGTCTTTCTCCTTGTTTGTGCTCACCCTGAGTAGTATCTTTCCCTTCAGCCTCAGAAGGATTACACTGTTGGATCTGGATACCATCATTTCCTAGCTCCGAGTTTGCAACTAATTCTGATGATTTGGATGCTCTTATCAGGGAAGCCGCACTCCTGCAACCAATCAAACATGATGCTTCAAACTGCTGTAAGTGGTTTCATGCAACTGACTTTAAACAACAAAAAGTGGGTTACATAAAGCTTGTATAAAGTGGATAGCCTCATAAAAGTAAGTACTATCAGCAATTCAGATGCTTTATCTGTTTGTTTGATCAACTTAAAGAAAAGTTATCAACTGCAGGAAGAGGTGCCAGATATAATATCCAGCATCCTTAACCAGCTTCTGCACAGGTCAAGAATATATTGACTTGTCAAATTAACAAGCAATCAGACAGAACAACTATAATATGTGTTGGCAGGTTATTATTTTATGAATATGACAAAGGACACAAATAAAAATCTAAAAACAGTCTCATAACTGATCAGAACCATATATATGGTCTACTTACCAAACCCTCAAAAATATGGCCACTCATCATAGCAACCAATGTAAAAGAACTTACAGTTCCCTCAAGTTGGGTTTTCATTCAAAAATAACTCAGAAGAATATGGCCCACTGTTGTATGTTAATGGAAATGGTCGTGTGCACAGTACATAAGCATTGGAATTGGTAAAACCGACACAAACTAAATATACATCCCAACAGCCCTGTTTTAATTCTAAAGTCTAAATTAACTCGGATCGGATCAACTGCGGACAGGCCAAAAACTGACCTCTAATACCGGCTTCCACAGCTGTCCACCTTCTGAGCTAGTATGTTCTCTCACCTTTCCCCCCTCTTTCCTACCAGATCACGCAAGGCCACCAATCACCGTCACTCACTAAACAAGACTGCCGGTCTGCTACAATACGAAGCTTCATGCCAGGTATTGACACTAACGTAATGTTTGTTTCCTGCTCGTGATGGCCGAAGAGTAAATATGATTGAGTTCGTGAAACAACTATTGGCAGAATTCAGATAAAAACAATCGGATATGCTCTGGCTCATATAGTAAAAGTCGATGGTGGCTCAAACAGAACTCAACTTGAGTTGTTCCGATTACTTTATCAGAATCAGTGTAACGATTCCAAAGGGAATGGGTGTTAGCAGAGAACGAATGCAAATGTTTTTCACATTTTTCCATAGCAATTCAAGCGACTCAATTGTGAAATCAGTGTATTAATTTAAGTCGGCCCAAAGGGGAATGACAAAACATAGGAATATTCTAAATTACAAGGAAAAAAAGATTTTTTATAAGTAAAAACTAAAAGGAAGGAAAGCGAAATGGTAAACACTTAATTAAAAAATAAGGTTTTGATGTTGTGTGATGAGATTTTTGATTTCGGAGGTCAGGTTACGCCTCGGGAAGAGAATTTTGAGCTCACCCGACGCGCCTCATATACATGAGTCTTTCTAAACCTTTCTTTGAAAATTGTGTGTGTGTGTTTGCGTGTTTTTTAAGAAATAAAATGCATTTGAAAATAAATGATGTCTACATTGTAAATGATGTATTAAAAACAATAATGTTTTAAAGACTTGGAAATCGAAACAGTTGTTTAAAGTTCGGAAGGAGATCTCACCGATGTTGGTTTGTTTCTATCTTCCTCGGGGGAATGTGGTTGATTTGAAATGGTTTAAAGATGAGAGAAATTCTACACTCACTCGGGTAGAACCTCCCCCAATTTAACTCTCGTTTTACACTCGCTAGACTCACGGATTTTGACTATTTTGAGTCGTTTTTGGGTGTTTGGAGTTTTTGTGGGTGAGTGTGGGTTGATTGAGGATGAATATGGTTTGTGGGACGTCGGGAGGTCGATCGGGACGGACCGGGAAGGCCTCGGGATGGCTCGGGACGCCTCGGAATGCCTCGGGATGGCTGAAAACTGCTAAAAACACGATAAACTCCGGCGACCAAACAACTGAGAACTTAACTTATCAGTAAGTTCTCAATTGTCAACTAAACTACTAACAACACGATCAACTCTGACGTCTAAACAATTGAGAACTTATCAGTAAGTTCTCATTTGTCAACTAAACTACTAAAAACACGATCAACTCCGGCGACCACCAACTCCGACGACCGAACAACTGAGAACTTATCAGTAAATTTTCAGTTGTCAACTACATTACTAAGAACACGATCAACTCTGGCGACCACCAACTACGGCTACCTCTCAGTAAGCTCTCAGTTGTCAACTAAACTATTACTAATAACACGATCAACTCCGACACCAAACAACTGAGAACTTAACTTATCAGTAAGTTCTCAATTGTCAACTAAACTACTAAACACACGATCAACTCTGTCGACCACCAAATTCGATGAACAAACAACTGATAACTTAACTTATCAGTAAGTTCTCAGTTGTCAACTAAACTAATAAGAAAATGATCAACTCTGGCAACCACCAAATTCAGTGACCAAACAAATGAGAACTTACTAGTACTCCCGCCGTCCCAAAATGAATGTCCAACGATTTTCATATTTTCTCTTGATAATTAGCAAATTTGAAATTGTTTTGTACATTCATTTTAGGATCGAGACACTATATAATCTATTAGTATATAATAATTGTGATTATATGATATAACTAGTATGTTGTAAATATAATCCCTTCAAATTTCTAACAAAAGGATCAAAGTTGCACAAAGCTAATTAACAAGAATATACTAAGTGAAATACGATGTTTCATTGTCTTATGATGTAAATTTGATTACACTGATGGATTAGAAGGTAATTTTCTCTTCCAAAAGAAGTACTCTCTTTCTCTTTGTGCCCTAATGAATCTCTAAAATTTATTTAGGTATGTTATGATACTTTTTGGGCAATTAATTCAGCAACAAAAATGAATAAAATTTCTAATTAGTCACTTTCCAAACATCTAAATTTGCAATAAATAGCTCACAACCATTCGGTCTGTAACTTTCCATGGGCTTTCTCTTTTTCTCGAAATGTTTTAAAAAGATTTTATTTTTTAAAGGCAAAAATCAGATTTTTCAATTTGATTTTTCATGGCAAGTTGAAATTTCAAATGTTTTTAGAGAGAGAATGAAGGGGAGGACATTGAAATCGCTATTAAGACGGGCAAGTCCAACTTTGGTTTGATCTTTGAGAGCGCCATAGGCTTTTCGCCAACTCTGAAAAGTTCCCATCTATTGGAATCTATGATTCCGTCGAGATCGGTTTCTCCTTTCCTTTAATCTCGTAATCGGAGTCGGAAACAGGGATGTAAGAACCAATCTCTCCCCCTCTCGGTAGACGTGTTCTTCAGAGGTTCGTTCCCCTGCTAAACTATCTGCTTTCTGCACACCGCGGAAATGGTCTCTCTCTCACACACATACAGTGTCATGCTCTCTCTCTCTCTCTCTCTTCTTTTCTTTCTCTGAGGTAGGGAGGCGAAGGGAGGGTGGCCGGAGGTAGGGAGGGGAGTGGTGGCCGGAGAGTGATAGATAGAGATGATCGCCGGAGTAGGAGAAATGGTCGTCGGAGTAGGGGAGGGGAGAGGTGGTCGGAATTATGGGTAGTCAGAGGTAGTAGGGTAGAGAGAGTATAGAGAGGGAGAGAGAGGGGGAGTGTATTTTGTGTGGGTGTAAATTGGGAGGGGTGGAATTATTTATGCTTAGAGAGAGACCATTTTCGCGGTGTGCAGAAAGCAGACAGTTTAACAGGGGAACGAACCTCTGAAGAACACGTCTATCGAAAGGGGGAGAGATTGGTTCTTACATCCCTGTTTCCGATTACAAGATTAAAGGAAAGGAGAAACCGATCTCGACGGAATCAGAGATTCCAATGGATGGGAACTTTTCAGACTTGGCGGAAAGCCTATGGCGCTCTCAAAGATCAAACCAAAGTTGGACTTGCCCGTCTTAATGGCGATTTCAATGTCCTCCCCTTCATTCTCTCTAAACATTTGAAATTTCAACTTGCCATGAAAAATCAAATTGAAAAATCTGATTTTTTGCCTTTAAAAAATAAAATCTTTTTAAAACATTTCGAGAAAAAGAGAAAGCCCATAGAAAGTTGCAGACTGAATGGTTGTGAGCTATTTATTGTGTAAATTGAAATTTGGAGTCCAAGTCCAACCATAATTTTGTCCAAATGTCTGACCATCAATATAGGCCACTTGATGGAGCTACTAAGTACTAACATTTTTGCCTTTCCCACCCGTGAAGGAAATAAAGATTTTACTTACTCCATCCTGCCCAAATGAACATCTATTTTTAACCGACTTTTAATTTTCAATGAATGTCATTTCTTTTAAGAAAATTACCCCTAAATATTATTTTACTAATCACTTTATACTTGCAAATTTAGATGTTTGGAAAGTGAATAATTAAAAATTTTATTCATTTTTGTTGCTGAATTAATTGTCCAAAAAGTATCATAACATACCTAAATAAATTTTAGAGATTCATTAGGGCACAAAGAGAAAGAGAGTACTTTTTTTGTAAGAGAAAATTACCTTCTAATCCATCAGTGTAATCAAATTTACATCATAAGACAATGAAACATCGTATTTCACTTAGTATATTCTGGTTAATTAGCTTTGTGCAACTTTGATCCTTCTGTTAGAAATTTGAAGGGATTATATTTACAACATACTAGTTATATCATATAATCACAGTTATTATAAACTAATAGAATATATAGTGCCTCGATCCTAAAATGAATGTACAAAACAATTTCAAATTTGCTAATTACCAAGAGTAAATATGAAAATCGTTGGACATTCATTTTGGGACGGCGGGAGTACTAATAAGTTCTCATTTGTTTGGTCACCGAATTTGGTGGTTGGCAGGGAGTTGATCGTTTTCTTATTAGTTTAACTGACAACCGAGAACTTACTGATAAGTTATCAGTTGTTTGTTAGCCGAATTTGGTGGTCGACAGAGTTGATCGTGTTTTAGTAGTTTAGTTGACAATTGAGAACTTACTGATAAGTTAAGTTCTTGATTCACTCGTAGTTGCTGAAGGCGTGGTTACGACAACCATGGTTGGTGGATCTGCACCCTTGGAAGAATTAGCAAAAGGAAGGAGATGAGTTTTGGAGGATGAAAATGGTGGCGATGTAGAGGACGGCAACAACGACGAGGTATTGGCCGGATAATAATGTGGAAGAAGGATATGAGGAGGGAGGGCACGGTTCAAACAGTAAGGTAGGATAATTTTTTGATTTCACGGCCGGTGGTGTGGCCATAAATTGGCCACAATTTCAGATTTGGCGGAGTCCGGCCACCAACACCCACCATTGAAATTGCAAGAAGCTGATAACAGAGAAGAACTAGAGGTTGAATCGGGTTTCTGGTTAATGGGTTTGATACTCTAGATTGCAGCCTAGGGAAATGAGGTGGATTTGTGGTTTTTGGCAGAGGTGGCAGATTGTGATTGGAGGCTCTAAAGTGGGGTTTTACAGTGACACCTAATTAAACTTTTTCTCTATTATATATCCAACAAACAATCTGCACAGTTCAGAAATTTCCCATTCCTCCACATAAATTGTGTCCTTAAAACTTGAATTATGGACTCGAGGATGGGATACTTCAATATCATCTACTCTCTCTATCAGGACCATCACTAAAAAGAGTGTCTATTTTCTAACAATTTTGTCCATAAATGAAAATCAGTTTTGAAGCAAAGTTACTAAAGTTGCCTTGATAGAATTATCATATCCTAATTTATACTTGCAATGAAATAGTGTGTTAACTAAGGGTACTCATGTATCTTTACTAGTACTAAAATACATAAAGAGTCAAACATCCTTAATTTTCTTACAAAACCGAAAATGGATTCATTTAGTAATGGGTGGACTTCTCATTTTCTATGACTAAACCAAAGCATACAGATCTGGACTATGAACTAGAACCTTTCCCATCCATGTCCTCATCGAGATCATCATTTTCAAACCACACACCAACTCCTCAAAAACACAGTAGCCCCAAACCACTCCAATAAATGGTCTGCTAATTAAATACACAACAGCATAGATCAGTAGTATTGAATTCATACATCGTACAGTAGGGAGGAATATCACTGGGAACAAGTATGCTAATACAGTTGGTTAATAAAATACTTATTTGACCATGTCTACAGAAAATAAAAGAATACTCCCTCCGTCCCACTACAATCTACACACTTACTGTTTGCACGAGAATTAAGGAAAAGTGTTAGTGGAGTAGGTGTTGTGTGCATGAAAGTGAGGTAGGAGAGAGAAAATGGGGTAGTGAATAATAATTGATTTGTTGTTGCGAGTATGACATGTGAGTACCATTAATATAAAAGTATTAAACATTTCTATTTTAGGAAGTGTAGTTTGTAGTGGTACGCCCTACGAGGAAAGTGTGTAGTATGTAGTTCGACGGAGGGAGTATTTACTAAGATGCGAAATCAAGAAAAAAAACCAAGGATGCAACAAGGGCAGTAAACCAACAATTTATCACAGAATCGCAGTAGAATAAGCAAGGGCAACACAACAACACTATTAGTCCAATTGAAGTATCTCATGGTATCTCGGCTTATGAAGATGGAAAAGAGAGAATCTTAATTTGCCCCGGACGATGTCAAAACAAAAGCCAACAATTATTTTCCTCTAATGCAACATCCTCAAATGCAAAACTAGAAGCCTCAAGAAAACAATCTCAAAGTTAAAGAGAATAAAATTTAATATTCTTCCACCAAAATACAAAGGATTATGGATTGCAAAGAAAAAAATCTTTGCAAATGTGGCATTGTGGAATTGGACTTCAGTTAGCATAGCCTCATAGTTTCACAAAGGCATAACTTTCAATGCCGTCAGTTCAGCAGATAAATGTCAAGGCATCTAAAAGCTTATGCACATGGAATATTTATCGAATGTTAATGTCCTGGAAAGTCGTCTGATATCTAACAAAATTCTGGAGAAGATCTTCACTCTAACTGAAAAATCTGGATACTCAAGGTAAGAAAGTAGAGCTTATCTTTGAAACCCCTGAGTTGTTGACTCCCAAATTTTAGAGAAACAACAAAACATAAATGGGTCCAACTAGTGACTCTAGTCGCTAATGAAAAAACTGAATGCACAAAACCTTCCCAAATTTCGTACTGTCGAATTAGAATATAATCCCGGAAAATTGCACAGCTCAGCAGATTTCCATGGTCTTGTCAGAAACAGATGATCCTAAGACCCAAAGTAACAAGACTGACAGCTATCCATCCAAAATACTAAAGGAAATGAATCCAAATCCTAGAGAGAATCCAAACGCTAACTCTCTTTCTAGTGTCCAGTGATGATCTAGAAGTAGATCTTTCCAAACTTCAATGGAATCAGAAACCTAAATGCGGATATTAGAAACTAATAAATCAAACACAACAATCAATTTCAATATATCCACCTTGCAACAATTCGAAATTCATGAATGAATACATTAGAAATATTGATAATTACCATGTAACTTCCCCATTAGCTTAACCTCATCCTGAGCCTCTTCAATGAGCTCTTCAACCTGACCGCAACCGAGCCGCTTCTTGATGACTTCCCAGTCCTCTTCCTCCTGACACACATTCAATCGGTGACTGGTGAAGCTCTCAACAGCCTTGCGGTACCCTTCGTCTTCGGGAACCTTCTTGACCTCCGTTAGGGTTTTGGTGTAAAGACGGATCAGAACCTCCCTTGCGTTAGGAACAACGTCCAGAACTACGATCCCAGTCGTCTCCTTCACCTTCGCCATCATAAACAATGGCGCGAAATTCGCCGGAGAAACATTTACACTCTCTTCTTTTTCTCCGATCAATTCAATTTCAGGTGACGATGCTCAGTTCTGTCGGAGCAATGACCGTTTTTCGTTCAGATTAACACAGGGCCGAACTGCTTATGGGCTGAGGAGTAACAATCAAATTGGGCTGGCCCAATAAAATTCTTCTGCCCCTAAAGAATGTTTAAATTTTATCTTAAGAAACATTTGCCAAAATATTGAACTTAAACTCTTAAAGCATCTTTTGTAATATAAACACATAAAGAATTTTTTTTAGTGGTCTCATTATATTGCATTAGTTTAAGTGTGAATTAGAACTAGTTATATGATAATAAATTAAAGGGATTTCTAACTGAAAAAAGGGCAAATCTTTACTGGATGTGAGGTCATTGAACATAATTTATTCAATCCTCAAAGGACTAATGAATTAGACTATGTTTTGGATATTTATTTTGAATAGTATGTTAAATTGCCTTATTTATAAGCAAAACTAACCACTCACACAGATTTAAAAAATTAGTTAAAAGTAGCAGTTTAATTGCCTTAATTTTATAACAAAAAATGAGTGATAATTACTACGATAACCTCATATTAGATGTCTAGGGAAAGTGCGCATTGAAAAATACGTAAGAAGTAATTAGGGGTAATTTGGTTAAAACGGTATACACTTGCATTTAATGATTTTTTGCTTATATTTAAGGCCACCAAAATGTTGCTTATAAACAAGGCAGGAGGGAGTAAGACTTTGAGTGGAAGCGAGGTAGGATCACACTAATTATTTCGAAAAATTGGGACGCACCTGCTGTCTGATGGCTTGAGGTGATTTTGCAGATGTTTTGACCACGGATTAGACAACCAGTCTCCAAAAGGGAGATGGAAACTAGGTCTTTCTCCTTGTTTGTGCTCACCCTGAGTAGTATCTTTCCCTTCAGCCTCAGAAGGATTACACTGTTGGATCTGGATACCATCATTTCCTAGCTCCGAGTTTGCAACTAATTCTGATGATTTGGATGCTCTTATCAGGGAAGCCGCACTCCTGCAACCAATCAAACATGATGCTTCAAACTGCTGTAAGTGGTTTCATGCAACTGACTTTAAACAACAAAAAGTGGGTTACATAAAGCTTGTATAAAGTGGATAGCCTCATAAAAGTAAGTACTATCAGCAATTCAGATGCTTTATCTGTTTGTTTGATCAACTTAAAGAAAAGTTATCAACTGCAGGGAAGAGGTGCCAGATATAATATCCAGCATCCTTAACCAGCTTCTGCACAGGTCAAGAATATATTGACTTGTCAAATTAACAAGCAATCAGACAGAACAACTATAATATGTGTTGGCAGGTTATTATTTTATGAATATGACAAAGGTCACAAATAAAAATCTAAAAACAGTCTCATAACTGATCAGAACCATATATATGGTCTACTTACCAAACCCTCAAAAATATGGCCACTCATCATAGCAACCAATGTAAAAGAACTTACAGTTCCCTCAAGTTGGGTTTTCATTCAAAAATAACTCAGAAGAATATGGCCCACTGTTGTATGTTAATGGAAATGGTCGTGTGCACAGTACATAAGCATTGGAATTGGTAAAACCGACACAAACTAAATATACATCCCAACAGCCCTGTTTTAATTCCAAAGTCTAAATTAACTCGGATCGGATCAACTGCGGACAGGCCAAAAACTGACCTCTAATACCGGCTTCCACAGCTGTACACCTTCTGAGCTAGTATGTTCTCTCACCTTTCCCCCCTCTTTCCTACCAGATCACGCAAGGCCACCAATCACCGTCACTCACTAAACAAGACTGCCGGTCTGCTACAATACGAAGCTTCATGCCAGGTATTGACACAAACGTAATGTTTGTTTCCTGCTCGTGATGGCCGAAGAGTAAATATGATTGAGTTCGTGAAACAACTATTGGCAGAATTCAGATAAAAACGATCGGATATGCTCTGGCTCATATAGTAAAAGTCGATGGTGGCTCTAACAGAACTCAATTTGAGTTGTTCCGATTATTTTATCAGAATCAGTGTAACGATTCCAAAGGGAATGGGTGTTAGCAGAGAACGAATGCAAATGTTTTTCACATTTTTCCATAGCAATTCAAGCGACTCAATTGTGAAATCAGTGTATTAATTTAAGTCGGCCCAAAGGGGAATGACAAAACATAGGAATATTCTAAATTACAAGGAAAAAAAGATTTTTTATAAGTAAAAACTAAAAGGAAGGAAAGCGAAATGGTAAACACTTAATTAAAAAATAAAAGTTCCACTTCGACCTCACACTTCCTGACAATCAAATTACGAAATAGCATAGAACCACGAAAAAGGCAGTAATAGATGCAAAGAACTCTTAACTTAGTACTCCCTCAGTCCCATTTATATTGGGTTCCTATGTGACCAAATCTGGCCAATATAAATGGGGGGTGGGGGGGGAGTAAACCATTTAGTGCTTTTAATTACAGCAACTAAACGATAACACGTACCACCTACTAACACATTACTATGCATTATTTTTCATAAAGTAATCAATGCACTATACTAAAAAATGTTTGAGGTACCTTTTCTCAAATGTGTCCACCATATATGGAAATTTGGGCTGAATACCTGTGGCTCTCCGCAGCCACTTGTTACCAAGGAGCACTTTGTCAATGGTATAGAGAAGCTGTATCTCCGCAGCTTTTGATATGACACTCAAAGGTATTTCAGGGTTGCCCATTTCATCCATCACTTCCTGAACCTGTCAACAGCAGGCATGCAACCATCAGAAATCATGAAAAAACTACACCTTTTTGAAGGCGGAATTTAGAGAAGCACATATTACTTTGAGCTAATAAGTCTCATTCAACAATTAAACTAATGAATTCAAGAACTTCCTAACTTATTACTACCTCTGTCCAAAAATGAATTTCCAAAAAAATTGCAAATTTGATATTCATCAAGAGCAAATTTGAAATTATTTTGGACATTCATTTTGGGACGGAGGGAGTACATTAAACTTAGAATTAGGAGAACTAGGTTAATTCTTGAGATTAAAAGTACATACATAGAACTGCTTTAATCCTTAGGATTTGGACTCTTTCAGCAAAACAGATGGTGAAATTTGGCTATTCACTCAAGAAAGCAATTACATGAAGTCTTGAACTAATAATTACCTCTGGAGGTTCCCATACATTATCTCCATTGTCTTCAAAAGCGTCTGAAGATAGGTTATCATCAATAATTTTTCGTCGACGTTGCAACTGTCGGGTATGAATTAGTGTATGGAAATGCTGATCAACTGATTCCTCAAGAATGTTATCCAGCACATTCTTATCAAAAAAGTAAGGAGTATACCTAATCATGACTAACAGTGCATTAAATATACCATAACATAAGCTTAACATAGAAAAAACAGATAAATCAAAAAAATCAAGCCAAGACATTATTAAAATGGATTAACTCCCATCTTCTAAATAATGGTGATGACGATAACAATAATCCTTCATTATTAAAAAAGGTCATACTTCTAAAAACAGAGTATATTTATGAGTGATCTCCTAAAATGCTCGAATGAAAGGTTCTAATAAAACCTGGCATCATGAAGAAAATGTTCAAGAGGTTAATGTGGAGAAAACAAATAAAAGGGTAATATAAGGAAATAAAAAAGCGCTTATCATGTTTGACTTATCTAATATAACTTGGGCACAAATCCTTTTTTGTCGTCCCATTGTTTTTGGTCACATAGGAACCCAATTACAACCTTTTACCTTCACAAGAGATAGTTAAAGTAAAGGGTATATATGGAAAACCATAAATTAGACAAAACATTTATTATACATTCTTAAACCACGAGCTTTTGTTTAGTGGCCAAAAAAATGGACCACATGCCGACTGCCTAACCATGTAATTTGCAAGTTTACAGCATATTGGCTGTACAAAAAGGTAAGCCATAAGTAAATGATAAATCCTGATTTCTACTTGATTCATCAAATTCTCTGCACCAGCGTAAACTCCTTAAAGGGAGGACAATCGAGTATTTGAGAGCCTGGAGAGTGACACTCTCACTCTCAAACGCCCTCTATTTCTTGAGTTCTTAACCAGCAGGGAAAAAATGAAAAAATGCAGCAAATCTCATGCGAAAAATAAAGCATCTCTCATGACACATATTCATATATGTGTTGCCAATTTTCAATGGATCATTAAAAGTAAGATTTTGTAACTACAACTATGATGCATGCATACAGATGTATATACTTTTGCATACTTCTTCCCAACCAGATATGACCGCATAAATTTCATTTCGAGTTGATGCTCAAATAAGCACAAAATAGCATTTTAGATACTCTTTTAAGGAAAAACAGGGAAGTTCAGTATCTAATAATCTATATTCAGAAGACAAAAAATGTCAGTCGGATCCATCAAGCAGACGCAACTAGCGTTTTAAAGATTCAACTTGAAGGGGCTATGAGGCTAAAAAACAATTCAAAACATACCACATAATGTCATCCTTTGTTGCTATAGCAATATCTAAATTCTGAGCACTGAAGACTGGCACACCGTCAACTTTTTTCTTCTGAGTCCTTTGTGGCATTTTCTTGAGAAGTTTGTTAGCCTCCTTGACCTGCTTAAGCAGCAGATTTATGCAATGAATAATGTACAAGAATTGTCTGACTGCATCTCGTAAAAGAACAATTGACCTGTCATACCTGTTTCTCATTTGGAACAAATTGGAAAATATGAGGTTTTTCCTGCAGAGAACATGGCCAACAGTTAGTCCAGACTCTGTAGAGACGAAATCAAAGCTAGAGACAGAATGAGAGAAGTCACTAAAAAGTAAACAAGACAAACACCATGTTGATTCGCCAGCTCGTTTGAAGGAATCAATACCTTGAAATGTTCATATGCTAAGTCAAGACGACAGGCACCAACCACGCCACTAGGAATATTCAGCCGTTTCACACAAGAAACTGGAAAATATCATTCAGTTAGAAAGCAAGCTTAATCAAGCTAAATCTTAAATGCAGGGAATGGAGCAGAAAAGTAACGCAGGTTTGAGAGCTTGTAAGGAAATTATTTACATAGACAACAATGAATATAAAGCAAGAAACATGTTCATGACCACAGTCCCCTAAACATTCAAGATGACCTATGATTAAGATATACATGCTATGCTAGACTGTGCAAGAGTCGTGTCTCTAAAGGAAACTTAACTCCATAAGTAACTAAAGACCAAAACCTATGAAAATGCTGACACTTATCATAAACACGATCCAAGAGTACCTTCAAACCGCAAAGGAAGAGCTGTAAGAAAAAAAAATCCAATTTTAAAGCAGACAAGAAGCAAGAAACTGAAATCATCAACTAATACCTGCATCACCAAGATCCATGAAAAAACGAAACACTGGCTCATTCCTCTCACTTCCATTTACTCCTTGAAACATCTTTTTAAGCCACTCTGGACATCTGTAAGGGAAAGAGTATCACTAAGACATGTGGCATATTTCAGCGAATGAAGAAAGTAACCCATAAACCAAAAGGCAATGCACGACAACAAAAAGATAACGATCATAAACAGGAATATTATATTAAAAATTAATACTTCCTCCATTCATTGAAAAAGTCCAACATTTAGTTTTGATTTCTCCAAAAAAAGAGTCCCGACTGTTATTTTTAAATCTCTATTTTTCTTTTAAATCCATCCTTAGTTTTTGAGGACATGGTGTTTCTCTTGCTTGCAAAATGGAAAATAAAATATGTGTTTTAGATGAACTTATAAAGTACTCATGGAAGTCAAAAGGTGTTACTAAGAAATTATTTGGATGAAAATGGTTACATTATTGCACCCTTTATATGCTAGCGAAAGCGTTTACAGGAGTGGGAGATAAACACACAAGCTCCAGATTCATGTTCATAAGCAGGGCCGGCCCTACCCTTAGGCAAAAGAAGCGGCTGCTTAGACCCCCCGGGAAATACGAGTAATTTAAGAGGCCCCAAATTGATAGTTTTACTATCTATAAAAGACTCTGATAATTAACAATAAAGATCACTTGTACTAGTGGTTACAGGGATGGACTAGGGGTTAGCTTTTATGATTTGTGCAGGTTCGAATCCTGTTAATGCATTTGCTTTTCTTTTTTCTTTCTTCCTTCAACAATTCTTTGAAATCTTGTGTGGGCCTTCTCCCTACTATATTTCTTTGAATTCTTCATTGGGCTTTTTTCCTTAAAACATTTATTTAAATTTTTGAGCTTTGTTCTTATACATTTCTTTGAATTTTGGGACATTCTTCTTTAATACTATTGAAATACATTTTTAATTTTTTACAATTATCATTAAAAATTTAATGCAATTATTCATTTGTTATTTTGCAATTATCAAAATCCCAAAAATGTCAATATTATTGCAATGTTTCTTTGATATTTTTTCAATTATCACTGAAATTTTACTGCAGTTCTTTTTTATTTTTCAACTATCACAATCCCAAAAATGTTAACCTAAATTACTTTTTAGGATATTAGGGCTTTTATTATTTTTTTGCAATTATCACAATCTCAAAAATGTCAAACTAAATCAATTACTTCTTTTTAGGGTATTACGGTTTAATGTGTGGGTATTATGTTGGGGCTAAAAAAAATTTGGGCCCCAAGTGAATAGTTGGCTTCGGCCCCAAATTTCACAAGACCGGCCATGTTCATAAGGCTCCTGCACGTCAATTCAAGAATTTTAAATGCAATTTTATTCGTTGTTATAACCTGAATAATTTCAATTTTTTTATTATGAGTACTAGTGCCATGATGCTTATGATTGTATAGAAGGAGAAATGAGGTAAGAATATTGGTATACATACATGCAAAAAGAGAGATAAACCAAGCAAATATCAATCAATCAGCAGCAACCAACTTAAATTTATTGATTTTTCAGTAAACTAAAGATAAAAGTTCTTGCTGGCCAACGTTGTTAATTTAAGAGAACCCAGCCTTTCAGCTACATGAACACTTATCTACATCGTGTCTTATCACATGCAAAATCCTCAGACCAGTGGCAGATCCACATAATATGTACGGGAGGCAAGTGCCACCTTCAACCGTGGGCACACCTTGCAACTTTAAGTTAATAATTATAGAAATTTGGAAGATTTACATTAAATTCATGAAAAGGAAATTTATTGCAATTTGATTTTGTGTACTTCCTTTCCGAAAAACATTAGTTCAAAATTTAATCCAAGATGAAGTGCATCCTTTATAAAATATTGGCAACTGTCAACACTCAACTAAGGTCTCTACAGTCTTGTATATGTCACCTGGGTCTAAATATAGTAATTGAAAGTGAAATTCAACACCATGGCAAGAATCTATTTTCATACTCCATCTGTCCCAAAATGAATAAATAAATAAAAAGGGCAGCCCAGTGCACCAAAGCATCCCCACGTAGTGATAGTTCAGGGAAAGGTCCCCACCACAAGGGTGAAATGTAGGCACACCTTACACTGCATAAATGCAAGAGACTGCTTCTAGGACTTGAACCCGTGACCTCGAGGTCACATGGAAACACCTCAACCAGTGCGCCAAGGCTCCCCTTCATGTCCCAAAAAAAAAAAAAAATTGATCTTGATCAAGATCAAATTTAAATATTATTTGGACATTCATTTCGGGACAGAGGTAGTACATTTTATACATTGTACTCACAAATCCATTGGTGTAATACTCCCTCCGTCCCACTTCAATTGGTCCACTTTCCTTTTTGGGACGTCCCACTTCAATTGATCCATTTCATAAATGGAAAGTTTTCCATATATTTATACCCTTATCATCTCCACATATTTACAAAAAAAACCAATCATTAACTTACTATTCCTCCCACTCATTCTCTCTCCTATTAAATATTTTTAACTTTTATATTCTCTCTCCTATTCCCTACCACACATTTAACTTTTATATTCTCTCTCCTCTAATTTCTACCCACTTTATTCATTTTTCTTAAAAACTGTGAAATTCACCCCGGGACCAATTGAAGTGGGACGGAGGGAGTAATATATAACACTATTATAAAAGATTTCAAACATATGATTTTAAAGGGTGTATCTTTAACTTCGTACCCGCTGGTAGCAATGATTGTTGCATGTGTCAATTTGCTTATATGTACTTCATCGTTCAACGAATCAACTCAAAGAGTCCAACTAACCTTTGTATGGATGTCCACTCCAAGAGTCTCAATTCGGCAACTAAGTATGTAGTTCAAATAATGTTCTATCGCTAACTCTCATGTAATAAATAGAAGAGATGAGTAAAACACATAATTTTGTCTTACAGTTAATTCTTAAGTTAGTGCTTGCAACCCCTGTCATTTATCAAATGAATACTTTTTGAGAGAAGGAACAAAGTATCACCTAGATTAATCTATCAAAAGACGAGAAGGCACTGCTTACAATCGGCCTGAGCTCACATGCTAAGCATCTAATTTTACAATATTTGACATCGGCAAGCTAACTAGAGCACTGATGAGTGTCTTCGTTAAAAAAAAAAAATCAAAAAAAAAGTCTCATTACACATTATGTAACCCAGCCCACCATTAAACAATAGCATTTTGTATACAAGAATTCTCAAGCACACTTTCCATACTAAGTACACATTGGCACCATTGCCAACCAAATCAACATAGGTGAGAGAAGTACCTCCTTACGACAACTAAATGGGCTATTGAAGAGCAAATAATTACTTTACGCAAAAAACCATAACCACCTCCAGTACTAAAGTGATAGGTTTGTCGGTTCAAATATGATGCCCCCTTAGGGATATGGGAGTAATAAAAAAAATTACTTGTTGGTATGCCTTGTATCCGGGTCAGATTGCGCAAAAGCTGAAGCGTACACTATGTGGCCGCATCATGCGGTCGCATAGTTTACAGTGTTTGAGTTTTTGGCAGACTTGGAAGTTAGAGGCATTCAGCGCCTATGCGGCCGCATCATGCAGTCACATAGACCTCAAAGTGCCTATGCGGACGCATCATACGGTCGCTTAGGTCCGGCAAACTCAACTATTTGGGCCACGTCAAGATAGGGTTTGGCAAAACCCTAAGATCAGGTTAGAGGGTATAAATACCCTCGTAACCTCTTGTAGCCAGTATGCTGAACAACTAGAAACGTAGTTTTGTCTGAGATCAATTGTGTATTCTGTTTTCTCTGTTCAAGTGATCTAGAAGTCTGTTGCACAAGTTCTTTGATCCTTCCATGTTAATAAGATATGTTCTCCCTCAGCCGTGTACGTAGCTAACACATCGTTAGTAAACGACATAAATTTGTGTGTTTTTGTTTCACGGTTCTATTATATGTGCATCTTTTCGGTCCGGTTATAACATAATTTATAGCGGTTGTGACATCCTACAATCATATTGTAGGGAAAAAATCATGCATACAACATTCATCCTTGGATAGGGAATCATAAGAAAGACTTAATTATGCTGGATTGAAATTGCTTTTCCGATTCCAATTTCAAGGCTTGGAGTTGAATTGCCAAACAAAGCACAATTCTACTTCACTTCTAAACAAGTTGAACTTTAATTCAATTTTCTTCTCATCAGTTTGAAAATAATAACAAAATTACTTTTGACTATGTTTCTACAACCTACACTCATGAGTCATGTTCAAATGCTAGCATTCCACCACAACAATGTAAAGGAATTGTGAATACTATGTTTCTATAAGTATACTTCAACCGTAACAACAATCGGTCATTGCAATTCAGATTTTGTAAATGAAGCTGCACACACACATAGGATTGGGAGATAAATGATACCTATCGGAAATGAAGGAAAAGTCCAAGTGAGTGGAAACAGCCATCAGACCGGTGCCGGAGAGGTCGCACATAGTGAAAACCTGCCCTACAAAAGCAGGCCCACCGCCCTTCCCGTTCGAATTTAGCCCTGAAATCCTCATTGAAGCAGGAAACCTAGAGCTAGACTCCCCTTGCATTCTTCTGACAGACAATGACAAAGTTGATGGTCTCGAAGGCAAAGAATCTCTCTGAGATGAATCGAACGAATATGAAGCTGGAAGCTGGTGGAGGCGTGGTAGAGTCCGCCGCGAAGAGGAGGGGAAGCGGAATGAGTACTTTAGAGGGTGGCGAAGGAAAGGAGGAATTGGGTTTGGGGATGAAGATGGAGGAAAAGTTTTTGGCGGTGGATTGAATGAAGTTGGATATATGGTTGATTGGGTGGTGCCGCTCGTGATTGTTGCGGCGGCCTTCAGTGGCGGAGGCCATTTTTGGCTTTCTTTTGCCGTTCTTTCGTTTGGCTTTTGAAATAGCGAGCGACGGAGATTTTTACATATTGTCCGCTCCCTAGTTTTTTTAGGTTGAGGACGGGTGGGGGAGGAAATCATTGAACATTTCTTTTCTTTCTTTTCCTCTCATACTTGGAAGTATTGAGTAGGAGGAAAATGAGGCTCTCATTTTCTTTTCTTTTCTCCCTACAAAAAACTCAAAAGTACAGTTTAGGAAGGAAATCATTCTTATTTCCTCCCTTTTTCTTCACTTTTCCCTCAAAATAAAACTCCGGAGCAGACCCTTCGGATTGTTTTGGAAAGGAAAACTCGGACCAGAATAAATTTTGTTGAGAAATTGTCCGACCCACTAGTTGACTACACAATAACAAGTAGGGAATAGCAATTTACTGTCACAATGTTTACACAAAAGTTACAAGTTAGGTCTTTTAATGTTACAATTTTTATAATATAGTTTACTATATTTACATTTTATTGAAATCCACCTCAATTTTGAATGGTTATTCAATTTATTGGACGGAGTTCATTATACGTGCGAATAATGTCATTTTGAGAGGGCAAAAATGTCTTTTCCCATGCCATCCACGTGACTAATTTAACTGGGTAAAGATGCGAGTCATGTCATTTTGAGAGGGCAAAATTTCTTTTCACGTGCCATCCACGTGACTAATTTAACCGGGTAAAGATAATATAGGGGTTAAAATATCAAAAATCAAACTATTAATCCTAAGAATCATATTTCATGAATGTAAAGAGTTCACATTGAATACATAATTCCTAATTAAATACCCAACAAACGTCCATCATTAACCCTATCCTTTCGAATCATCTCCAACTTCTCAATCGGTCGCTTCACCCTTTCTATCATCTCCTCTTCTCCTCCGCCCAAGCTATCTCCACTGGCGTTGTCCCCTTTGCACCCAATCATCCCCCTTTCCCATTTTTCCTCTCTACTCTCTGACCACTTTAGCCATCTCAGGCCAACCCTATTTCCCAACGATTCTCCTTTTTCGACAGATCCTAAAAGCTGGAGTCTTCTTCTCCACTTGCCATATTTTTCGTTAACTCTAGATCCGTCAGAGTCTTCTTTTAACACTCCTCGTCCTCATCATCTCCCCCACGTCATCTGCCCCTACCCTTTCCTCATTCCTTCCCTCTTCCCCCACCAATTTCTCATCACCGGCGTTGTCCCCATAACACCATTGCGCCATCGTCACCGCCATAAAAAAATGGACCTCACCTTCTAGAATATCAAACGAAAGCATTGGCTAGACGATATGTGTTTTCGCCTTGCAATCAATTTATGGGTCTTCACTTTGAAATGATCTTGATTTGTAATTCTTGGGTCTTCACTTAAAAATCAAACTTAGAAGATACAAAAAAAATGCTCAAAGAACATGATATTGCTCGTGTTTGTGATTGGGGTTGCGTTGGTTTGAGGATAGTGGTTGTTGTGGTGGAGTTAAGAATGGTGTTGGTGGCCATTATTTTATTTTATTTTTTGATAAGGGGTTACTTTGTTAATATTAAAATTTTATGTGTTGTTTGTGAATAAATTAATGAAATAATAACATATGAGCAACAATTGAATTCATGTGTAAGGTGAAAAGGTGAAAAGGTGAAAAGGACAACTTTGCCCTCTTAAATTCACGTGTATTGCGCGTGCGTTGTACTATGTCAGTTAAATTTAACAGTCATCCAAAATTGAGGTGAATTGAAACAAAATGTAAACAAAGTAAACTAAATTACAAAAATTATAGCATTAGGGCCTAACTTGCAATTTCATGTAAACTTAGCAGTAAAGGGCTATTTGCCCCAATCAGCAAGTATAGAGAAGTGGCACATGATTACCTCTGAGTTTATACCAATTGCAATATGGGCTCCATTTCACACTCTTTTTCAATTAAATGTCATAGTGTTATGTTTTTTTATCAATAATGCAAGAAATTGATGGCATTTAATAAAGTCACTACTAGGAAAAGCATTTTGGGTGACCAATTTAAGGTGACAAATGAATGTTTAGTCACCTAAAAAATGTAAGGCGACAAATTATAAAATTAGTCACTAAAGATGAATGTCTTGCGACATAGTTTTGGCGACAAAGATTTTAGTAGCCGTATATAGGTTTAAGCGACAAGTGAAATAGTTTATCATTTTACAAAACATTTATGTGACAAATGTGGCTTTCTTCACTTAAAGATGACTTTTTGGTGACTAAGTTTTAAGTGACGACAAAATTTTGTCGCCTAAAAACAGTTTTATGTGATAAATCCAGATGTTTGTCACCCAAGTTAATTTTTGGTGACAAAGCCTTTGACAACAAAAATTTTAGTAACCTTACATGAATTTTGTGACAACTATGACTTTCTTCGCCTAAGCATGATTTTTGGTAACTAAGGCTCCGTTTGTTTCGACGTAAAACATATTTCGGAAGATGTTTTCCGTAAAATAACTCGTTTTCCGTTGTTTTGTTGTTTTTCGGGAAATATTTTCTGTAAAATAACTCATTTTTCGGTGTTTGGTTGTTTTCCGTAAAATGGAGAAAATGTTTTCCGGAAAACATTTTACGCCCTTCCTAAGTAAAACGACTTACTGACCTTGTCCTAAGTAAAACATTTTCTGAAAAATGGTGGCCTTCATGTACAACTCATATTTCACAAGGTACAACATTCTACTTACTCATAATATATATATATATATATATATATATATATATATATATATATATATATATATATATATATATATATACATATATATGTATATATATATATATGTATGTATATATATATGTATGTATATATATATGTATATATATGTATGTATATATATATGTATGTATGTATATGTATGTATGTATATGTATGTATGCATATGTATGTATATATATGTATGTATATATATATATACATATATATATATATACATACATATATATACATACATATGCATACATACACATATATATACATATATATATACATATATACATATATATATACATATCGAAAAATATTTTCATTAAACACATGAAAATATTTTTCGGAAAATATTTTTCGAAACATGCTGACGCGACGGTGGATAACGCCGGGCGGCTTCATTTGCCAAGGGATCTCGCCGGGCGGCTTTCATTAGAAGCACACCAGATGCCTATAAATAGAGGCCGCATGTATTCATTTGAAAGGAGAATTTTAGGCACTGTTACTCTGTCAAAATAACCCCTCGAATTTACAGTCCCAAAATCACACAAAATCCTCCTCTCTCATACACTAATCCTACCTTAATCTATTCCTAAATAGATATTGCCTAGGAAATCCCCTTGGGAGATAGAGAAAAACCAATATTGGTAATCTCTCCTTCCTTTACCCTTGATTTATTCCTATATTATCTTGTTCTATTTATTACTTGTCATTTATATTTATTTTGTCTTTAAGCTTTAATCTTTGCAATGTAATTATCATATTTCCCACTCCCCTTTCACAAAGGATTCATTGGAGATTCTCTCCCAAGGATGAACAAGGTTCCACAAGTGGCTTGTTCTAGGGAAGATCTACCATATGATGATGTGATTTTCATTTACTTTTATGTATAAAAATGCAATCTTTATTCATATTATGTCATCCCCTTCCCTTGATCTAGCTTTCCAAGGATTGTCCACCTTATGAGGTATTAAGGACATAGGAAAAGCCATAAAGGTCATCCCTTTACATTATGTCTTTCGTTTAATGATATTCATTATATTGTTTATATTAAAAATGCAATCTTTACTTTAAATGTCATTTCCCCTTGTTCCTAAAGATGAATCTTTCTCTTCTAGGATTGTCTAAAAGCCTTCTAAGGCACAAAAGACATAGGATGAGCATAAAGATTCAATCTTTACATCCCATTCTCCCAGTCCCGTGGTTCTTGGTGCATTCCATGGTGAGGATCGGTGTAAAGACTCCATCTTTACATCGTTTCCATCATAAAAATGTCACAATCTTTGTCCCTTTAGAACTCAATGATTCTTAGTCCCGAAATCTCCGACAATCACTTGAGACGAACATAAAATGTCCCTACGAATCATTATCGTCTTAAGATGTAGGATCAACGGGCAAATATTCATTATTTTCTAAAGAGTCTCATTCTTGGACTTAAAGATGACCCCCTTTCGATCACATGAGACTAAATCCCCAAGGAATATTAGTTTAAGACATATCAAGGCTCATACGCCTATGATGGTTGATTAATCTAAATGGAGGGTAAATAAGTCCCGTCATGATGATCACAAGTCCAAAGTGAGCACGGGATCAAAATCTCGAAAACATCAAATCCAAGGTATCCTGAGCTAAAACCTTCTTAGATGGTTTTTATGTCCGGAAGATAAACTTGGCACATCTCTTTCTCTTTTCAAATCACGCATGCACACAAGCACACAAACGAGCACAAATTTTGGACCTAGGAAGACTTGCTTTTGCAAGGCTCCTTGGGTGAACGCCAAACGTTCTTCCCAAGGAGTAACTTAACCTCCGAACCCTTATCCTTTTTTTCAAAGTTTTGAGGAAATCAAAATGGCACGTCGACTCCGTTTTTCATAAAACCGGTGTCTTCAAACTGAGGTGAACGGTGACCCTTTTTCCGTAAAAAGAAAACGTTTTCGGGGCCACATTCACAGTTGGCGACTCCGCTGGGGATATGTAAATATTTTCCAAACTTCTTTTTTTCATAAGAAGCGTTGAAAACATTTACGAAGGTTAGCCTTCCGTCTCGGGTCCGATCTTTGTGTTTGTGCAATTTTCTTTTTTGCATGCATCTTTTGTGTTATTTTTGGCTTGTGCATACTCTGAATAATAAACAGGTACAAATCTGAAGCTGGAAGTTGCCAAAAATCCCTGGGAAACAGTCTGGGATAGTAGTAGAATGGAACCTGGAAAACTGTTGAATCCAGCCGGACGGCCTGATCTGCCTGGATCTGAGCCGGGCGGCTTCATTCGCAGTTCCACCAGAATAGTTTTCATCTGAGGTTAATCTGGAAACCATGGCGACTTGGGGCTATTTAGTCCTGAATCTGGCCTGGTTTCAGAAAATTTACGTGCTTATGTGATGCATTTTCCCCGTCCCCAAAACATTCTTTTAAAACACATGATGAAAATCTCTATTTTAACTAAAAAAATAATTTTTAGGAGACCGCACACTACGCGCACTATATATCATGTACACTTTTGCACGCACGTCTTTTAAACCCGGGATGGTTGTTCAGCTGCAGTCACTGATAGTGTTACGATGCTCCCGGGCGCGCACGGAATCATCCCAAACTCCCCATGGCAGCCAGTGTCGACCAATGCACTAGTCCGTGTCACTTTTAAAATCGTGAATTTTTGGTTGGTTTTTAGTCTAGACCGTGTCATACAACCTCATCGTATACCCCTGTAAAAGTCAAACCCGAGCCCATGCTAAAAGTCAAGATTCCTCGCGCAAGCGAAGCCATGCCGAAATTTCGTCAGGCAAAATTGGCAAAATCTTGACCTCGGCATTGACTTTGACTTTGACTTGCACGGGGTATGTAAAATTCAAACCCGAGGCCATGCTAGAGTCAAGATTCCTCGCGCAAGCGAAGCCATACCGAAATTTCGTTTGGCAAATTCTTGACCCCGGCATTGACTTTGACTTTAACTTGCGCAAAGTATGCAACAACGCTCAATGTGACACCGAGTCATTCGATTTTTAACGTCCGACCTATGTCTATTATTTTCCTTGGACAATGTCGAAGTCAATGTCTATCGCGCAAGCGAAGCTGTTGGTCCCAAAGGTGGCAACAATGGTGAAAATACAGCTAGAGGGGGGGGGTGAATAGCTGTTTGAAATTTTTTGCCCTCTTTTAAAAAACAAAACCTCTTGCTTACAAAATCCTCTTGTAGTTGATAATAGACTGCAAGTGATGATGTAAAATGCACAGCGGAATAATAGAGTGTAAAGCGGTTTTAGAGGCGGTTTGTAAAATGCGGTTTTGATATGCGGTTTTGGTAAGAACAATTTTACAAACACGTGTATTTTTGACAATGTTAACTCCAAACACTATTTCACAATAATGGATAACTAAAATAAGATCAAACAGAGATAGAGATAAATAATTAGTAATCACAGGAAATATAAATGCAGAAATATAAGAGCAAGTGATTTGGAGTGGTTCAATCGATAAACGATCTACGTCCACTACCAAGATGGTTAGTCTTGGATTTCTAAGAGATTTTATATTAAGTATTTGAGAGATTACAAAGTACAATAAAATCTTTTCTATGAAGAACAAATCCTAGACTATAACCAGTGTATCTCAAATGTATAATCTATGTGATTAAAACAAGTGAGGTGTGTGTGTGTGTGTGTTCAAGATCAAGGCTCTTTAAATCTGTGAGATGTAGAGCTCAATGATTCTTGAATGTGTTGAGGCTTGATTTCTGGGCTGGGAAATATTTCTTGAAGTATGAAGATGAAGATTCAAAGGACTAAGAATTTCTGGGCAGAGCTTCAACTTCTTATGAACACAGCAATTTCTCAATTTCAAGCAATCTTCAAATGGTGAAGATTAGGGGTATTTATACCCAAGCATCAAGAAACTAGCCGTTGGATACAGCTGTGTAAGGACAGTACTTGATGCAATCCTATTGGTCCACAATATCCACTTTTGTCCTTTGGTACAGCTGCTGCAGATAAAGCTGATCAGGCTCAGTGCAAGCAATGAGGTTAGGACACCTGTCACCTTTTCAAGATCCTTGCAGATCTTCTCTGACATTGAATCACGTGACAAGATTTGGTGGTTGACTTTTGATATTGCTGACGTGGATTCCAACGGATAAAAAGTGGTTCACTTCAAGTAGCCAATCATTGGATGCGGTTGGTGAGGAGCGGTTTGACAAGAGCGGTTTCACCAGTGTTGAGGATCCTTCAGTGCGGTTTGAGATTTGGAACTGCAATGCGGTTGCATGTGCGGTTCAACAAGGCGGTTTACTGCTTGGAGTTCGTGGAGCGGTTCTTAACCAAGAATTCCATTAGGCAGTTTTGAACTTCTGAACTGCATATCCTTAGATCCAATGAGTCTTGTGCCAGTCTTCAAGCCTAAATTTAACCTATTCTATAGAATGGACTTAGCTAAAAAATTGAAGTCTAAGCTTCATTACATAGGGTCCTAAAGTCCTTAAAATAGACAGGAGGTTATGGTATCAATCAAATCTAATACAAAATAGGAGGGTTAAAACATGCATACCCAACAATCTCCCCTATTTGATTGATGCCATTACCTACTATAACTAAAGCAAACATTGTACTTGGTAAAAACATGTCCATAAGAATTAACATGGTAATTCATGTCCCAAGTCAATGCACACACTTAGCTTAAGCTATAGATTTCTATACTATCTGAAAGATAAAAACTTACAGCATGGAAAGTATAGAAATGCATTCAGTGCACTTAAAATTATGAGTTTAAGTTCAAAGTGCGGTTTAAACTGAATGTTTAACCTTCATTTCAAATTTATGATTTTAAGTTAGAAAATATTTGAATAAGGTTATAAACCATAAGCGGTTTCATTGTTCTACAAACAAGCAGTTTGAATGAACAAAGTTTTGGAACCATGATGCAATTTCCATTAATTCCCAAGATGATTACAAGTACAGGAATGAAGGAAAATTACAAGGTTACACAAACAAAAAGAAGTTGGACAAAGGAGAATACATGAAGTGCAGTCCAATAAAACAAAAGTAGTTCAGCACAAAGGACAAAGAAGTTACAATGAAGAGCGGTCCTAGTGCTGACGCGGTTGGTGCTGATGATGATGATGCGGTTGATGTTGATGACGCGGTTGCTCTCTTGGTTGATTCACTTCCTGGTTGGGCAACTGCGGTCCTGATGGTCTGAAGGCTGAGCTTTCACCTCTGATATTTCTTCTTAAAGCTCTGAGGTCTTCAACCTGCCTTGGAAGAGTAGTTTCAACAGTTCTGAGAGCGGTTACAGATTCAGCAGCAGCAGTTCCAACAGCATCAACTGATCTTGAGTTGGCATCAACACTATCCTTGATCTGAGTGGAGAAGGCTTCAAAACTGGCTTTCAAAGAATTGAAAAAGGTGAAGATCTCATCACAGATAGTCCTTTGTTTGAGTAGATAGAGCATCTCTCAATGGATCCAAGTCAACGATTCTGATCGGGTTGGACTTCAATTCCTTTATGGAGTTGTCCGGCTTGAGGTTGAAACCGGCCTTGAGGTTTTCAAACCTGAAAGATATATCATCATCAAAGGATTTGACTTGCTCCTTGAGGCCTGTCTCCCACTATGTTGAGATCAACATTGATTACGCTTTTGAGGGAGTCCAATTCATTGAAAATCTTGAGGCTGCAGGCATCCAAGGCGGTTTGAGTAAGGCGGTGAGGTGGATGCTTGCTGCGGTTGCGGTTGAGGATGGGAATCTTCAAGGGTTTTCATGAAGGATACCAGAGCAGCGTTGGTTGAAGAAACAAACTCATCAGATAGCTTGGAGAGCATCTCTTGGAGTTGAGTTTTTGAAACCGCATCACCCAAGGCTTTGAGTACTCCAGTGGCTAGATCTTCTCTGAAAGCTTGAAAGCACTCAGTAGCTGCGGTTTTGACAGCCTCTGTGGAAACTCTCTCCCCCTTAATGGCATCAATCAATTGGGCTTTCATGATTGCCAATTCAGTGGCTTGAGAGTCCACTTTGAAAAGAAGGTTGCGGTTGGAGGCTTCAAGGTTGGCATTGGATGCGGTTAAGGCTAGGTTAGATTTAATAAGTTTAAGCATATGGCCTTGGTTTACAACCAACTGTGATTGAATCAGTTGGAGGGTGGAAAGAATTTGAAGGTAGTCTGAAGGGGCGGTTGGAATGGATGGAATTTGGGTAATTGAGGGAGGCGGTTGAGATTGGGTTATAGGGGCGGTTTGAGGTAAAGGGGATAGAAGGGTTTGGAATATACGTGTGGCTGGGACAGTGAATTGTGAAGCGGTTGAGGGATGTATGGGTAGTGTTTGGGGTAAGGTAGTAGGTGCGATTGAAAGTGGTATGGAAGGAATTGGTGCGGTTGATATAGGTGCTGTTGGAGGAGGAGGAATGTTAGAAGTAGGAATTCCAGAAGTGATTGGGTTAGAATCAGAGGAGGAACTGGTGTGATAGGTATGAACTGAAACAGGAGGGGTTCTTTGTTGGATGGGTGAGGTTTAAGGAGGTGGGGTTGGAAGGCGGTCAGAAGTAGGGGATTTATGTTGGGGGGAATATTCAGGAGGTGGAGGAGTATTGACGCGGTTAGGGGATGGTGTTCTGTCGCGGTTAAGGTTTGAAATAGAGATGGCTGGAGTGTGATGTGAGTAAGGTGGTGATTGGGCGCGATTGGAATTTTGGATAGATGGGGAGCGGTTTGTTTTCTGAGGTGAGGGAGTTTGGGATTTGTATTGGCTTGAGGAAGAAGTGGATTTGGAAGAAGATGAATTTGAGGTTGAAGATGAGTGGGATGAAGGTGGAGAAGGAGTTGGTTGTTTGGAAACGCGGTGCAAGAAGCGTTTGGGGCCTTTGATAGGGGTTCTTTTCTGGGCTATTTGCTTAACCCTCTTTGGTTTCTCCCCTTGAGCGGTTGCAGCTCTTTGCGGTTGGGGAGGAGAATGCGGTTCAGGAGTTGGGGCTTTGGCAGGGGATTTTTCATGGGATGGTTGATGGGAATGGATGAGAGATTGAGGAGGGGTTTGAACAAGCGGTTGGGTTTGGGGCGGTTTAGAAGGAGGCGGTTGGGTTTGGGGCGGTTTAGAAGGAGGCGGTTGGGGAATTGGATCCTTGGATTTTCCTTTGGCTGCTTCCCTCTCAGCCCTTTCCCTCTCAAGTCTCTCAAATTCAGCTTTGTAAAAGATTAACAGCTCCTCATCAGTCATCTTGGCCAGATCAATCTGAGTCTGCTTGGCCTTCTTAGCCCTGGCCACTAATGGAGCAATGGTATTATCTTCTTCCTCTTCTTCATCATCCTCATCAATAAGGGACATCTTCTCTTTCTCTTTCTCTTTCCTTGGCCTCTTCTGGCTTGGGCCTGCACCAGCTGAACCACGCGGTTGAGTGGGAGCGGTTGAAGCTGACTTAGGGAGCGGTTTGGTAGGACTTTTTCTCTTCCTTGAAGCCTTCTTCATTGCTTTCCCAAGCGCGGTTGAAGCAGTAGCAGGATTCATCTCTACGTACATCTCCTTATTTTGAGAAGTATCAGCATCATATATGGCTTTATAATCATCATTCCCAAAAGATCTTCTGAAGGAATGCATAGCTTTTAGGCCAAAGGATTCTTCAATACCTCAAATTGACACATAATTCTGGGGTGGCAATCCTAAGCTACTCGGGATGCTGATAGTTCCCAAAGATTGCGGTCAGCACTCTCCCAAAAGGTCTCTATCTGATCTTCTCATTCTTGACCTTTAGCTGATACGCATCTATGCTGCTAGCAATCTCTCTCATCAGAATCTTGGGCCAATGGAGCTTCATGCCGTTGAAGATGGCACAACAATACTGCCATTGGGAAGAGGTGAAGTTGTTGTGGTTTCCAGTCTTCCCACACACAGACTTCCCTACAAGATAACAGAGATGGCTCATAATCTCACCAAAATCTCTCCTTGGCGTAGTTTTGTAATGGCCAGAAAGAGAATCTAGCTTTCCTGTCAGAGTTGAACAGGTAGCATCTTGAACCTCCTGAGAAACTTCAACAGGGGCACCAGAGACATGGAAATCGTAGGTGCTTCTGATGTCCAAATAATCAATTGAGACCTTAAATTCTTCAACAATTCCCACTAAGCTGGGAATCTTGGTACCATCAAAAAGTTCAGTCTCTCCCTTCACAGCGGTTTCATAAAATTGGTCAATGAATGAAGGGATGGTATATGTTTGCTTCTTGTTGAATAAGGGAAGGATTCCAGAAGCTTGCATTTTCCTCATCATCTCTCTTCCCAGAGCATCAGACTGTAACTCTGGTTCATTTATCTCCCAACCTGGCAGGAAATACTTGGTATTCTACAAAGAAAACACACAAGTTAGAACAATTTAGTAACTTCACAGTTCACAAGCGGTTTGGTGCACACATGCGGTTGGCAATAGTGCGGTTTTGGAAAAGATAATTTCCAAACCTCAAGGAAACTGTGAACACAGGTAGGGGAACAGATAGGAAAAATACAAAAGTGTATTTACTTAGTACGTGGCATTGTAATCCAAGGTTATCCCACACTGCAAGCGGTGTTTAGAGAGGAAGGGCTTGGTTTCCAGCCTATATACTTAGTAACACTCAAGTAATTTTCAGCATGCGGTTTCAAAAGATTTTATATGCGGTTTTTGAAAACAAGGCATGCGGTTGCAAAGAAATAGAAGTGCGGTTTTCATCATGCGGTTGACGAGAGAAAAACATGCGGTTCATGTAATGCGGTTTTGAAACAAGAAATAAGCAACTATAAGTGCGGTTTCAAAACATAGCATGCAGTTCATAATGATGCGGTTCAAACATGCAATAGGCAAAATTTTTCAGAAATTTTCTAAGTATGGACAAACAAGTTTGAAAATTAGGTCAAACCAAAACATAAGAACTATTCTGAAAATGGAGATGAACATTCATATGAATGCATGAAGAACACGAAGAACACCAAGAACCAAGATTTGAAAAATGTTAACCAAAATGAACAAATAACATGTCAAAATGATCACATTGAGCAGTAGATTAACAATTTTAACAATAAAAACATCTACTTTACTCAGAATCACCCAGAAAATGTAAAAATCATAAAGTGGGTTTCGAAACTTAGAAAGTTTTAAATTCAAAATCAGTGCTCAATATGTGTATTGATCATGAAACAAAGTGCATAATCAAACATATAATCATAATCCGAACATAACCTAACAAATTTCATCAAAAATGATCAAGAAATGAAGCATATATGAACAAAAATCAGTTATGGGAGTTCGAAGCTTTGAAGCTTTTCAACAATGGCAGAAAAGTAATAAAACACATATGATTTGCAGAAGATTAATGAGTTTAGGTTTAAGAAATCATACCATGTCTTCAATGGGTTTGGGTGCCATTGATGAAGAAAAGCTTAAAGATTTATGAATTTTTGAAGGTTAGAGAGAGAAAGTGAGTTGGTAGAGAAACTGACAAAGGTACGGTGCCAGAGAGAGAAGACAGTTGAAAAGTTTGAAAAGGTAAGGTATGTCTTCTATTTATAGGAAAGGGTTTAGGGTTTGGCAGTTGAAAGGACATACTAACTCACCAACTCAGTGAATCATTGCCAAACATGCACCCTTTCAGCTTTATCACATCAACCAATGACGGCTGACATGAAGGCCATTTAATGCTAATGTTCCCTTTGCATTGAATGCTCTCAAAATTTAAATTTTCGTGGGAAAACATTTGCAAATAAACCCTTAAAGAAAAAATAAGGACTGAAAAATAAATAAAAGAATTTGAACAGTTTTTTTTTTTAAAATAAATAACTGTAAGTAAAGATAGAAAATACTCCAAGTTGAAATGCGGTTGAGATCCAAGCGGTTGAGCTGCAGCATGCGGTTTTGAATGAAGCGGTTGGCTGCAGTGCGGTTGGATATACTTGCGGTTTGGTACACGCGGTTCAATAGTGGATTTGAAACTATACTCAACAACCAAGTTAGCTAATAAAAAATATGGAATTTATTTAAGTTCAAGCATACCCATTTCTCCTCTGAGGAAAGAAAATCTCTTGGAGTCAAGAGCCTTAGTGAGGATATCAGCAATCTGGTTGTCTGTCCCCACGTACTCTAAATGGATATTCCTCTTCTCCACATGGTCTTTGAGGAAATGATACTTGATATCTATATGCTTGGTCTTGGAATGCATGACAGGGTTGTTGGAGACTGAAATTGTTGAAGTGTTGTCGCACATGATCGGGCAATTTCCTTCTTCAATTCCATAGTCCACCAATTGCTGCTTCATCCAAAGGATTTGACAGCAACAACTACCAAAGATCAATATACTCAAATTTCCGTGGTTGACACTGAAACTGAAGCTTGCTTCTTGCTGGCCCAAGCAACTAGTCTATTCCCAAGGAAATGACAAGTACCACTAGTGCTTTTCCTGTCAATAGTACAAGCTGCATAATCTGCATCTGAATAACCTACAAGATCGAAGTTCGAATCTTTGGAATACCAAAGTCCAAGGTTAGTGGTTCCAGATAAATAGCGGATTATACGCTTGACTGCAATAAGATGTGCTTTTCTAGGATCTGCTTGATAGCGAGCACATACACGTACACTAAACATGATATCCGGCCTACTAGCGCTAAGTAAAGTAATGAGCCGATCATACCTCGATATAAAGTCTGATCAATTTTCTTACCTTTGAGATCCTTATCTAGCTTATTGCCGGTGGCCATAGGAGTATCATATGCTTTAGCATTTTCTAATCCAAACTTCTTTATCAACTCCTTGGTGTATTTGGCTTGGCTGAGGAAAATACCTTCTTCGCATTGCTTGATTTGAAGCCCGAGGAAGAATGTTAATTCTCCCATCATGCTCATCTCAAACTTGCTTTTCATTAGCTTTTCGAAATGCTTACAAAGTAACTCATTAGTAGAACCAAAAATAATATCATCGACATATATTTGAACAAGTAAAGTATGCTCATTATATTTGGCAATAAAAAGAGTTGTATCAATTTTACCACGTTTAAATCCTTTTTCTAGTAAAAATTTAGAAAGAGTCTCATACCATGCCCTTGGAGCTTGCTTAAGTCCATACAAAGCTTTCTGGAGTTTGTAGACATGATTGGGAAATTTGGAGTCTTCAAATCCAGGTGGTTGGGCAACATACACGGTCTCTTGTAGTTCGCCGTTGAGGAATGCACTCTTTACGTCCATTTGATATAACTTGAAACGCTTGAAAGAGGCGTAGGCTAAGAAAATTCTGATAGCTTCCAATCTTGCAACTGGAGCAAAGGTTTCATCATAATCAATTCCTTCTTCTTGCCTATATCCTTGTGCAACCAACCTTGCTTTATTCCTAGTGATGCTTTCATTCTCATCCATCTTATTCCTAAATACCCACTTAGTTCCTATCACTCCTTGATCCTGAGGTCTAGGCACCAAAGTCCAGACCTTGCATCTTTCAAACTGGTTGAGTTCTTCTTGCATGGCAACGACCCAACTGGAATCTTGGAGTGCTTCATCAATCTTCTTGGGTTCAACTTGAGATAAAAGAGAAGTATGCTCGTCATAATTTGATCTTCTTGTTTGAACACCGGAAAACAGATCACCAATCACATTTGTGAGGGGGTGACTGCTGACTTCACGAACCTCCGGGGGTAAGTCTGGTTGAACTGAGGTTTGTTGAATATCTTCAATTGGAACGTCGTTAGATCCTTAGCGAAGTCATGGAAAGTAAGTTGACGAAGAGGTTCTATAAGCTGGATAGGGGAATTCTCAACTTCTTCTTCCCTAGGAGTTGCGTCTGGAGTAGGAACTTCAGGTGCGGTTTCAAAGGTGCGGTTTGAGGGAATTTCAGTTGAGGGTGCTGGATTTTGCGGTTGAGGATCAGGTGCGGTTTGAGATGGTTCACCTGTTTCATTATGCTTAACAAAATCATCAGCAACATTTGGAGCCAAATGTGGCTCAAGGAGAGAATGCTCATCAAAAGTAACATGGACAGACTCAACTATTTTTAAACTAGTTTTATTGAAAACACGAAAAGCTTTTGAATGTTTAGCATACCCAACAAAAATACCTTCGTCGGCTTTAGCTCCGAATTTACCTCTATTTTCTCTTCCGTTGTAGAGGACAAAACATTTGCAGCCAAAGATCTTGAAGAATGCAATGTTGGGGGTTCTTCCTCGCCAAAGCTCATAGGGAGTCTTGTTATAGGTTTTGTTGATGATGGAGCGGTTCTGAGTGAAGCATGCGGTATTGATTGCTTCAACCCAAAAATACTGAGGTAGCTTCGCTTCAGATATCATTGTCTTTCCAGCCTCAATCAACGTCTTATTCTTCCTTTCCACAACTCCATTTTGTTGTGGAACACCAGCGGTTGAAAAATTGTGATCAATCCCGTGGTCATCACAATACTGAGCAACATCGTTGTTCTTAAATTTTGTTTTATTATCTGATCGAACACTAACGATGTCATCTTTTTTTTGAGTTTGGAGCCGTCTAAAAAGTGCGTTGAGAATCTCATAGCAATCATCTTTGGAAATCATCATCTCAACCCACGTATATCTTGAGTAATCATCCACCACCACTAAGGTATATCTATTTCCTCCAATGCTGGCAGTGGTTACTGGTCCAAACAAATCTATGTGAAGCAGTTGTAAGCATCTTGAAGTTGAAGGAGCGGTCTTGCTGGTGAAAGACGACGCGGACTGCTTACCAAGTTGACATGCACTGCATTTCTCAGGATGGTGGTCAGCCACTTTGGGTAAACTACGAACGAGGTTTTCCCTACCAATCTTTGCAAGATACTTGAAGTTCAAGTGGCTCAACCTCTTGTGCCATAGCCAACTATTTTCGCTCACATTCTTAACTACAAAACAGAGATTAGTAATACTACATGCAGAATTTAGATCAATAATGTAAATATTACTTTTACGAATCCCTGTGAGTAGGGTGACGCCGGAAATGCTATCTTTGATAAAGCAGTTTGATGACGTGAAGTTGCAAAGCATTCCTTTGTCGCAAAATTGAGAAATTGAAAGGAGGTTGTGCTTGAGTCCTTCATTAAGAGAAACCTTCTCAATGGTTAGGTTTCCTCTCCTTATAATGCCATATCCAATGGTCTTTCCTTTGTTGTTGTCACCAAAGGTTACAGACGGACCACTTGCTTCAACGACATCTTCAAGTAAAGATCTATCTCCAATCATATGTCTTGAGCAGCCACTGTCAAGATACCATTCATTATCCTTGGAGTGACCAGCCATGAAGCAGAGGACCTGAAATGTAAACATTAAGAACGAGGTACCCCTTTATTCCTTGGGTCCTGAAGTTAGCAACCCTTTACGACCCACACCGCTTGATGTAAGGAGATTTACTCTTCCTGGCATTGGATGTGAACCGCAAAAGGCATTCTGCAGCCTTGTGACCTAAACCATCACACACAGAACATTTATAATAGCTACAAGCTTCATGAGGTTTTACTAACTCCTTACTCTTCTTAGGAGTTGCATGCGGTTTGGGACAAGGAAGTGGTTTTGGAGGAGCGGTTCCAGCTAAGAGTCCCCGAGATAAAGTGGAACAGCTTTGGTTTGACCACGTATTTCCCGGGAACGCTATTCATGCTTTTGAAGGCAGGAGGAGCGGTCGAAGAAGATGCGCGGTCAGACCTGAGTTGGCAAAGCACCACCTTTTCCACCAGTGAGCGGTTGGAGCGGTGTATGCGACCAATTCCATAAGCCATTTCCTCTTCACTGCCTACGTAATCCTTAGGTTTCAACACAGAATTCTTTCCATATTGCTTTCCTTTAGGGTAGACATAATTAATTTGTCGTCCTTTACCCTTTCCTTTAGCATGCTTTCCCTTAGGAATTTCTTTAGTTAGTTCCAAAATTTCCTCATCCTTTTCACTCGAGGATGCACACTTCTCCTCTTCCTCAGATCCAAAACCTAGGCCTTCCTTAATTCCAGGAGGAACTTGGGAGTCCATGATTTTATCCTTGGTGGATTGAGAATTGAGCCACGAATCAATAATCTTTTGGAGATCGTTGATTTGGGTTACCAAGTCATCATTCCGGAGTTGAAGTGCAGCAACCTTAGTTTCAAGGATGCGGTTCTGATCAGCAAGATGAGTCATACTTCTGATTTGGTCCTTAAGATTTGAAATTTCGGACTTCATCACAATTTTCTCCGTCTTGTACAGATTAAGTTCATCATGAGCTAAGCTTAAGGCTTTCTTAAGATTAGAGAATTGATGGATCACCGTTTCAGCTTCCTTGAACATCCTTTCATGTTCCATGGGAGAAACCTCTTCCACCACCTTTTTCAAAATTTTCTTCTTTGGAATTATTTTTGAAGGTGGAGCATTTGTAGGAGGAAAAATGGAACGTGAATACGAGGAATTTCCTATCTTAATGCTAGGAGTAAGTTTGATATTTTCATCCAACGTAAAATTTGGAAGTTTTGTAGAAACCTCTTTTTCTTCCATATCTTGCGACTCGATTGACTCGTAATCCGACTCATCGGAAGCGTCCGCAATTGCTGCAGATTAACCTCTTCGGTCTCATCATCACTTCCATCATCGAACTGCTTTCAATCCAAGTAGCCAATTCCTTGGAATTCTCTTCCTCCTCAAAGAACCATTCCTGCATGACGAGAAAATTTCGCAGGAGAGGTTTTCTTTTTCATGTATTCATATTTAGGCTGTGGACACTCAGATGCGAAGTGACCAGGTTTTCTACAATTGTAGCAAACTAGATCACTCTTTTTTTTGTATCTCCAGCCTTAGAAAACGTTGCAGGAGGTTTGCCTTTTGAAAATGATTTTGTGAAAGGTTTTGAGGATTTTCTAAATTTTTGGAATCTTTTCACAAACATGGCAAAATCATCATCATCCATCTCGATGAGTGATGAGGTTGATATGGAAGGATCTGCAGTTTGATTGGATGTAGATGGTTTCTCCTCATGTTCCACGACGGACATGGATAGCGATTTGGTTTTCCCTTCAATCTCTTCAATATGATTTAATTTTAATTCATAGACTCTAAGATTGGCGTACAAGTTACTTAACGACCAAGTACCCAAAACTTTGGAGTCTTCTAAAGAGGTAGCCTTATTTACCCATTTAGAACCTAAAGCAGATAGGAAAGTCATATTGATTTCCTTATCGGTTAAAGTTTTGCCAAGAGATCTACAAGCATTAACTACCTCAACATATCGGCCGTAGGTTTGACGCAAGGTTTCGTTGGTTTTCCGTTGAAGTTGTTGTATGATCTTTCAACAAAGATATAATTTGCTTTCCTTGCATTCGTCATCACCTTCGAGGTAGCTCTCAATGGCATCCCACATCTGCTTTGCGGTTTTGAGGTACATCACTTTCTGTAGAGTTGATACGGGGAGGGTTCCAAAAATGATGTGCCTAGCCTTGCTGTCCAAGGCAACCAATCTCTTCTCTTCATCCGACCACTCATCTTTTGGCTTTTTGACTTCTGGAGTTTCAGCATTGGAGGTTGGATCAGTGTTAGCCTTCATTGGAATTAGAGGGCCATTGATCACGCACTCCACCAGCATTTCATCTATAGTTTCCAAATGAATAAGCATTCGGCACTTCCAGATGTCAAAGTAGTCTTCGTCCAAGATTGAAATGTGTGAATAGTTAACAGTAGTCATTGTCTTTGTATTTGCCATATCGAATCGGCACACAAGCTGTTAAGCTTGAAAAACAGTGGTTTTAAAATGTGTTTGCTCTGATACCACTTGTTGGTCCCAAAGTTGGCAACAAGGGTGAAAATACAGCTAGAGGGGGGGGGGTGAATAGCTGTTTGAAATTTTTCGCCCTCTTTTAAAAAACAAAACCTCTTGCTTACAAAATCCTCTTGTAGTTGATAATAGACTGCAAGTGATGATGTAAAATGCACAGCGGAATAATAGAGTGTAAAGCGGTTTTAGAGGCGGTTTGTAAAATGCGGGTTTGATATGCGGTTTTGGTAAGAACAATTTTACAAACACGTGTATTTTTGACAATGTTAACTCCAAACACTATTTCACAATAATGGATAACTAAAATAAGATCAAACAGAGATAGAGATAAATAATTAGTAATCACAGGAAATATAAATGCAGAAATATAAGAACAAGTGATTTGGAGTGGTTCAATCGATAAACGATCTACGTCCACTACCAAGATGGTTAGTCTTGGATTTCTAAGAGAGATTTTATATTCAGTATTTGAGAGATTACAAAGTACAATAAAATCTTTTCTATGAAGAACAAATCCTAGACTATAACCAGTGTATCTCAAATGTATAATCTATGTGATTAAAACAAGTGAGGTGTGTGTGTGTGTGTGTTCAAGATCAAGGCTCTTTAAATCTGTGAGATGTAGAGCTCAATGATTCTTGAATGTGTTGAGGCTTGATTTCTGGGCTGGGGAATATTTCTTGAAGTATGAAGATGAAGATTCAAAGGACTAAGAATTTCTGGGCAGAGCTTCAACTTCTTATGAACACAGCAATTTCTCAATTTCAAGCAATCTTCAAATGGTGAAGATTAGGGGTATTTATACCCAAGCATCAAGAAACTAGCCGTTGGATACAACTGTGTAAGGACAGTACTTGATGCAATCCTATTGGTCCACAATATCCACTTTTGTCCTTTGGTACAACGCGCAGATAAAGCCGATCGTGCTCCACCGCAAGCAATGAGGTTAGGACACTGTCACCTTTTCAAGATCCTTGCAGATCTTCTCTGACATTGAATCACGTGACAAGATTTGGTGGTTGACTTTTGATATTGCTGACGTGGATTCCAACGGATAAAAAGTGGTTCACTTCAAGTAGCCAATCATTGGATGCGGTTGGTGAGGAGCGGTTTGACAAGAGCGGTTTCACCAGTGTTGAGGATCCTTCAGTGCGGTTTGAGATTTGGAACTGCAATGCGGTTGCATGTGCGGTTCAACAAGGCGGTTTGCACACTGGAGTTCAGGAGCGGTTCTTAACCAAGAATTCCACTAGGCGGTTTTGAACTTCTGAACTGCATATCCTTAGATCCAATGAGTCTTGTGCCAGTCTTCAAGCCTAAATTTAACCTATTCTATAGAATGGACTTAGCTAAAAAATTGAAGTCTAAGCTTCATTACATAGGGTCCTAAAGTCCTTAAAATAGACAGGAGGTTATGGTATCAATCAAATCTAATACAAAATAGGAGGGTTAAAACATGCATACCCAACAGAAGCTCTGCCGAAATTTCGTTAAGGCTAAAGACTTGACTTTCACGGCATTGACATTGACTATAATCCGCATCGCTCGTGCATTAAAAATTCTTATGATCCACTAGACCCTGGGATCGTTCTTCTCTCTCGGTCAGTGGGATCCGCTTGCCCTATAGGACCCTCGCCCGGGGCCGGGGCTATCCACCCTGGGATGTCGAAATACAGGTGCAAAACAAGGGGCTTATAGACGTAGTGATGGAGCCCACTGATCCAAGATCTAAAGAAGTTGCAAAAAAGAAGGGCGACCTTTTCCAACCAAATAGGGCTAATTAAAAGACACTGTTTTAAGTAAACTTGAAAATTTGACGGAATCACAATTGCATGGTCTCATTTCTGGAATCTCTAATCACGATCTTCACGGTCCGATCTCAAATCTTTAATCCTGACCTTTCACGGTCAAATCTCTAATCACGACCTTCACGGCCCGATCTCAAATCTTTAATCCTGACCTTTCGCAGTCAAGTCTCCAATTGAGACCCTCATGGTCCGATCTCCGATCTTCGATCTCGACCTTTCACGGTCAAATCTCTAATCGCGACCCTCACGGTCCGATCTCAAATCATTAATCCTGACCTTTCACGGTCAAATATCAAATCAAGACCCTCACGGTCCGATCTTCGATCTCGACCTTTCACGGTCAAGCCTCTAATCGCGACCTTCACGGTCCGATCTCTGATCTTCGATCTTGACCTTTCACGGTCAAATTTCCAATCGAGACCCTCACGGTCTGATCTCTGATCTCCAACCGAGACCTTTAACGGTCCAACCCCCGATATCAACCTTTCATGGTCAAATAGTCAATCCCGACCTTTCATGGTCCAATTTTCAATCTCGACCTTTCACGATCAAATCTCCAATCAAAACCCTCACGGTCCAATTTTCAATATTGACCTTTCAAGGTCTAATCTTTTCCGACCAGTTAGGATTAGGAGAAAACGTGTTTTAAGTAAAATTTAAGCAATAAATGCGTGTTACTTGAGCCTTCAGCCTAAATACCTACCCCTGAGTCTAAACCTTGCCTATTCCTTTCCCGCAGCGAGAAAGAAGTGGGTGAGAATACCGGGTCAGCGACTTTTCAGTACAGAAATCTTAGGCTCAGACAGTTCAGCATAATCCTCAGTTTTGTCTACTCAGGTATTTAGAAAGACAGATATGACAGAAAACAGTGGTGGTACGGGTAATCCGATGACCAGAGAGGAAGAATTAGTCCTAGCTTTGGAAAATGCCCATAAGGTTCATGAAGAGCAACAAGCCATGCTCATCGATGCTCTTCGCCGTCATGGGGTTCAAGTAACAGTTGAGGCAAATGGTTCTCTGGTCATGGTCGAAGATGAAATTCCAGAAACAGTGACTTCAAACCCTCCATCCTACAACCAATACCCTCCATCATATAACCAATACCCTCCATCATATAACTAATACCCTCCATCCTACAACCAATACCCTCCATCCTACAACCAATATCCTCCTCCTTTGACATATGATCCCTCACCTAGGACTACTACCCTTCAGTTCCTCCCAGTACCTCAGGCCATCAGGGCTCCATCATTCTCAGCTCCTCAAAACGGATCGGGCTTTATTCATCATCAACAATGGCTAAATGCCATAGCCACACCTGTTTCTCAGTTTCAGCAGTACCTGCCAGTTTATGCTCCAGCTTTACATAATCAGTTTGAGCCATGTGGCTATGTTCTAAAGTCTCTATACCCACCCGAGTACGATAGTGAGTTGCTAAAAGAAAATTCGGATGCCTCAAGTTTTCCGTTGTCGCCTGCCGGACTTAGTGAATTCACCTGTCAGTTTCTCAGGCCTACTACTGTGGTGCCCTCTACTGATAAAAGCCTTGTTGCAAGTTTCAGTAACTCGAGTATTCCCGTTGATCCCCATGTGGCAATATTGATGGAGCAAGTGAAACGAATGCAAGAAAAGCTTGATCTCATGATGAGTACCAGTACTCCCTCGACCCAAGATGTCGAACCAAGCAAAGAAGTGATTCTGCCGTGCAAAATCCAAATGCCCGAAGTGAGAGAATCTGATAGGACAACTTGCCCCGGAACTCACTTGGCCAATGCCAGTTCTAAGTTTGAGAAAGGTCTTAAGACACAACCAAATTTCAAACACAACCCAAGACTATCGCACTAAGCAAAGAATCGCATCTAACTCAAAGATTGATTCCTCACATAGGAAAAAATGCCACAACCTCTTTTAGACAGATCCAACAATGGAACCAACTGAACAATGGAAATACAAGTCTTGGGAACAGCAGTGCCTCCCGAAAACACCGCTCCCTTCATTATGACGATGTGGAGACGCCTTTAAGCAAGATGCTGGAAGAACTAGTGAAAGAAAAGCTGATAAAGCCACTGGAAAATTGGAAGCCCAAGAACCCTAAAGTTCGGTTAGATGAGTCTAAGCATTGTCGTTTCCACCAGTACCACGGACACGACACTGATGATTGCCACTATTTGAGGCATGAGATCCGGAAGCTGATAGAAAATGGGATGCTTGAATGCCCACATACCTCTAGCAATCTTTCCCCAAACAATGCCAACATGAATGTCATGGAGTGGGAAACAGGGCCAGTCAACTCAGATCCAACTCCTTTGCCAAAGGCACACATCTGTTATGACAAGTGTTTGACCTTGAAGAAAAAAGTCCAAGGGCTGATTGACGAAGGAAAGCTCAAGTGCCCTGGCAGTCCAACCAGCGAAGAGTAGCTAGGCTAGGGGCTACCTGTCCTTAAACAAAATTAAAAGATAAAACAGTCTCTCAGTCAACCTTCGTAGGTTCTAGTACTTTCCTCTTTCAATCATGTCCTCCTCGGACATTATAGTTAATCTTAAATCTTCTATAAAAAAGTCTTTTTCTTTTCTTGCTAGACTTAAGACATTATTTGCACACCTACATTACATTTAATAAAATGGTTTTATTTTATATGATCACTTGCATTGCTCAACAAATAATCTCTGAAATGACAAAGATTTAAATTAATCGGTGTGAGAAAGTCAACTAATGCCCTCCCTATACACTTTCCTTACCTCACAAAGGCCTCCATCAAGCCATACACTTCCCAAATCATGTCCCCACCATCACCTTGACCAAGTCAACGGCGGCGGCAACATCAAGGAACAACAAAAGGTCACTCAGCATCGAATGATTGACCCCATGTCGATAACAACCTAGGAGCTTACCTTCGCCCTCAAGTGCATCAAGAAAGTTCAAGTAGGGGCTTGCCTTTACCCTCATGTGCTTCAAAAAAAAAGCCCAAACATGAGCTTCAAGAAAAAAAAATAAAAAATAAGGCCAAGGACCCAGCATAGCCAATCAAAAGTTTGACGAATGGGCTCAAAGAAGGGAAGTTGTCAATAACAATGGAGTAGTCAAAGGCAGAAGCATTCCATAAGCCCTTAGGCTATATGCAAATTCTTTCTTCCCCGATGAAAGACGAAGATCAAGAAGCAATGAAACCATTGAAGCAGCCATCCAGAACGACTTGTCAAGGAATCATATCAAAGCCCATGCCTCATCATCCAACCTTCTCATCCGAGCCTTCTCACCAAAGGAACCACAAATATTCATACCCTTTCCCAAAGCCAAACACAGTTCAGCCGAACTACGGCGACTTGAGCTCCTCACAATGAGGGGAACGTAGGCAACCAGAGATGGTCCGGTCATAAACACATTCAAATTCCAGAAAATTCGGTCTCATCAGTGGCCTCTCCCATTGTGATGATGTGCCATTTTCGAAATGATGATTTTTCTCTTTTCTTTGAAAATCAATCGGAAAAAAAACGGAGTCGCCACGCCATTTTTGTTTTAAGGGCCAAAACTTTGAAAAATGCCCGGAATGAGAGATTTGGGTTCGGAGGTCACGTTACACTCCGGGAAGAACGTTAGTGTTCACCCGAAATGCCTCGTAAAACGAGTCTTCCAAGCATTAAAAACCATTTGTTTGTGTGTGTGTGTGTGTGTGTGTTTCTTTGGCCAAAATAACTTCAAACTGAAAAGTAAAAATTGGGGACTCTTTGTAAGACTTTTAGAAAATACCATGATTTTTGGTGTGATTTTAGGGTTGAGTTTAGGTACTCAAAAGACTCCTTGAAGTTGGAAATCAATTCTGCCAGAATGAAAAAGGCAGTGGACACTTGATTTTAAAATGGATTTAAGGGTTTTAAAGCTTCAAAATATGAAGAAAGTCAGAGAATGAAAGTTGTTCAAAACACCTTAAATAAGGTTTCTGCAAAGGATTTTTCCATTTGGAGATGATTTGATGGACCAAAACCTTCTGGAAATCTCAGATGTGAAATCTAGATTTCCAGAGACTGATGAACTTGACCTTTGGAAAATAATTTGAAAATGGGAGTTATACTCACGCAAAAAATAAAGTAATACATATGTTGGCTACAAAAAGTATTTTGTAGTCAACACCTAATTCCAAGTTTCTGTATGTCCAAAAAATTAGACCATGGACAGAGGTCTTAGAGAAAGGCTACTGGACAGCAACATTCTCAAGAAGAAAAATGTGATTTTAAAGGGGGTTTTGCATCCATGCTTGTCCTTATTTCCTTAGTCTTTGATTAGTGATCACTAGACATTTTAGTGGTGATCTACTATATCAAGCCATCCTTAGGGTACATTAGGACTTTAAGCATTTCATTTGCTTGGGAAGGAGAATTTTATCCTTTGAAAGAAAGATTTGTGTTGTGAAAATGGATTTTGGAAAACATTTTCAAGTGAATGATTTTTAGGAAAACACTTTTAAGTGAGTAAGAAATGATTTGGACCTTTTAAATGGTCATCCATGGAAATTTATTCCAAGGTGACTACATTTTAGGTCAAGCAAAGAATGAACACCAAGTTGATGAACAAACTACATTGTTGAAGTTTGAAATGCATGCATGGATGAAGGAGTTTAGGGTAAGGAGAAGGAGGGTTTACCAATCTTTTTTGTGTTTGTGTTTGAAGCTTGAATTTGAGAGTGTTTGAGTGAGTATGATTTTGGGAAAATAGTTGAGAAAAAGGTGGCAATTCAAGGGAATTCCCACTGTTTTCTACAATATTCTCGCCAAGGTGTTGTGAGTGAAGTGTTGTGGCTCTTCTTTCTGAGACTGAGGGGCTCAATTTATAACCCTCTGAAAACTTCAAAGATGTCCGCGCGGATATGAATAGCACAGCGTAATCGTTCATTAAATGCAGCTGCAGGCTTTGGACCAAAGGAATATTTTTGAAAATATTCAACAGCTGCTGTTTCTCAGCTTTCCTATTTTGGATTTTTGGCTTTTTTGAGATTCTTTTCTTGGTTTAACTTTAAATAGCAATCCCTAATTTACCCTTCCTTTTTTAGAAAAGTTAGGAATTGTTAGAAATGTTAGGAATGTTAGGGATTTCGTTAATTTTCTAACAAAAATACTAACAACTCAAATTGGAGCACTTACAGTAGCCCCTCGGCGACGGCGCTTTCGAAGGAAGCGGGGTCGTCGATAAGAGTAAGGCTCCATATTTGACAGGATGATCAAGTGATCGAGTGGCTGAACCTAGCGATAGGCTACCTACGTATCCCGAATGGGAATCAAGCCGGCCGTAGTTCGGGTCTTTGACCCTAGAGTGACTGTTTTAGGATGTCAACCTGGCGAGCGAGTTTTGCAGTCGTTTGCTGAAAGAAACTCTGCTGGGGATAAGAATGACCATCTTCGGTCTGATGGCTAGAGTTGTATATCCGCTCTGCTGGGGATAGGAATGACCATCTTCGGTCTGATGGCTAGAGTTGTATATCCGCTCTGCTGGGGATAGGAATGACCATTTTCGGTCTGATGGCTGAACCTAGCAATAGGCTACCTACGTATCCCGAATGGGAATCAAGCCAGTCGTAGTTCGGGTCTTTGACCCTGGAGTGACTATTTTGAGGCGTCAACCTGGTAATGATGGCGTTTTAGGTGCCTCAAGCCTTGAAGATGGCGTTTTAGGTGCCTCGAACCTTGATGATGGCGTTTTAGGTGCCTCGGACCTTGAAGATGATGGCGTTTTAGGTGCCTCAGACCTTGAAGATGATGGCGTTTTAGGTGCCTCGGACCTTGATGATGGCGTTTTAGGTCGGACCTTGATGATGGCGTTTTAGGTGCCTCGAACCTTGATTTGAAATGATTTCCCTTGATGGTTTGGGATAGATGGTCCTTTGGTGGACTTCATTTGAAGAGATCGGTCTTACGTCTGCTGCCGAGGAAAGGATGACCGTATTGGTCGAGTGGCTGGACCTAATGATAGGCTACCTACGTATCCCTAGTGGGAATCAAGCCCTTACGTAGTTCGAAAGCTGCTGGGGGTGGAATCGAGGGATTCCTTAACTTTCGTTGGAGAGAACGGGCTTACGTTTTACTGCCGTTGATGAATTGATGAAAGAAATGGGATTCCGTTATCTTTCTCGGAGAAATCGGACTTATGTTTTACTGCCGTTGATGAAATTGGTGAAAGAAACGGGATTCCGTTATCTTTCTCGGAGAAATTGGACTTACGTTTTACTGCCGTTGATGAAATTGATGAAAGAAACGGGATTCCGTTATCTTTCTCGGAGAAATCGGACTTACGTTTTACTGCCGTTGATGAAATTGATGAAAGAAACGGGATTCCGTTGACTTTTGCTGGGGAAATCGGGCTTACGTTTTACGGCCGTTGATGATAATGATGAAAGAAACGGGATTCCGTTATCTTTCTCGGAGAAATCGGACTTACGTTTTACTGCCGTCGATGAAATTGATGAAAGAAACGGGATTCCGTTGACTTTCGTTGGGAAAATCGGGCTTACGTTTTACGGCCGTTGATGATATTGATGAAAGAAACGGGATTCCGTTATCTTTCTCGGAGAAATCAAACTTACGTTTTACTGCCGTTGATGATAATGATGAAAGAAACGGGATTCCGTTAGCTTTCTCTGGAGAAATCGGACTTACGTTTTACTGCCGTTGATGATAATGATGAAAGAAACGGGATTTCGTTATCTTTCTCGGAGAAATCGGACTTACGTTTTACTGCCGTTGCTGAAATTGATGAAAGAAACGGGATTCCGTTATCTTTCTCGGAGAAATCGGACTTACGTTTTACTGCCGTTGATGATAATGATGAAAGAAACGGGATTCCGTTAGCTTTCTCTGGAGAAATTGGACTTACGTTTTACTGCCGTTGCTGAAATTGATGAAAAAAAGGGGATTCCGTTATCTTTCTCGGAGAAATCGGACTTACGTTTTACTGCCGTTGCTGAAATTGATGAAAAAAAGGGGATTCCGTTATCTTTCTCGGAGAAATCGGACTTACGTTTTACTGCCGTTGCTGAAATTGATGAAAAAAAGGGGATTCCGTTATCTTTCTCGGAGAAATCGGACTTACGTTTTACTGCCGTTGATGAAATTGATGAAAGAAACGGGATTCCGTTATCTTTCTCGGAGAAATCGGACTTACGTTTTACTGCCGTTGATGAAATTGATGAAAGAAACGGGATTCCGTTATCTTTCTCGGAGAAATCGGACTTACGTTCTACTGCCGTGAAGTTCTTTTGAAAGGGGATTAACCTAGGTTAACTTTGGTTATCCCTGTTAAGTTGAGGACTAAACTGCAGAGTCCTGGAATTTTAAAGGGCAAAATAGTCTTTTTGACCCTTCAATTTGATCCGCGCGGAGGGGAAAGCATCCCAGACTGGTTTTGAAAAGAGGGTCGCTGCCCTTCTCCTTCTTCCTCACCATTTTGCACTTTACGAGAGAGAGACGAGAGAGAAAGGCAAAAATTGCCATTTTTGACCCTAGGAGCTTCGAAATCTTCCGATTTTCTTCGATTTTCGAGCAATGGAACACGGGGGAGTTGCCATTCAAGGCCAAGGACGCGGCCCGGTCGCGGAGAGGCGATTAGAGCTCGTTCGAATGAGGAGGCATTACTCACTTTCGCAATCGATTGCGGAGGAGCCATATCCCGATGCGTGGCAACATTGGTCCACTGATCCGAGTCTTCGCACGGTATACTTCGAATTTCTTCATTTCTTTTGTTGATTTTTTTGTTTGAAATTGATTTTTTGTGATTTTTCTTTTTTTTTTTTTTTTGAATATCCGAAAATTGATGTTCTTGGTGTTGAAATTGGACTTTGATGATTTGCATGTTGTAATGAGTATATGGGTAATCAAAATATGCATTTTGTTTGAAAAGAATGGGCATTTGGCCATTTTTTTGAAATATGAGATGAAAGTTTTCCCGAATCCGGGACGGACTTTTTTTTTGTTGCAATGAGATGACATGAATGTATGCATGCTCTTTTTTTTTTTTTTATAAAAATATGATTCTTTGTGAAAAATGGGACGGATTTTCGCTTCCGTTGACTCCTTGTAAATGTTATTTTATGAAAAATGGGACGGAGTTTTTACTTCCGTTGACTCGATGTATGAATGAATGTTTAGATGGTATTTGCTGAAAACTCTTTTCTTTTGTGCGAGAAAAATGGGGCTAGGTTCATTATATGCCGTTATGCTGCCGAATTTTCTTCAAAACTTTGTGATGCATGTTTATGCTTTTTTGAATGCAAATGCAAATTTTTGACACTTTTGTCTTTCTTTCAACTGCAGGGTGGAGATGGTTTCTTGACGGAGCAGCTGAATAAGCTGAAGACTCGAGGATCAGTGGAGTCTGTGATCAGTCTGTGGGACCGGCTTCCAGTCTTGGGCAGAGGAGTTCTGATGAGTCCGAGACAGATCATCATCGAGACTGGGTTGTACGAGTTTATCGAGTGTCTGAGGGGGTTGGTTAAGTTCTCCAAGAGTAAGGGCCTGATTTTTGCTCTGGCGCAACACTGGTGGGACGTGACCCACACATTCCATTTCTTCCGGGGCGAGGCCACGGTCACACCTTCTGATTATGCCGCGATCACGGGCCTGTCCTTTAAGGGACGCAGCATTGAGTGGAGAGACGGCTACAGCGATCGGGAGTTGCGGGATCTTTTAGGCTTTGCCCCCATTCCCAAAAAGGGGATGGGGATGGAGTACGCTGTGGTTCACGGGAAGATCGTGGAGAGCATTGAGAATTACGAGGCTGTTGATGAGAGAGTGGCTGCGGTGCAGATTGCTAGGGCCTTTTTATGGTTTGCTTTCTCGAGCACACTTTTTGGACATGCCGAGGGGACGGCTGTTTTTGCTTTGCTGAGGACTTTGGAGGATGTGGAGAGAGCCGGAGAGGTGTCTTGGGGAGAGGCCGGGCTGGCCGAGCTATATTTTGCTCTGGATCGGTATAGCCAGAAGGCTGTCAGTTCTCTGACGTGCTTCGAGTTCCCTCTGGAGGTATAAGCCTTCTGCTTTTTCTTTTACTTAAGCACGCATTTTCTTCTTTTTTTTTGCACTTGATTGATGTAATCTTTACCTTTCGCAGGTATGGGCTCTGTAGTTCTTTCACGTCACGATGTGGCGGCAGCCAGCAGAGCACATCGGGGCATATCCGGCTATGCTCTCCTGGAGCAAGCATGTTCGGGAGAAGATAGGTTCCATTGGGCGCACGACCCTCAAGTACAGTGATTGCTTGCCTTTGACGAGAGCTGAGACAGATGAGGGGATGGTTTTCTACCCCTGGGGCCGCTTCGATGTGGAGCAGCTGAAGGGTGCCGAGAGATGGATCGTGACTCGGAGGATTTTGAGGGGTTTGACCTGCGATGCATATTATCTGGGGGAGAGAATGACGCGCCAACATGGCGAGGGTGCGCTTCTGATGGCACCGGTGGAGCCTCCTGCTGACATGATGCATTCGAGTGAGAGATCGGAGACCTGGGGTGACTATCGAGGTGGCCAGCACTTCTCGATGTTTGTGGCGATCGAGGCTTACTCGCGGTTCATCTTGAGTAGGCTGAGGATGCCTCAGGTGCTTGAGAGCGAGGGGTTGGGGGTCGTGCGATACCCTCGATCGGACTTTTCGTATGTCCAGGACGGGGTCAGACTGAGAGTGCAGATTCCTCAACCTGAACGGGTTCCGCGAGCTTTTCGGCCTCGTCCGGATATGAAGGTACGGCTTTTTACTGCTTCTGTCTCTTCTTCTTTTCTTTCGTTTCATCATTTTCTGCATTGTTTTTGACACTTTTGTTTCTGTGCAGTTCCCGACTGTGGTTGTGGAGAAGCTGATGAAGCAGGTGATTGGGGCCAAGAGGTTCATTAGGAGGATGGTTGCTTGTGGGGCTCCTCAGGGCAGAGCGAGACATGCAAAACCGGCGCCTGTAGAGCGGGAGACTTCCCCTATTCCTTCCGAGCATTCTACCGAGACTCCTCTTTCTCCTCTCTTAGATCCCGGTATGGAGCTGCCTCCGGACCACGTCATCCTCGGGGATTTGCACGGGCAGGGGCACGTCTGGCACCACGGCGGGTCTTCTTCGCATGTTCAGGGTTCTGAAGCGTTCGCGTTTGGATATGACTTTTTTGCGGACCTCGGCTTGCCTTATCGTGGCGTACCGGTTGATCCAGGCGAGCCTCTCTCTGGAGACGAGGATGATGATTCCGAGCCCGAGATATTCACGGCTACTGAGGAGGCGGGCCCGAGTCGCAAGAGGGATCGGGGGAAAGCGCCGGCCACCGAGGATTCTGATTGATGATCTTTGATTCTGGGATTGTACCTATTTAGACAGATACAATTTATTTTCCATGCACACATTTTTTTTGGTTTCTCTTTTTTTTTTTTCTTTTGGAATGTAATAATCTAGGATTACTGTTATCTACTTTTTTTTGTGTTTTTGTTATGCATGTAAATGTTGCATGAGCCCAGTTTCTTGGCTAGGGTGTGAATGTTTGGTATATGAACTGTTTGGACAGGCTTTGCACAGGTTTCGAGTGGCTGGGATGAAATATTCCAACGTGGTGCAGCAGTTTAAACTGCTGCAGATTTTTTTCCGGGGGTGACTGAAATTACCCGGATCCGAGAGGCAGCGCAATCGGGCCCTGGTATCTCGCATTTGTCGCTTTCGGAAGTTGCCCGGATCCGAGAGGCAGCGCAATCGCGCCCCGGTATCTGGTTATTCCGTTTGCGTTGTTGGAGGTGTCTCGCTGTGTTTTGCTTTGTAGAGTCGCCACGCCGTTTTTATTATTAAGTCCAAAACATTGAAAAAGGGCATCAGTTTAAAAATAATAATAAACTGTTTTTGTGTGATGAGATTTTGAGTTCGGAGGTCAGGTGACTCCTCGGGAAGAGAATATTAGAATCTTAGAGCTCACCCGAGTCGCCTCGTAAAAACGAGTCTTTCGGTACCCCTTATATTTTTTAACTGTTGTGTGTGTGTGTGTGTGCTTTTAAAAATGCATGTTGTATCGGATGTCTACATTGTACACTGCTTTATTGAAATGTATTGAAATAGTGTAGGAAGGAATCCTTACCAATGTTGGTTCGTGTCTGTCTTCTACTGGGGAATAGTGCTTGAGGATGGAATAGTGCTCCGAGACGGACCGGGATTGCTTCGGAAGGAGCCGATTGTCTGCGGACAGAGCTTCGACGTGCCTCGGGATTGTCAAGTGTGCACTCGGGCAGAGTTTCGGAGTGGGTTGGAATCGTCGGTTGGATTCGGGCAGAGGTTTGGCGTGCGTTGGATTCGTCGGTTGGATTCGGGCAGAGGTTCGGCGTGCGTTGGAATCGTCGGTTGGATTCGGGCAGAGGTTCGGCGTGGGTTGGAATCAGCAGTTGGATTCGGAAAGAGCCGGGACGCCTCGGGAAAGACCAGGCAAGGCCTCGGAGTACCACGAGGGGCCTCAGAGTACCTCGAGAGTGCCTCGGGGCAGCGCGGGAGCGTCGCGGGAGCGCTCGGAGAGGCTTCGGAGCACCACAAGGGAGCTCGGAAGGCCTCGGAAGGATCCGAAAGGGGCCGGGATTGCCCCAAAGGGTCTTAAAGGGGAGCCTGAAGGCTGGGGGAGAGGAGAGAAGAGGGAAATGTGTGAAAATGAGGGAGGGGGAACCCTCTATTTAAAGTGCCAGAAAACTGCAAGAAGGTCCGTACGGACCTTCTAGATAATCTAGTTTTTTGGTTTTCCCCGATTTCAGGGAATGATGAGGATTTCTGAAATGATTATGTCCCCTCTGCAAAGAGGTCCGTACGGACCATCTAGGCATGCAAAGAGGTCCGTACGGACCAACCATGTAGGGGGGGTAATGATGTTCTCCGGGATTTGAGGGAATCTCGTGGACTTTAAGCGGATTTTGCAATTATGATGTCTAGGAGCAAAGAGGTCCATACGGACTTCCATGCTTTTCCACATTTTGTAATTGTGATGGCAAGCTAGTTCTCGTCGAGAGCTTTCCAACCATATATGGCACGTCTCAATCGAAGTTCGTATGAAGGAGTTATGACCTCCGGAAGTTTGCCCCTGGTTTTGTCGTATGCTTGGATGGAGAGCGATCCAGATTGGGGTACTTACAGAAGCCCCTCGGCGACGTCACTTATAAAAGAAGTGGGGTCGTCGATAAGATAAGGGTCCTGATCTGGATCGCGTGCTGAGAGAGAAGGTGACCGTGTAGGTCAGTGCGTGAGGACATGGCGGTGTCCTGTTGTGTGACCGTTTAGGTCCGGTTGTGAACCTGTGATAGGATTCCTACGTATCCCTAGCGGGAATCAAGCCCGATCGTAGTTCGTGTGTGGGGTGAGTGTTGTGTACGAGGGCGTGAGCTGTCCTCTAACCGAGACTCGTGTGTGGATGTGATGGTATCCTGTGGGTGACCGCATAGGTTGGTGGTAAGGGACGTGGAGGCGTCCGGGGGTGACGTGGAGGCATCCGGGGTGACCGCATGGAAGTCGGTGGTAAGGACGTGGAGGCATCTGGGTGACCGCATAGGTCGGTGGTAAGGCGTGGTGGCGTCTGGGGTGATCGATAGGTCGGTGGTAGGACGTGAAGGCGTCTAGGTGATGTGGAGGCGTCAGGGTGACCGCATGGTCGGTGGTAGGATGTGGAGGCGTCTGGTGACCGCATGTCGGTGGTAAGGCGTGGTGGCGTCTGGGTGACCGCATAGGTCGGTGGTAAGGACGTGGAGGCGTCCCAGGTGACCGCATAGTCGGTGGTGGGCGTGGTGGCGTCTGGGTGACCGCATAGGTCGGTGGTGGTAAGGGACGTGGAGGCGTCTGGGTGACGTGGAGCGTCCCGGGGTGACCGCATGGGTCGGTGGTGGACGTGGAGGCGTCACAGGTGACCACATAGGTCGGTGGTAGGCGTGAAATTGTGAGTGCATGCGGGCGTGATGGTGCCACTGAAGTGTCGTGTGACCGCCGAGGCCGGCGCGAGGACGTGGTGGCGTCCCGAGATGGAAATTTTACGATTTTCCGAATCGGGTGGTTTAAAGCCTTCGGGCTAGTGATAGTGATTTGGGAGGTTTATACGGTCTTCGGACCGAGTGGTTTAAAGCCTTAGAGTGGAGGTAGTGATGGGGGAGGTTTATACGGTCTTAGGACAGAGTGGTTTAAAGCCTTCCGAGTGGAGGTAGTGATGGGGGAGGTTTATACGGTCTTAGGACCGAGTGGTTTAAAGCCTTCCGAGTGGAGATAGTTTGGGAGGTTTATACGGTCTTCAGGACCGAGTGGTTTAAAGCCTTCGAGGTGGAGGTAGTTTGGGAGGTTTATACTGGTCTTGACCGAGCGGTTTAAAGCCTTCCTGGCCGGGAGGTAGTTTGGGAGGTTTATACGGTCTTCCGGACCGAGTGGTTTAAAGCCTTCCGGGCTGGAGGTAGTTTGGGAGGTTTATACGGTCTTCCGGACCGAGTGGTTTAAAGCCTTATGGGCTGGAGATAGGTCATGCGTGAGGACTTGATTCGTCTTCTGACTGTGGGCGTGTCATGTATGAGGACTTGATTCGTCTTCTGACTGTGGGTATGTCATGTATGAGAACTTGATTCGTCTTCTGACTGTGGGCGTGTCATGTATGAGGACTTGATTTGTCTTCTGACTGCGGGTTGTGGAGGCATGGCTGCCTTGTGCTTTGATTGCGAGAGGTGTGAATGCCTTGCGCTTTGCCTGCTGGGGAGAAGGTTGGACTTACGATGACTGCCGGTGTTCATCTGCTGGGGATATGTGGCCTTGTAGGGGCTTTTTTCTGCTGAGAAGGTGACTTCGGGCTTACTTTTATGGCCGGAAAAGGCGAGGAGCATATAAGTTGATTTTCTTTGAAGGTGTCTATACCCTAAGTGAGACTGATTTGGGGGTGTTTACCCTGTGTTGAGACCTAGTTTAGGAGTATGACCCTAGGTTGAGACTATTCTTAGGCGTCTGGACCTAAGTTGAGTTTGATGGCGCATTTTGTGAGTCATGTAAGAACTTTTGTTTGTGGGAATTTTTTAGAAAGGCATCATGCCGTGCTGGGATTCTTCTTTTATGTAGCATTTATTACAGCTATGTCTCGCATTTGAAGTTTATTGACATACCTTCGCTGTGTTTACCTGCAGGAGGAGGTGCCTGTGACCGAAGTCGCTGAAATGTTGAGGACGCGCCGGTGTTTTTTGAACGAAGTTGCTGAAATGATGAGGACGCTATGGCGCCTTTGTCTGAACTTGCAGTGAGGTCGAGGTGGTGCCTCTGTCTGAACTTGGTGAGGGCGAGGTGGCGCCTCTGTCTGAACTTGCGGTGAGGGCGAGGTGGCGCCTTTGTCTGAACTTGCGGTGAGGGCGAGGTGGTGCCTCTGTCTGAACTTACGGTGAGGGCCAGGTGGCGCCTCTGTCTGAACTTGCGGTGAGGGCGAGGTGGCGCCTCTGTCTGAACTTGGTGAGGGCGAGGTAGCGCCTTTGTTTGAACTTGTTGTGAGGACGTGGTGGTGCCTCTGTCCGAACTTACGGTGAGGGCGAGGTGGCGCCTCTGTCTGAACTTGGTGAGGGCGAGGTAGCGCCTTTGTTTGAACTTGTTTTGAGGACGTGGTGGTGCCTCTGTCTGAACTTACGGTGAGGGTGAGGTGGTGCCTCTGTCTGAACTTGGTGAGGGCGAGGTAGCGCCTTTGTTTGAACTTGTTGAAATGTTTGAGGCCGTGGGGCGCCTCTGACCGAGTTGTTGAGGTGTTGAGGACGTGGGACGCCTCAGGTGCTGGATAAGGAGAGGAGGGATGGCTCGTCTTCTCTTTCCTTCTTCGTTCTTACTCCTACGGACTTCCTGGACTATCCGGTCGAGGAAGGTGCTGGGTTCACCGAGGAAGATGAGGTGGCTGGCGGAGGCGCCGAGATGCAGGAGTCTTTACCAGGCGGTGGTGCCGATGACTTAGAGTAGGACTCCCCCTTTTTTCTGTTTTGTGCACTATCTGCTTTTTCATTGCAGGCGGGGTGCTATGAGATCTTCCGGTGCCAGCCGTGGGACTAGGAGGATGAGGCCTTGTTCGGTTATCCCGCCATGATGTGCTGGGCTCATCCTTTGAGGAAGAGGAGGATGGGAGAGGGATAGTTTGGAGGGGTTTCCGCTGTATACTTGGACTCGGTATGATGAGGATGAGCCAGAGGGTGCCCCACAGGTGATGCGCGGCGAGGCTTGCGGGGTCTTACTTGTGACTCCATGTACTTGGGGGAGAGGTTATTCTGGCAGTATGGCACAGGTGCGCCTCCTATGGCTTCGAGGGATCCGCCCTTCCATATGATGAGTCCTCTTGATATGGACGTGCTGGAGTATGAGAGGTACCGGTCCGGCGTCAGTGCCGAGGAGTTCGTCCTGGAGGGCGAGGAGCATGCGGCCTTGGTCAGGCAAAAGCTGAGGACGCCATAGGTGTTGGTGAGGGAAAGACAGACTGGCTCGTCACGTCCTCTAGATGTTCCGGTGCCTTGGCTGGACTTCACGTATGTTCGCGGGGATTCGTCGAGGCGGAGAGTGTCGGTACCCGTCCCTGAGCAGGCTCCTGCTGCCTATCGGGTTGACCCGGATGCGCCGGTGAGTGCGCTTACTCTTTTCCATCTTGGCATCTTTTCTGTATTTTTCTCTTTTTGTTGGGTATGACTGTATCTATTTTGCTGAGCGTTTCTTTGGTTGTTTGCTTGTGCAGGCCTCGGGAAGATCCTTTGACACGTTGACCCGCCGTTATGTGGCGATGCGGCCTTTTTGCAAGGAAGTTCACGGGGAAGCTGTCTTGCAGGTCTTCGCGGCACGCGGCGGCGTTCGAGCCAGTGCCTTTGAGGAGGTCTGTGGATACTCCTTCTTCGAGGGCTGAGCCAGGGCCACAGCCGGAGGTGCCGGTTCGAGAACAGCACGGCTTTGATGTGGGGACGTCTCCGGGGGATCAGAGGCCACAGACCCTTCATCAGTTCTTTCCTCCGCCGGAGGCACAGGGTGAGGGTTCATCATCGCATCCCTTCTTTGATCCTTTCACCGGGTTTTGACCCTTCAGAGTACTTTGAGTACCCGCACGAGGAGGGGGTGCTGTATCCTGATGACGAGGATGTGATTGACGAGTTTTCCGAGATGCCGGATTTCTCATTTGTGGAGGATGATGATGATGAGTCGGATTAGGTCTCTTTTGCTTTCCCTCTTTCTGTTGTTTTTTTTTGTTTGTTTGTTGTAGAGCAACAGACATTTTGTACATGTAATAAAACACTTGTATTTGCACAACAAAGTATTTTATTTTAAGATGTAATGACGTATTTGTGATTCCCGGGATTGACCTAGGAATTGTTGCTAGCTTATTATTATTTTTGTGCATGTCGCATGAGCTGGGAATGCATTTGTGGTTAGTGGAGGCTGAGGCAGCTTTGGCAAGTTTTGGCCGGTTGGGGGTGAAGCGGCTTTGGATTTCATGAGCGGTGGCGGGAGTGATGTCTCCTGGGACGCGTTCGCTTTGTGCTTGATAGCCACTCTTTTCGGGGTTGGCTACCTCAGGATATGTGACGGTGCTCTGTTGGATGTGGCAGGCCATTGTCCGGCGGGCGAGGATATCATTCCTTTGGTTCCGGGGGAAACCTTCCACGGTGTGGATCGTCTGGTGATGAGAACCGATTCATCCGGGGGAAGCCCCTGCTTTGCTTGCATTATGGTCGCGAGAGAGGCTTCAAACCATACCTGAGTCTCCGACGTCTCTTAGTCCGTGGACGTTTGCTTGGCGACCTCTTGTCTTGGACATGGATCAATCTGTTTGGGAGAGATGGATGGCACATCTTAGTACGCATCAGCTTCGCTGGTGGGTTCCGCATTGGGGGATCGAGACTAGGAGGGCCTTTCAGGAAGGTTCCTATGTTGTCAGAGTTCCGTGTTTGCCTTGTTCCTCTTTCTATGTTCCGTTGCTTGTTTCCCGGCAGTTCGGGATGAGGTAGGAGCCTTTGCTGGGCTGGGATGACATTGCCAATGTGGAGGTAGCTTCTTTCTGCATGACAGATCCATATGCCTTTCTGTATTTTCTGAGGGTATGGAAGTATTCCGCTTTCCCTCATGTGGTGCTCCTTCGACGTCGGGAGAGTGTTGTGTTGACCACCGAATACATAGATGAGCAGCATGTCGGGCCGACCCAATTGGTTTTGGGGAGCAGGCGCAAAGCGGTTCTGGGGCAAGATTGCCATTTCAGCTGCGACCTTAGGAGTGCAGAAGCTTGGGTTAACCCTCAGGGTGTCACGGGAGACGCTTTATTTGGCTACGAGACTCGAGTTGACAAACTGGCGGAGAGAGGTCCCCTTTTGCAGACTCGTAGGGAGGAGATCCGAGCCGAGGCACGGGTGAACGATGCTCTGAGAGCGACTGGTTCGTTTGACACGACTAGGAGGACTCCTGATCTCGGAATGAGGGAGACAGAACTCGCTCATGTGGAATGAAAGAAGACTTGTTGGTGTAAGTACCCAAATCTGGCTCATGCCTTCCGGTTAAACTTTCTGGCAATTTCGGTAAGTTTTTTGGTAATTCCCCGAACCTTCCTAGTGTTCCGGAAATATTCCGGAACTGTTCCAAATTAATTAAGGCCTGAAAGGAAGACTTATCCATTAAGAAACACGTTTTTCTTAATTGGGAGAAAAGTTCTAGAATTTGCCACCTTGCATGTTTCTAGAAATGCTGAGTCATTGTGGATAATGCCGCACGGCTGCATTAGCCAAGGACCCCTAGCCGCACGGCTTCATTCGCTCTTCCCAGACTGCCTATAAATAGAGCCCTCCTCTACCCATTTTGATCATCAACAAAAAAACACAATATCACCACAATACGAAAAATACACTCCAAAAAGCTGCTGGAAGTCCAAGAAGATGAAGAAGAAAGCCAAGAAGCCTCCTCCCTCCTCCTTGAAGATCCAAGATCGATCCTTCCTCCTAGCTCCATCCAAAGAAGAAGAGGAAACCATTGGTAACCTCTCACACCCTAACCTTGCATCCTAATTGCTCTATATGAATTAATTTGCTCATTGCATTCATATATTGTTATTATCTTTGCTTGGGACTTGGTAGTTTAAAGATCATATCTTTATCATCCCCCTTCCCCCTTTGCATGCATTAGGCATCCCTTGCCATTAAAAATGTAATCTTTATATATAAAGGTGCATCCTTTGCACCTAAAAACCCCATTTTTACCTAAAAATGTCATCTTAATGCATCCTTTGCATATAAAGATCAAGTCTTTATCATAAAAATGCATCCTTTGCACACAAAAACTATTTTCAAGCATCCTTTGCATTAAAGATCATATCTTTATCCTAAATTAGCATCCTATGCTTTTCAAAATGCAATCTTTATGCATCCCTTGCATATTTGAATCCCAATTTCCTCATAAAAATGCATCCTTTGCATAAAGATCATGTCTTTACATTAAAAAAGCATCCTTTGCAATAAAGATCACTTATTTGAATCAAAAAGCATCCTTTGCAACCCAAAAATGTCATCTTTTCACTAAAAATGTCATTTTTATATTAAATCATGCATTTCCCCCATGTCCCCATTAGCAACCTTGGAACGGACCGGTGTAAAGATCCTATCTTTACATCGTTTCTTCCATAAAGGTTTCATGATTTCTTTAGAAAGGGACAACCTTGAACCCTATATCTCCAATTATCGCTTAAGACGAGTATGAAGCATCTATATGAGCTCGACCGTCTTAAAGCGTAGGATTGATGGGCTAAGGACCCTCCTTTTCTAAAGAACCTCATCTTTGACTATAAAGGGAGTCATTCTCTCGATCACGCAAGTCCCGAGGTTAAAAAGCGATGATCACAAGTCCAAGATGAGGACGGGATCAAAATCCTGAATACATAAAATCCAAGAAATCCCGAGCGACAACCAATAAATGGTTTGTACGTCCGGAAGACAACTTGGGACATTCCCTCCCCCTATTTTCAAACACATGCACACAAGAAAGCACGCAAGCAAGCACGGTTAATGGAATCTTGGGAGACTTGCTACGGCAAGGCACCTTGGGTGAACGACGATCCGTTCTTCCCAAGGGGTAACTTAACCTCTGAACCCATAAAAAACCTTTTTTTCAAAGTTTTGAGGTAATCAAAATGGCGTGGCGACTCCGTTTTTCAAATTAAACCGGATGTTTTCAAACTCCCGTGAATTCCACAATTTGGGCACACATTCACAGTTTGACGACTCCGCTGGGGAAATCCCAAAGGAGAAAAGCTTTATTTTCAAAACAAAAAAATCGATACTCGGTATATAGGTGGACACCACTTAACCTTCCTGTATCGCTCCCTAACCCGGGGCTTGGGATAACCGGTGGTTTAACAATCCCACGTACCGGTATCACTTTTCGAAAATAAAATAAAAAGAAAGCTTTTCCCTTTGAGCGGGTTAGACTCCCATCGCGGATTCCGTTTATTTTGCTTGCTTTATTTGCCTTGCATTGCATCATTTGCATCTTGGAATTTGTGCATACTTTGAACGGAAAACAACCCGAAAATAGCAAAGGAGTGGAACCTGGAAAATTGATCCATGCAGTCGTACGGCTCAATCCTCCTTGGATTCTGACCGGACGGCCTCAGTGGCAATTCCACCAGGAAAAATTGAGGTTAATCGCGCCCTAGCAAACTTGGGGCTACTCGGGCCTAAGACTGACTGGGGCTCCCAGAAAATTTATGTGCTTATCTGCTGCATTCTCCCCCGTCCCAAAAATCATTCCTTTAAAACACATTTATGAAAATCTCTGTTTTAACTCAAAAAGAAACATTTTTAGGAGACCGCACACTACGTGCACCTGATATATCCTGTACACTTTGCACGCACGTCCTTCAAACCCGGGGTGGTTCCAGCCGGCACACGGACAAATTTTACGATGCTCCCGGTGCACACGGAATCATTCCAACCTCCCCATGGCAGCCGGTGTCGACCAATGCACGAATCCGTGTCACACGTTTCAAAAACGGTGACTCTTGGTTGGTTTTTGGTCTAGTCCGTGTCATATAGCCCAGTTGCATACCCTCGTAAAGGTCAAGCCTTAGTTCATAACGGAAGTCAAGATCTTTCGCTCAAGCGAAACTCTGCCAAAATTCCGACAAGGAAAAATTGGTAGAACCTTGACTCCGACATTGACTTTGACCTTGACCTGCACGGAATGCGTAAGAGTCAAGACCGAGTCTTTGCCAAAAAATCCAAAGATCTTTCGCTCAAGCGAAGCTCTGCCAAAATTCCGACAAGGAAAAATTGGCAAGATCTTGACCCGGCATTGACTTCGATTCTGACTCACGCACTGCGTATGCAACGAAGTTCAATGTGACATCGCTTCATCCGGCTTTTGCCGCCCGACCCATGCCTATTATCTTCTCGGACATTACCGAAAGTCAAAACGTCAATCGCGCAAGCGAAATTCTGCCGAAATTCTATCAAGGCTGAAAGACGAGACTTTCCCGGTATTGCCTTGACCATAATTCGCATCGCTCGTGCGTTGAAAGTTCCTATGACCCGCTAGACCCGTTAGGAGCGTTCTTTACTCTCGGTCGGTGGGATCCGCGTGCCCTATAGGACCCTCGCCCGGGGCTGTCCACCCTGGGAGGTCGAAATACAGGTGGAATACGAGGGGCTTATAGACGTAGTGACGGAACCCACTGATCCAGGATCTAGAGTAGTTGCGAAAAAGAAGGGCAAATCCCCTTTTCCAACCAAATAGAAATAAATAAAAGACATTGTTTTAAGTAAACCGGAAAGATTCTTAATTTGCATATTGCTTGAGCCTTCACCTAAACACCTACCCCGAGTCTAAACCTCTCCTATCCCTTTCCCGCAGCCGAGAAAGAAGTGGGTGAGAACACCGGGCCGACTTGTTAGCGCAGAATTCTCACAGTTCGCCGCGTAATCCTCGGTTTTGTCGCTTTCCAGTGTCAAAATGGCCAACATGGTAATCAACAATGGTAATGACCAAGTAATCGGAGAGGCCATCCCAGTTCAACCCAAGCCTCACATCTGGTATGATGTATGTGATTGTGAAGACTGTCTGGAATATGAGTATCAAGAATGGATCAATGAGGACGCTCCTTTAAGGAAGAAGAAGAAGAGGAAGTCCACGCAGCAGAAACTAAAGGAAAGATATGAAGCCGGGGACAAGAGCGTAGGAACTTTAGGAGAGCCTTCCGCAAGTTTGACTACTACGTCGCTTATGCCAAGGAGCCCGCCAAGGAACCCGTCATTCAAAGCACACCCACTCGATACCCCTATGGACAAGCGACCCTCTTGAAGCGGAAAGTTCTGAATTTGTTGCCATCGGGAGATTCAACAAGAAGTTAGCAGATTTAGAAGCAGAATACAGAAAGCCTATTGAATACGTATCCAGTCAAGGGAGAATTAAGATCCCTTCTGAAGAAGACTTATCAAGATTATCCGTGCCAACCCTCCGTTGGCTATACCGACAAGGTCGTGGTGTCCAAGATCAGTAAAGAGAAAATGAGTTATCGCAGCGCATTGATAAGATGAGTCGATTCTTCAGCCAATGAGTCCTCGTCACTGACGAGCTCGCCGAGAGATTGCATCAAGCTACTCTAGCTCCCCTCACCATCTTTCCACTGCACCGGCCCGTCAATGATTTCCGGCAAGTTTTTGATCAATTTGAAGTCTCCAACTTTCTCAAGAATGCCGACAAGATTGCTACTCCCTGTGGCAACAAAGAAGAAGGAGTGAGATCCCGGTCCAACCCTTGTCAAACACCCTCGAGTCAATAAGTAGTGTAGGGTCCAGAGTCAGCGTCTATTCGCCGAGTCAGAATCTTTGAATTCCAGTCCTCTGAGTCATCCGAAGGCCTCACGCCTCACGCCTCACGCCTGAGGACTATCAAAATGTAATCGATGTCATCTTTCCCTTTGCTTTGAATGAAATGACAGATCTTTCTGATTATCCCCTTATTGCCAACTTAACAAATGATAAATTAACTCAAAACTTAACAACAAGCTTAATAATGAATCATTTGAACAAGATGCAAACACACTAAATGAACAATACATTAAAGAAATATTTAAGCAGGTTACGTAAAAGAGGAAAACCGGGCCCAAGCCGCCGAGGAGGTTTTGATAAGTGTGAACTTGGGTACCGTCGAGGAACCTAAAGAGACACAGATTGGAAACTTCTTCCGTGGGGTTGAACGGGACAGACCGGTAAATCTCGCTCGTAGAATACATGGACGTCTTTGCGTGGTCGTACAAGGATACGCCGGGCTAGACAAGCTCAATAGTAGAGCACGTAATCCCTCTAGCACCAGCATGCTAAGCCGCAAAGCGTAAATTGAGGAAAATCAAGCCAGAATGGTCTCTACAGGTCAAAGAAGAAATTGAGAAGCTACTACGGGTAGGATTCATCAGAGTCATCGAATATCCGACATGGTTGTCCAATATTGTGACCGTCACCAAGGCCAATGGGAAGGTGCGCTGCTGTGTAGATTTTCGGGATCTAAACAAGGCCAGCCCCAAAGATGATTACCCTTTGCCAAACATAGACATCCTGTTGGACTCCACTGCCAACTACAAAGTCTAATCCTTCGTTGATGGCTTTGCAGGCTACAACCAGCTCAAGATGGCCGAAGAAGACCAAGAAAAGACAGCATTCACCACACCGTGGGGAACTTACTGCTATACAGTGATGCCATTTGGGCTTAAGAACGCCGGGGCTACTTATCAAAGGGCAGCGACCGCACTTTTCCATGACATGATCCACAAGGAGATTGAGGTCTACGTAGACGACATGATAATTCACTCCAAAGGCGAGGACGGGCAAGACTTTGTTGACTCGCGGAAGTTCTTTGAGAGGCCGAGACAACATTCCATGAGACTAAACCCCGCCAAATGCACCTTCGGAGTGACAAGGGGAAAAGTGCTTGGGTATATGGTCACGGAGCGAGGTATCGAAGTTGACCCCCGAAAGATCAAAGCCATTATGGAGATGAGGCCACCTCAAACCTGCATGGTAAGTCAAGAGCTTTATGGGAAAGTTGCAAGACATCGCCCGTTTCACAATCGCTGACCACTATGTGCGAGCCCATCTTTCAAGCTCATGAAGAAGAATGTAGATACAGAATGGACCGAAGAATGCCAGGATGCCTTTGACTGCATCAAAGCATACTTAGTACATCCTCCGGTGCTATGCCCCCACATAGACGTAAACCTCTTCGCTCTATCTCACCGTCACCGATACTAGTTGGGGCTATGCTTGCTCAGAGAAGAAAGACTCTCGGGTAGAGAATGCCATTTACTTTGTCAGCCTAAGCCGCAAGGAAGTGAGCTCAATTACTCAAAGCATGTGAAAAGACTTGTGCAGATCGGTCCGGGGTAGTCGGCAAGTCAAGCATTATATGCAAGCCCACCCCGTGAATTTGGTCTCAAAAATGGACCCCATCAAGTACATCTTCGATAAGCCTTCCCTCTCGATGCGTCCGGCAAAGTGGTCCTTCTTCTTGCAGTACGACATCAACTATGTGACCGTAAAGGCCATCAAAGGTCAAGCATTGTCGACCACCCGGCGAACTTCCCCAAGAATGAAGACAGAGGGCCCGAACCCCAATTCCTGCATGAAGGGATCTTTGCAGCTGAGCCCGAGAATCGATGGCAATTATTCTTTGACGGAGCCGCTAACAAAAGAGGAAATGGCGTAGGGATGCTACTGGTCGATCAGAAAGATGAGCACACACCCATAGCCCTCAAGTTAAACTTCCCTGCCATGAACAATGTCGCCGAGTACGAAGCCTGCATTGCTGGTTTGGAAGCCGCCTTAGAAAGGAATGTCAAGGAGCTTGAAGTTTATGGAGACTCACTCGATCATCAACCAAGTCTCCAACAAATGGAAGACTGTGGACCCTAATCTTCGCGGTATCATGCCCATATGGAGGAGTTGGATCGGACAGCTCGTAGAAGTGACTTTCCACTACATGCCAAGGGAAAAGAACAGATTCGCAGATGCCCTAGCTACTCTAGCCTCACTGGTAGAGATTCCCGAGGGAAAAGCCATAAAACCCTTCAGAGTGGGTAGAAGAGAAGCCCCAGCTTTCTGTTGTGAAGTAGACCTGAGACCCGAGCCTATAAAGGAACCGTGGTACAATCAAATTTACCAGTTCCTCAAGGATGGAGAGTCGCCTTTCAAAGACGAAGAAGGTAGACCGAAAGAAGGTATCGTGAGCCAAGAGCTTGCAATCCTTGAAAAGGTTGGCCTCCCATTATGTCATTCTAGGAGGCAACCTGTACAAGAAGCGGTATCAAGGACCACTCCTCTTATGCGTCACTCAAGAAAGGGCCAAAGAGTTGATGACTGAAGTCCACAATGGTCCCTGCGGTCCTCATATGAATTCCAGAGCCCCGATGCAAGTGATCCTCGAATGGGTTACTACTGGATTTCCATGGAAACAGATCGTGTCCAAGACGTCCGAGCATGCGACAAATGCCGCGGTTGCCAACCTCAATCATCTCCCGCCTCATGACTGTACCGCATGACGACTCCTTGGCCGTTCGCAACCCGGGGTATTGATGTGATAGGGAAAATAGCCTACAGAAGCAATGGGCATGAATTTGTGCTAGTAGCCATCGACTACTTTACCAAGTGGGTAGAGGCCAAGTCCTACAAGGTCCTCACTTCCAAGAAGGTTGCCCAGCTTTATCAAAGAAAACATAATGTGTAGATATGGGGTGCCCAATGAGATCATTTCGATAATGGGTCGCACTTTGAAGGGGACTGCGATAGGTTGCCGTTAGAATTCAGTAATCACTCGCCACAAGTCGTCTCCGTACATGCACTCGACTAATGGAGCCGTGGAAGCCGCTAATAAGACGCTCGAACGGATCATTCGGAAAATGGCCACCCGTGGTCGTGATTGGCCCGAAAAGCCGCACTTGGCACTCGGGGCTATAGAACGTCTCGTCGAATAGCCACAGGAGAAACTCCTTTTGCCCTAACCTACGGGATGGAAGCAGTGTTACCAAGTGGAGTTGGAAATCCCGTCATTAAGGGTCCTCCCGGAAAACAAAGTGTCAACGAAGTGGAATGGCTACGTAGCCGGCATGACGAATTGGCCTTGCCGACGAAAGAAGGCTTAAAGCCATGGAGCACACCCGAGCCTATCAGAGGCGAATGGCCGAGCATTTGACAAAAAGGTCAAGGCCAGAGACATCAAAGAGGGTGACTTAGTGTTGAAAGTGAAGCCCCTACCGTAGACAACCCCGGGGAAAATGGGAACCCGTTTGGATCGGCCCTTATGTGGTGCGTAAGATACTATCGGGAGGAGCCATGAAGCTTGCGCACTGGACGGCAATCCCTTTGTCCACCCAAATAACGGTGATAAGCTCGAAGGTACTATGTCTAAGAAATAAAAAAAAAAAAAAAAAAAAGAAAAATCTTAGTGCAAAAAGAGTAATGCCCGCCTAGGGCCGAAAACCCAAAAAGGGCGGTCTAGGCAAAAACGGGGTTGCACATAAAAAAAAAAAGAAAAATCTTAGTGCAAAAAGAGTAATGCCTACTAGGCCGAAAACCCAAAAAGGGCGGTCTAGGCAAAAACATGGCCGCACATAAAAAATATAGAAAAAGAGTTCACCGTAATGAACTACGAAGACCTGAGCCCCTTAGTCTTTCTTGTAAAAGGGGAACGTAGGCAGCCATATATGGTTCGGTCTAAACAATAAATAAAAATAAAGGACATTTCAGTTTTCATAAAACGGGTCCCAAGCAATAAGACATTTGAATTTCCATGAAATGTGTCTTGATTAATTTCTAAGATAATATCTCTTGTTCATTACAAGTTAAAAACTTCTTGATGAGTTCAAGCACGGTCTACTCTTGACTCTGCTAACCCGCTACAAAGATCTAAAATACAAAAAAATGCCTAAATAAACTAATGTGTTTGCAAAATGGCAATAAGGGAATCCTAAGAAAAGATCTGTCAGTCGTCATTCGCTGAGTCTTCTTTGGTCTTCTTCCCTTTACCTCGACCCCGTCGAGTTTTCTTTCTCTTCTTCTCTATAATGTCGGTATCCCTCATTCCGATCTCCGGTATCCTCACTGGAGCCTCCACCAAACCCGTGTCAATAAGTGCCCTTTCTACACGAACACGAGTCCACACTTCCTCCCTCTCGAGCCTCACCAAAGGAGCAACCTCGGACAATCTCTTGTATCGAGCCTCCATATCTCTCGATCGTGTCACCCGACCGGTTATGGCGACTCGCCTTAGCCTCGCCTCCCTCAGAGTCCTACTCGAGTCGCAGTCAGCCCCCAATAAAGCCTGACGTCTCTCCCCCAATATGACCTGAGTCGCTCCCATCTCCCTCTCGTACCAATCCAAGTAGACAGTGGTCAAGATGGTACTCTTCCTGCTCCTGAAGATAGCCCTGGGTGGGAAAGCAGTGTATGTCCAAGCCCTCGAGAAGAATGAGAAGCTGGGCCGGATCCCTCATATCCAATGGCATCACCTCCATGGTCCGGATGTCCTCCCAATCACCCAAAGGCTCCCGTAAAGCCCCGAACCGCCCGGATACCAAGCAGTGGTATGTAGAAGGACGACCAGCGTAACCCCGGAACCCTCACTATATAGGACTCCCGAAATATCCTCCTCCGTCCGCAACCTCCAATGAGGTATCCACCAACGGATGTCCGAAGTGGATAGCCTAGCCATCATCGCCTCCCAGCCTACCCTGGTCCCGTTGCCTTGGTGCACCTCTCCGAGAAATCACCCAAGGGCACCGAGTCGGCAAAGCCCCGGCAAAGCCCCGAGCCTCTCCTCGCAGCCATAAAGTCGCACAGCTGGACTCCTGCACCTCATGAAATGGTCTCCCTAGCCATCCCGTCAATGCCATGCAATGTCTCTCCCAAAACCAAGTGGGACAATGTCCTTCCCAGCTCTACAATCTCGACCATGTCCAAGAGACCACCATGACAGATCCCCACGGACTCGCCGGTGAACAGAGCGTAAAATATGCAGAGAATAAAGGCATCCATAGCTACCGTGGTCGCAGCCATAGCCGGAGACCCAAACTCCGCTCGGAATATCGAAAGGTCAATCCCGTCCGGCTATCATCATCCCTCGGCCTCTTCCAAAGAAATCTCGCGTAAAAGATGCAAGCTTTGCCGCCACCGGCACGTCTTCGATCGAGGAATCGATATAGCCTCAATTTCTGGGACCCCCAATCAAGGCTCGGAAGTCTTCATGCGTTGGGACAATCTCATTGTAAGAAAAGCAAGAACGTGTCTCCTGACGTCCCAAAACCTTGCCGTCGCTTCTCAAAAGGTCCCAATCGGGCGGGAGATCCCTCAAATGCCATAAAGACTTGATCTTGAAGGAAGAATCAAGCAGCCCCTTGTGAAATTGGAAGTTGTGTTTCACCCAAGATTGAAGATCGGACGTAAAACGGTCTCGCTTCCCCTTTTGCAATCCGACGGGCTTCTCCATTGCAAAATGACCAAAGATGGTGTCTTTAAGTCCAAAATGTGCTCGGGAACAATTGGGACAAGTCTAAGTTGAAAATGAAGTGAAATGGCCAAGCCTTGCTTTTATTCGTAAAATGACCACCTGCATGTAACCGTGAGCCGCACGGCCTCATTTGCCCTCGTGTCCATGCCGCACGGCTACATTTGCCATCTCGCAGAAAATCTGCAGCAACCAAAGTTGCTGCCCAAGGGAGTTTTCACCCCACTTTCTCAACCAAGACCTGTACAAAAACATGCCCAAAGGTCACCCAAGCATTTATGCATCATTATATATCATTTTAGCCCCGTTTCAGCCCCGATTCCAAGCAAAAAAAATCGCCCCAAGGCTCAAGTAATATGCAAATTAATAAAAGCATAATTAGAAAAGAAAATAAATTGCTAATACATTGTTTTCGCCCCATCGGCGCCCAAATAAAGCAAAAAATAAACAAAATATGCATAAAAACTTGTTCATTGTTCGTTTTTGTTCCTAATCCACTCTAGAGACCTCCTAGGCCTCCGATTCTTCTTCTTCTTCATCGCTGCTCAGCTCATAAACGCTAGCCTCCCTCACCAAGTCCTCCGGGTCGCTCACATCAGACAGATGGACATTGTCGTGCTCGTACTCAGCCAGCTCCAAGATGTCAGCATTGGGTCCTCGTCCCCGAGGCCTGGCGCTAGAAGAGTACTCCGAAGCCGATGAGGAGGATGCTGTGCCCCCGACATGCCTTCTCTTGCGCCCGGGCTCCTGTGCGTCCGCCGCTGCCTTTGAAGTGCAGGCCAGCTTCCTCAGAAGGGATCGGCACATGTCTTTCCATCCCCTGTTCTGCCTGACCAGTCTGTCATAGGTGCGAGCTGGAACCTGAGAAAAGAGGAGAAAATCTCAGAAAATCTCAGAATTGCAAAAAAGCAAAGAATCTGAAAAGAAAAGGGAAAAGATCCTAAAAGTATACTTACAGTGCTGTCAGGCGGCAAAGTATACTGGGGCTCCCTAGTGTCGGGGACAGGAATCCTCATCCTCCTTGGAACTCCGTGGACCACGTATGAAATGTGCGCAGGAGGGATCGGCGGGTCAGAAGGCTCGTCCTCCCCATATCCCTGAGTGACCGCCGCCTTCATCGCCTTCGTGGCGTCCTCAGGCGCTGCTCCACAAACACAGCGTAGGGGGTATCCATGTCAAAATACTCCTCTGCGGCTATACCTCCCTGGTACCTAGCTATCTCATCTGCCTGCCAATCCCTGGGCTGTAGCATCCGTGCTGGAGGATCATGGGGAGTAATGGCGTCCAATGGAGGGACATAGCCATGCTGCCTCGAGAAATGGTCCCCTAAATAGATGACATCACATGTCGCCTCAGCCGCCCATCTCCTCTGCCTCGTCGCCTCAATGGCCTCTCCTAGCAAAATCTCTGGATACCTGCCCCAAGGGTAGAAGTCCACTCCGTCATGTCCATCCCGGTTGATGACTGGCCTCACCATCTTATAATCAAAGGTGATCTGGGTCTTCCCGTGAACTTATCCCTCGCATCTCCTCCAAATAACCATAGCAGGGAAGATGGTGATATCGCTCTGTTGGTTCCACGGGAAGAACCCAATCACCTCACGTAACTGCACTGCATGTTCAAAACATCAAAAGGGTCATTTTTCTTTCATAAAAGTCTCAAGACAAGAAAAGAAAGAGAAAAGAAAGAGGGACTACCTCAAGGGCAAATGAGAAGCAGTCCATGGAGGCAGCCTTGTTACGGCTGTACATATCCAGAGAGAAGTATAGCTCTGCCAATCCGGCCTCTCCCCAAGAGACCGTCCCAATCCCATCTACATCCTCCAGATAGTCGAGGAGGCAAGTCATGGCCAGAGTCCCAGAATTAGCAAAGATGGTGACTGACAGCATCAACCACACGAAAGCTCTAGCAAGCTGGTGGGCAGTCACCTCACTAGCGGCAAAATCCCGTATGCAGTTCTGGATTGCCACCTCGACGTTCCTCGTCTCCATTCCAAGCCCCTTAGGAATCAGCTCAAACCCAACCAAAGCTCTGAATTCCTCGGCAGTGATGTGGTCCCTCCAAGTCACAGGCCTCCTAGTGAACTGTAGGCCAGTGATAGCTGTAAAATCGACTGGAGTCACCGTCAGCTCCCCCCAGCTAAGATGAAAGCTATGAGTGGTGTCCCACCACAACTCAGATAGGGCCTGGACCAAGCCCTTGCTCTTAGAGGTAATGTGGATCCCCCTGCCGATGGCCTCAATGAACAAATCTAAGCCGGTAGCCCGCACCAGCTGCTTGGGGTTCGCCCCATTCTTCTCAAAATATGGAATCCTCTCCCATAGGCTCACGGCAATCTCAGATGGCCCTGTAGATTTGTTCTCCTGTAGACAAGCACAGCAAAGAAATGTGTCAGTCCTTCATCTCATTTCAAAAGCATGCATATGTTCAAAAAGTGCACATATTTTCAAAAGAAAAGCATTCATAAAAATCTTTCTAGCATCCTTTGCATAGAAAACACGTCTTTCATCACTTGAAACACGTCATGTCAAATCACATTGCTTTCCTAAAGCACAAAATCACAATTTTCAAAATTCTTTGCACATAAGCATTATTTTTCAACAAAGTGGCATGCATGAATCCTTTTCATCTTCCAAAATCCTGTTTTCTCATTGATAATCAAAATTTTGACCTAGTTCTAGCACATGCAAGGGCTTCGTCTCACTTTAGACAATTATCATTCTTACTTTACTTTCGAGAAAAAAGTGGGTCATTCTCATTATTTTTGTCAAATAAATTGCACATGCATGTTCTTAGCCTCATAGGTTATTCATCAATGTCTCAAAATCATTCAAAAATCCTAGGAAAATCCTAGAAAATTCTTAAAATTCGGGTCAAGCCCTAAGTCAATCAATATTCAATCAAAATCAACGGAATTGAGCCAAATAAGAATGCTTACCCCAACCGATCGCGGGTTCGTCGATTTGTGCTCTCTTCTCCCCGGATAAAGCTCCGATGGAGGTGTAAGAAAGTCGTACCTCCTATCCGTACGAACGAGCTCCTTCCTCCTCCTCTGAGCGGCCGCGGAGATATTCCTCCTCGCTTGCCTTGGCACCGGATCCATTCTTGATCAAAGGAAGCAAGGGGATTGAAAGAATTTCGAATTCTCTTCCTCTCTTCTCTCTCTCTCCCTCGGCTGGAATGGGCGGCAGTAATGCCCAATAGCCCGTTCAAATCTGATTTTAAATAATCTGGAAAAATTAATCTTCCAGCCGTACGGCTTCTTTTGCCTCCCTCTCATGCCGGGCGGCTTCTTTCGCTCTGAGCAGAAATTACAATTTTGCCCCTGGACTTTCCACTTGGGCATCCAATTCCCGTTATCCTTTAACTAAGATAACATCTTTTTCAGAAGATATCCCTTATTTCCTAAGCAATTAAGCTTTCTTCCCAGTCGCCTCCGTTAATTCCGTTATAACGGGATAACGCTAGGTGACAACCTCCGAATTGTCGAAATCCGAACTTTAGCTACCTCTATCACGAATAGTGAAGTATGCTCGAGTTCTTCTAAACTTAAGCTACCTCTATCACGAATAGTGAAGTATGCTCGAGTTCTTCTAAACTTAAGCTACCTCTATCACGAATAGTGAAGTATGCTCAAGTTCTTCTAAACTTAAGCTACCTCTATCACGAATAGTGAAGTATGCTCAAGTTCTTCTAAACTTAAGCTACCTCTATCACAGATAGTGACGTACGCTCAAGTTCTTCTAACTTAAGCTACCTCTATCACGAATAGTGAAGTATGCTCAAGTTATCCAAACTCTAGCTACCTCTATCCACTCGATGGTGACGTAAGCTCTAGTTTCCTCAGGTGACAACCTCCATTAATTGTCAATCAGGTGACGACCTCCATTAATTGTCAATCAGGTGAGAACCTCCATTAATTGTCAATCAGGTGACAACCTCCATTAATTGTCAAAACCCTCAAGGATCCTAGACATCGTTCCTAACCTATCTAGTGATGCTTGAACTACGATCAAGGCTTGATTCCTCCGGGATACGTAGGTAGCCTTTTATAAAAGGTCCAGCCATTCGACCACTTTGGTCACCCTGTTTCTTCGTTACTCCTCAGTGATGAAATAGTCCCTCATAGAGACTTTATTATCTGACCACCTAGGTCATTTCTAGCATATCCCCAGTAGGATCAATTGCCTGACCTCCTAGGTCATTTCCTCTTCTATTTTCCCAGCAAGAGACCAGTTTTCTCTTCCCCATTCCCCAGCGGATCTTTTCCGAACTACGGCCTGGCTTGATTCCCACTCGGGATACGTAGGTAGCCTTCCGAAGGTTCAGCCACTCGACCACCTCGGTCTCTCGATCCGTCTCGGCATTCACCAGATTGGATCCTTTTCTATCGACAACCCCACTCGCCTTGCAAGTGACGTTGCCGAGGGGCTTCTGTAAGTACCCAAATCTGGCTCATGCCTTCCGGTTAAACTTTTCGGCAATTTCGGTAAGTTTTCCGGTAATTCCCCGAACCTTCCTAGTGTTCCGAAAATATTCCGGAACTGTTCCAAATTAATTAAGGGCTGAAAGGAAGGCTTATCCATTAAGAAACACGTTTTTCTTAATTGGGAGGAAAGTTCTAGAATTTGCCACCTTGCATGTTTCTAGAAATGCTGAGTCATTGTGGATAATGCCGCACGGCTGCATTAGCCAAGGACCTCCAGCCGCACGGCTTCATTCGCTCTTCCCAGATTGCCTATAAATAGAGCCCTCCTCTACCCATTTTGATCAACAAAAAACATAATATCACCACAATACGAAAAATACACTCCAAAAGCTGCTGGAAGTCCAAAAAGGTGAAGAAGAAAGCCAAGAAGCCTCCTCCCTCCTCCTTGAAGATCCCAAGATCAATCCTTCCTCCTAGCTCCATCCAAAGAAGAAGAGGAAACCATTGGTAACCTCTCACACCCTAACCTTGCATCCTAATTGCTCTATATGAATTAATTTGCTCATTGCATTCATATATTGTTATTATCTTTGCTTGGGACTTGGTAGTTTAAAGATCATATCTTTATCATCCCCCTTCCCCTTTGCATGCATTAGGCATCCCTTGCCATTAAAAATGTAATCTTTATATATAAAGGTGCATCCTTTGCACCTAAAAACCCCATTTTTACCTAAAAATGTCATCTTAATGCATCCTTTGCATATAAAGATCAAGTCTTTATCATAAAAATGCATCCTTTGCACACAAAACCTATTTTCAAGCATCCTTTGCATTAAAGATCATATCTTTATCCTAAATTAGCATCCTATGCTTTTCAAAATGCAATCTTTATGCATCCCTTGCATATTTGAATCCCAATTTCCTCATAAAAATGCATCCTTTGCATAAAGATCATGTCTTTACATTAAAAAAGCATCCTTTGCAATAAAGATCACTTCTTTGAATAAAAAAGCATCCTTTGCAACCCAAAAATGTCATCTTTTCACTAAAAATGTCATTTTTATATTAAATCATGCATTTCCCCCATGTCCCCATTAGCAACCTTGGAACGGACCGGTGTAAAGATCCTATCTTTACATCGTTTCTTCCATAAAGGTTTCATGATCTCTTTAGAAAGGGACAACCTTGAACCCTATATCTCCAATTATCGCTTAAGACGAGTATGAAGCATCTATATGAGCTCGACCGTCTTAAAGCGTAGAATTGATGGGCTAAGGACCCTCCTTTTCTAAAGAACCTCATCTTTGACTATAAAGGGAGTCATTCTCTCGGTCACGCAAGTCCCGAGGTTAAAAAGCGATGATCACAAGTCCAAGATGAGGACGGGATCAAAATCCCGAACACATAAAATCCAAGAAATCCCGAGCGACAACCAATAAATGGTTTGTACGTCCGGAAGACAACTTGGGACATTTCCTCCCCCTATTTTCAAACACATGCACACAAGAAAACACGCAAGCAAGCACGGTTAATGGAATCTTGGGAGACTTGCTACGGCAAGGCACCTTGGGTGAACGACGATCCGTTCTTCCCAAGGGGTAACTTAACCTCCGAACCCATAAAAAACTTTTTTTTCAAAGTTTTGAGGTAATCAAAATGGCGTGGCGACTCCGTTTTTCAAATTAAACCGGATGTTTTCAAACTCGCGTGAATTCCACAATTTGGGCACACATTCACAGTTGGGGACGAGGGAAGAAAGGAAAGAGTGATGAAGGGCCGAATACGAGTAGCATGGAATGACCTTCTGAAACACTGAGCATCCATTCATCGTCATTGCAGACACATTGATTGTTAAATGTTTTAAGTTGTCTTTTAGCATGTTGTGAATCGAGAGTAGACTGTGCTTGAACTCATCAAGAAGTGTTTTAACTGTGATGATTTGTGATTTACTTTTAAAGCTTTGTCGAGACGCAAAATCTCTTGCTTGCTTCTTGCCTGAGCCTTGGTGGCGTCAATTTTTGGAATTTTGTGTATTCCTTAGACCGAACCAATGAAGGCTGCCTACGTTCCCCTCGGACTGAGAGGCTCAGGTCTGCGTAGTTCGACCCTCTTTTGTGGGAGAAATGACTCGTAATGTACACTTGCAAGGGCGTATTTATTTTTGAAAAGGTGGGAACGGGTCCCCTTTTGTGTGAATGCCTTATTTGATGTAGGCACAAACGAAATGCTTTTGGGTTTGACACTTTTGAGAGAGTATGAGTACTGAAAAGCTTGTAAAAGTGTATGGAAGCCCTTGCTGACAGAAAATCAGTGTTTAGCTCTATTTTCCTATTTTGTAGAAAAAGAAGACTTGTCGAGACATTTGAAAACCTGATTTGTTCACAATGATCACTTGTTTGCTTAAAACCCTTTGTTGATGTTCAGGTTATTCAACAATTAAACCTGATATGCTTTGATTAATCACGAGGAGAAAGTCAATCGGTATCAAGGATCGAGTTGATGCAGTGTGAAAGAAGGTTTGTGTATATGAGAGGTCATTGATGAGACCGGGTTTGTGGATTTGTATGTGTTTATGACCGGACCATTTCTGGTTGCCTACGTTCCCCTTGAGACAAGGAGCTCAGGTCGACGTAGTTCGTGGTCGAACCGTGTTTGGCTTTGGGGCCAGGGCATGAATATTTGTGCGGCCTTTGACGAAAAGGCTCGGAAAGCTGAATGATGAGGCACGGGCCTTGAGGTGATTTCTTGACAAGTCGTACTTGACGGTCTTTTCAGTGACTCCCTTGCTTCTTGATCGTTGGCTCACGGGTCTTTGACATCATTTATTTTTGTGAAGCTTACGCTTGAGCTCTTTTTGTAGCTTACGCGAGCTTCTTTTTTGTGCGGCTTACGCTTGAGCTCTTTTTTTTTTTTGAAGCATTTGAGGGCGAAGGCAAGCCCCTGCTTGAACTTTCTTGATGCGCACGAGGGCGAAGGCAAGCCCCTAGATTGTTGTCGACATGGGGTCAATCTTTTGATGTTGAGTGACCTTTTGTTGTCCTTTGATGTTCCTGCCGTCGTTGACTTGGTCAAGGTGATGGTGGGGACATGTTTTGGAAAGTGTATGGCTTGATGGAGGCCTTTGAGGATGGAATAGTGCTCCGAGACGGACCGGGATTGCTTCGGAAGGAGCCGGTTGTCTGCGGATAGAGCTTCGGCGTGCCTCGGGATTGTCAAGTGTGCACTCGGGCAGAGTTTCGGCGTGGGTTGGAATCGTCGGTTGGATTCAGGCAGAGGTTCGGCATGCGTTGGAATCGTCGGTTGGATTCGGGCAGAGGTTCGGCGTGCGTTGGAATCGTCGGTTGGATTCGGGCAGAGGTTCGGCGTGGGTTGGAATCGTCAGTTGGATTCGGAAAGAGACGGGACGCCTCGGGAAAGACCAGGCAAGGCCTCGAAGTACCACGAGGGGCCTCAGAGTACCTCGAGAGTGCCTCGGGGCAGCGCAGGAGCGTCACGGGAGCGTTCGGAGAGGCTTCGGAGCACCACAAGGGAGCTCGGAAGGCCTCGGAAGGATCCGAAAGGGGCCGGGATTGCCCCGAAGGGTCTTAGAGGGAAGCCTGAAGGCTGGGGGGAGAGGAGAGAAGAGGGAAATGTGTGAAAATGAGGGAGGGGGAACCCTCTATTTATAGTGCCAGAAAACTGCAAGAAGGTCCGTACGGACCTTCTAGGTAATCTAGTTTTTTGGTTTTCCCCGATTTCAGGGAATTATGAGGATTTCTGAAATGATTATGTCCCCTCTGCAAAGAGGTCCGTACGAACCATCTAGGCATGCAAATAGGTCCGTACGGACCAACCATGTAGGGGGGTAATGATGTTCTCCGGGATTTGAGGGAATCTCGTGGACTTTAAGCGGATTTTGCAATTATGATGTCTAGGAGCAAAGAGGTCCGTACGGACTTCCATGCTTTTCCACATTTTGTAATTGTGATGGCAAGCTAGTTCTCGTCGATAGCTTTCCAACCATATATGGCACGTCTCAATCGGAGTTCGTATGAAGGAGTTATGACCTCCGGAAGTTTGCCCCTGGTTTTGTTGTATGCTTGGATGGAGAGCGATTCAGATTGGGGTACTTACAGTGACACTTGTATCCGCGCGGATAGGGTCGAGTTCTGACACTGGTGTAAGTGCTCCAATTTGAGCTTGTTAGTATTTTCGTTAGAAAATTAACGAAAGTTATAACATTACTAACATTCCTAACATTCCTAACTTTTCTAACAAAGTAAGGGTAAAATGGGCATTGCCATTTAAAGTTAAACCAAGAAAAGAATCTCAAAAAGCAAAAGAAATTGGAAAAATCCGAATTAAGAAAGTTGAAAAACAAATTTCGCTTGAATTTTAAAAAGATTATTCTTCTGTCCAAAAGCCGACAGCATGTAGCAGATGAACAAGGCACGCGTCGAACCCATCCGCGCGGATCTCTTTGCTTCTCCTGCAGGGCTATAAATTGAGCCCTCCTCTCTCAGTCTACACAAGACAATTGGATCACAGCAACGAAACTCTGGCGAAATATAGAGAGAAAACAGTGGGAATCCCTAGATTGCCACCATTTTCTCTTGAATATTTCCCAATCTCACTCCAAACACAAATCCAAACACCAAACCTTGATACTCCTCAAGCCAAACACCAAATCTTGATACTCCTCAAGTCAAATTCCAAGCCTAGGAAGATAGGGTGTCACCATTGGTAAAGCCCTCCTTCTCAAAACCCTAAAATCCTCTTTTAACTTCTTGATCATCTTGTTCTTCTTACTTGGATCTACTTGATGTCTAGTTTCACTTAAGTTTTGACCCAAGATGGTCATCTTGAAGTTCATCTTCATGAATGACCATCTCAAATGGTCCACATTTTAAATCTTTAGTTGTTTTTTCTCTTTAAATTCATCTTTACAAAATATCCCCTTTCCCTTTGCAAAGGACATGTTTAAACCCCATAAATTCCCCAAGGATGACTTGAATATGATAACCACTTAAGAAAAAGTAGTGGTATCAATTCTAGGGATGAAAATGGGGTGAACATAGATGCAAATCCCCCAAAAATCACATTTTCCCTCAAGAACATCTTGCTGTCCAGTAGCATTGTTCTGAGACCTCAGTCCATTTTCCTATTTTTTGGACCCAGTAAAACTTGGAATTGGGTGTTGACTACAAAATACTTTTTGTAGCCAACATCCAGAGCTTTCCAGACATATTTTTACTTTATTTTTTTCGTGAGTAAAACTCCTTTTTTCAAATTTTCTTTTAGAGGCTAGTTCATCAGCTTCTGGAAATCCATATTTCATATCTGAGATTTCCAGAAGGTTTTGACCCTTCAAATCACCTCAAAATGAAAAGTTCTTTTACAGAAACCTTTTTTAAGGTGTTTTGAGCATTTTTCATTCCCGTACTTTTTCCATATTCTGGAGTTTTCAAGCCCTAAAGTTCATTTCAAAGTCAAGGGTCAACTGCCTTTTTCATTCTGGCAGAAATGGTTTTCAACTTCCAAAAATCTTTTGAGTTCCAAATCTCAACCCAAAAATCATCCAAAAAATCATGGGATCATTTTAAAGCCTTAAAAAGAATTACCAATTTTTACTTTCTTCAGTTTCAACTTATTTTGGCCAAAACACACACACACACACACACACACACAACAAAGGATTTTTGATGTTTGGAAGACTCGTTTTACGAGGCATTCCGGGTGCACACTAACGTCCTTCCCGGCGTGTAACGTGACCTCCGAACCCAAATTTCTGATCTCGGGCTTTTTTCAAAGTTTTGGCCCTTAAAACAAAAATGGCGTGGCGACTCCGTTTGATTTTCAAAAAAAAATCGGGTACATCACAACTGGTATTTAATTTTTGCTTCAGATCTGGTTTTCCCTCTTTTAATTCAAACAACCACTCCATCTGCTCATTCAAACAGCCATTTTCGGGGAGAAGGAGAGAAAATCGATGGAGAAGATTGTGAGCATGAGAAATCCATCCAAATTATCCCAAGATTCTCAAATTTCATTCTTCAACAAGTTCAAAGAGTGGTCCCGGGGTATTATGCACGAGAGGAGGTCATTCTTTGAAGAAAGGTACAAGATACGATGCTTGTGGTCTCTCAAATAATTGGTTCCGGATTATGATCTTTTGAGAGCTTCTTCTTCATTTTGGGATGCTAGAAGGCATGTCTTTTGCTTTTCTTACAATGAAGTGGTCCCGATCGTTGAAGAATTTCGGGCTTTGCTTGGTGGTCCGGAGGTGGAAGAGATTGCGATTCCTTTGCCCGGAGGAGCTTCTCTCGTTGATAGGTTGTGCAACCTTCTTCATCTTTCCTCGGAGGAAGCACAAGGTATGATCTGTGGTCCCGATCATTTTGACATTTCTGGTCTTCCTGATAGATTTAGGGGCTTAGGCTTGATTGATGATGCCTATTGGGATGCTTTTGCACTCTGCATGTTTGGGACCTTGTTCATGGTTTACTCTTTTAGGATCTGTCATCGGGCTCTGCTGGATGTAGTTGTTCACTGTCGCTTGGGCCGAGATGTTACGCCCTTGATCCTGGGAGAGACTCTTCATGCTCTTGACAGGTTGGCTACCGGGAGGCGGTATATGCACGGGGGCAGCCCGTTTCTTTTGACCATGTGGCTGATGGAGCGCCTGGGGGTTCTTCGCGAAACTTCTGATGCAGTCAAACCTTGGACTTTTGCCAGGAGAGGGGTTACCGTGGATCTTGATGATCAGGGTCATGGGAGCATTGGATGGCTTGTCGCCAGACTACGGATATTCGGTGGTCGGTGCCTCATTGGCGGATAGAGACTCGGAGATTACTTCAGGATGGGTCTCATGTGGTTATGCTTCCGGGACTTTCTTAGTCCAGTTTTTATATTTCGGCTCTGGTTCGGAGACAGTTTGGCTTGGAGCAGACTCCTTCCCGGCGTGTAACGTGACCTCCGAACCCAAATTTCTGATCTCGGGCTTTTTTCAAAGTTTTGGCCCTTAAAACAAAAATGGCGTGGCGACTCCGTTTGATTTTCAAAAAAAAATCGAGTACATCACAGTGGCGACTCCGCTGGGGATAAACAAGTTTTATCTTTTCAAAAAAAAAAAGAAAAACTTTTGAGGGTCAAGCTTTCGTCCCGACATCTGAAATCCTTTGTTTTGTGTGTGTTGATTTTTGCACATTTTCGTGTTTGTTTTGGCCGCCTCAGAAAAAGTCAAAATTTTGACTGTCGGAAATCATGTCCCCAACTGTTGGAATTTTTGTGATTATGTGCTTATGTGTTCATTAATTTTCAAAAAAAAAAATTTCAAAAAAAAATTTTCAAAAAAAAAAAGGATTTTCAAAAAAAGAAAATTTTCAAAAAAAAGAATCATGCATCATACCTTTTAAGACACATAAAAAATCTCTATTTTACTCAGAAAAAGAATATAGACTGCTTGCACACTACGCGCACGTGACCGTACACTGCACACTACGTCCCTAACCCGGGGAAATCCTTGTCGCGGTCCGTTTGGTCTTATTACGCCTCTCGGACGAGCACAGGACTACCCAAACATCCCATGGAGCCTCGTGTCGACCATGCACTTGTCCGTGACACACTTTGTCCGAGACCCGGTTGGTTTTTAGTCTGGTCTGTGTCATGCCCACGTCTGTGTATAGACCTTTCCTTTCAAGCCTTTGTCGGCATACCGACTCAATATCTTTCGGGGACCCTAATCAGTCGAAGTTCTGCCGGTTTTCCGCCGCAGACTTTGACCAAGATATTGACCGGCGCCTTGACTTCGGCTCTGACTGGCACAAATTATACACTAACTCCCAGCATTGACACTGAGTCATCAAGGATTAATGATTATTCCATGCCTAATTACGGCTTAACTGACGACAAGTCAAGATCAATTGTGGACGCTTATCAGTCCAAATCATGCCGACTTTTCGTCGAGCCCTCGGACATGATCTTGACTTTTGACGTCAGCTTTGTCCGTAATTTACATCGAATGCTCGTTAAGACTCAATTACCCGCCAGACTTTTAGGATCGTTTTTCTTTCGGTCGGTGGGACCCGCTTGCCCTATAGGACCCTCGCCCGGGGCTGTCCACCCTGGAAGGTCGAAATACAGGTGGAATACGAGGGGCTTATAGACGTAGTGACGGGGCCCACTGATCCAGGAATCAGAATAGTTTGCGAAAAAGAAGAGCAATCTTTTCCAACCGATTAGGTTAATAAAGCATGTTTTAAGTAAACAAGAACAAATAATTGCATGTTGCATGAGCCTTGAGCCCAAACACCTACCCTCCTTCAAATCCCACCATCTGAACCCTCGTGTCTTTCCCCCGCAGCTCCGCACAAAGCTTGGTTTCGGGCACCGGGTCACCGTTTAATCAGTTGGGAAGAGTCAAGTGCATCGTCAGCTTCGCCGTCTTTTCCGACTTCGGGTTTCAGAATGTCTGCATCAGCCGGTAATGATGGGGATAACGTCACTCCGCCTCCCGGGACCCCTCAGACAGAACAGCAGTGGAATCAGTTAGCAGAACAGATGAGAGTGCGACAAGAAGCACAACTGAATAGCCTTATGGAGGCTATTAAGAGCCATGGTCTGGCCGCCAGCCTCAACCCCGATGGCACTTTCACCGTGGAAGAAGAGGAGGATCCCAATCCCAATCTTGGTCGCCCCGACTACTCCAGAATGCCACCACCGGCCTCCCACGGTACTACCACCAGAGCCCATGCTCCTCGATCTCTGGGTCAGCCGGCTCCCCAACTGCAGACCACTGGATCCACGCAGCCTGACGGGACGAGCCAGTTCGCAATGCCTCAGTGGGGACAAAGTCAGTACGGAATGCCTTCCCATGGTTGGGGATACCCCGGAATGCCACAGCAAATTGGGATCCAGCCTCAGTTTGGGACCAATAAATCCGGACTTTCGCAGCAACGGTTTGGAATGCCACCACAGTTTGGTTCGGGGCAACAGTCAGGAGCCCCTCCTCAGAATGATGCTAGCTCAGCTGCTCCTCACACAGCTTCCGCAAACCCATTTCTCACTCAGGGTTCAATGGGTTACCAAGCCCCCATCCCAGTTTCATCAGAATCACCAGGACCACAGCATCCTCTCGGTTATGCATCTTCGCCACAACCAGCCATACAATTCAACAACCAGGGACAGCAGCCCGCACTTAAGCCTACTTATGGGCCTCACTCTGGAAATCCAAGCCATCTGGCTACCTCAGATCTGCCTCCATCTTCCCTGCCGATTGGAAGCCAACAGCAAGTCGCTGGATTCTATCCCTTTGCCCAAGCTCCTACCTACACTCCCCAGGGAAATTTGGGCCAAGGACAGGTTTTCACCTATGCTCCGGGATATGGTATTCCTTCCACCAATGCACCACCAACAGCTATTCCTCTTCCTAGCTCAAATATCGGCTCAGGAGTTCCCGCTCCACCTTTGGATCCCCAATTGGCTTGGTTTATGGAGCAACACAAGGAAATGAAAGCACAGATTGCTGAATTGACCGCCAAAAAGAACACTGCTCTTCGGCCTACAGATCCCGACTCGATTGTCCCCCTGCCTCACAAGTTTGTGATGCCCACTCTGGAATTGTTTGACGGGAGTGCATGCCCTAAAACTCACTTGGACACCTATACTTTGGCAATGAAGGCTAAGGGATGCACAAACCAGCAGTTGGCCGATTACTTTAGTCTCTCTTTGAAGTCAGGGGCTTTGAAATGGTTTTTTCGATTGCGGCTGAAGCTAGGGCTACTTGGGAACAGATTACCGTACTTTCACGTATAAGTATAAAGCCAACTTGGAATGGGAGACAAACAGAGTTGACACCGCAAACAACGATGCAGCGCCACTAATGAGAATATTGGGGATTTCTATAAGAGGTGGAACTTAAAGCTCGGTGAAATGGCCATTCCTCCCTCCGACGAGGAGCGTTAGACATCTTTCGGTCATGCTTGAAGCCGCATTTGAGAGCTTCCCTCGCCCACTTCCCTACGCCGACTTGCGTGCAATGGTTAATTCGGGGCTAAGTTTGAAAAGGCTTACAATCAGCGTGACCGCCGCACCCGCCTACAGATATCGGGCTCCTCCCTCCAATACTACTCTCGCTTTCGCTAAAGGCAAAGAGGCGATCGGCTACACGGGACAGGACTGTAACAATGCCACTTCCTTTGTTCCCAAGAAGCCTGATGCATCCAGATCCCGGCTCCAAGACTTGAGAAACCTTGGGATGCCTTTAAGTGATATCTTTAGAGGATTGGTAAAAGAAGGTTTGCTTCGGCCTTTGGATAATTATCAGCCAAGAAACCCCAACGCTCCTTTGGATACCTCCAAGCATTGTGCCTTTCATCAGTACCATGGGCACATGACGGATGATTGCGTCCCCCTGGAAAAGGCCATTCAAGGGTTGATTGAGCAAGGGAGGTTAGAGATGCCTGAAGGGCCTAATACTATCAATAACCCGCTCCCTAACAACATGAGTGTCAACATGATCGAGTTTGGTGGTTCAAGCCTTGTGGGCATAATGGAATTTGACTCGCCCCCTTGTGAGGTCGGTGAATCACCATCGCAGGCGATGAAAGTGTTTGGATTAAGAAAGAGATTGCCAAGGAAATCCTGATGGAAAGATCTGCAATAGCTCCCGTCTCCAGCGTCGAAGAATAGATGAATGGTTCAACAGCAAAGAGCGGCTAGACTGGGGGCTACCTATCTTTAAAATAGTCTTTTGAGTCAACCTTCATAGGGTCTAGTACTTTTCTTTCACCTAAGTCATTCCTGGACATTTGTCGTTGTAGTCCATTTTGGACATAGTGGTTAAATGCCTAACTTTTAATATAAGTCTTTTTTCTCTTCTTGCTAGACTCGAGACATCACTTGCGCACCCACGTTACACTTAATTGAAATGGTTTTATCCAAAATGATCACTTGTGCTGCTCAACCACTAATTCTTTGAAATGATTAATATTTAAATTAATCGGAGTGAGAAAATCAATTGATATCCTTCCCAAATTGGGGCTTACCAACTCCCCATCTTGCATCTCATATGCTCACATCCCTTTCATCATCATCCCCTCGTTGCTCGATGAATTTGCATGGATCTTTTCTCATTTAAAGCTTAAGCAAACAATGAAGACTTAATCTCGTTTAGGTCATCCGGTAGGGATTGCGGTTGAAGCCTTTCACCCATAGGAAAGCCATTACCTCACCCTCACTAAACAATACCCTTTCATTTCAAGATCGGCGTGTTTTGAAACCCGGTTTAGCCATCATTTTTGCTCCTTACTGAGAGAAAGTCCAAGCGAGCCCAAGAAGTTAGCTTCGAGAGTCGGCGATGCGCAAAATATCTCAAGCCATGAAGGAAGGACAAAGACAATCCTCAACTCCTCAGGAGGCCTTCCAAGCAAAAAAAAAAAAACAAACAAAAAAAAAACAAACAAAAACCAAAAAAGAAAGAAATAGTTCAAGCAAGAACTTCAAAAAAAAAAAGAAGGACTGTCGATCCTCACAATTCAGTAAAAAATTCCCGACTTCTCAAGAAGCTCTCCGATGATAAAAAATGAGCCTGAATTCTCGCAAGTTCGCGAAAAGTTGTCAATAGCTTGGATATTCCTCTCACCATTACCTTAAATCAATCCCGAGCCATCCTCTCGTCTTTAAAGGATATTCCCATTACCATTACCCTCGCCTTTGGCCAAAGTCAAAATTTGACCTCTCATTCTTAGAGGCAGTCAATCTTCCCCGCCATAGATTTCCCAAACACATCCATACAAGCCAACCTCTCATTTTTAGAGGTTCAGTCAGCAAAAGGCCCAGCCGACCTCTCACTTTAAGAGGTCATAACTTCCAAAATTACCCGATGGCCGATCGAAGCCCGAAAACCCAACTGCAATTCCTATCGGATAGCAATTTCATCATAATATCTTTAAGATCTAAATCAAATTAACGCTTCATTGCTTGCTTAAATTGAAATCTAATCCATTTTGACTCAAAATTACCAATCAAAGATTGTGCAAATTCGAATTTGATTCATGTGAGCATAATTCATTTCTACTCCGCAAACACTTGCCGTGGATGTCCCACAGGGGCTTTGCATCCGTGTCTTTCATGGACACTCTAAGGGGATATGTTATTCAATCCTCCAAATCTTCAAAATCCCCAAATGTCCTCAGATCCTCGAACTTCAACATTCGTTCTCTTTTCATTCGGGATAAGCCCGAACTACGGCGACCTGAGCTCTTCATAATGAAGGGAACGTAGGCAACCAGAAATGGTCCGGTCGAAATCACAAACAAATCTAAAAAAAAAAAGAAAAATCCGGTCTCATCAAGGATCGTCCCTATACACTTTCCGCCCTTCCGAGCTTGATTCTCGATATCAATTGGTTTTCTCCTTGTGATTAATCAAAATATTTGTTCATATCAGATTTAGGGATTGAATAACCTGAACATTAACAAAGGGTTTTAAGCAGCTTTATGATCATCACAGATAAGACAAGTTTTCAAGTGTCTCGACAAGTCTTCTCTTTCTACATCATAGGGAAATAGAGCCAAACACTGTCTTTCTGTTAGCAGGGGCTTCCATACACTTTTCCACACCTTGTGATGCTTATACTCTCTCAAAAGAGTCAAACCTAAAGCGAGTGTGTATACACAAAATCGGGATTCATTCCCACTTTTCGAAAGATGTGCCCCTGCACGTAAATGTTTCTGAGTCTTGTCCAGTAACTGGTTGACTAAGATTTGAAAAGATAGGTGCCCCCTCGGTCACATGATGACCCCCGTCGCAATAAGACTCGCCCGAATTTCTTCACGTTGGGGCTTGCTAAGCGGTTCTCCTGCATTCTCTGTATCGCCTCTTCAAGTTGGGGCTTCTATAGTCATCTTTGGGTCCACATTGGGTTCTTCACTACGAGATAAATTCGCCAAGTCACTTCTTCAAAATCTGGACTTTGCCTACTCGGGATCCGGGGGCTTTGTCAAGTTGGTCCTTTGGACCTGAACTTTATCAAGTCACAAAAAGGGTCTAGTCACATCAACAACTAAATTTTCAGCTTCAGGACTTGGTACATAGCAGCTTCCGTAGCATCGGAATTTAAGATCTGGGTTTCTCCCGGCATTGGCAATTTCATCAAATCATTCTCCGAACAAGGTTTCGGCCAAAGTCACAGCTCACCCAAATGAAAGAAGCTTCGCTCATATCGACGTGCCCTAGAGCCTGTCAGCATCAGCTTCAAATGACCAAGAATGAGAGGGAAAATTTCAATCAAGACCCGGGATCCGAATCCAATCTCATCAAAATTGAGGTCCATGTGATACTATTAACAAAACCTCATCAACAACCGCTGTTTTAATCGCGATCGAGGGCGCTCACCCCCCACTTGCTCAAAATCTGTTCCAAGCAGTCTCCATACCCATGCATCCCCACAAAAATCTCCCAAGGGCTCATGTAGCATGCACAAAACTTGAGTCAATAGGAACAATCCTAAGTGATTGAAGATCATAAATCATAATTTCCCTGCCAAAAGCTCAGGCCAAGTGCATCTTCGAAAGCAAGTAAATGCATCATCTCATAATCATTTTTGGTTATATGCACGCATCCGCCATCATGAATGCCATATATGCATTTTCCTCTTCACTAACGAATGCAGGAATTCAAACGTGAAATCAAATCCCCCTTTTTTCGGCAAGGACGATCTTCACCAAAGACGACCTCCAATGTCCACAAATGGATGAAGACAGCCTCCAGCATCTACAGTTTGGCAAAGACAAGCTCCGACATCTGCAACTTGCTAAAGACGACATCCAACGTCCACAAATGGATGAAAACAGCCCCCAATGAAGACCACCTCCAGTGTCTACCGTTCGGTCAGAGACGCCAAGTTCTCAAATACAAAATACAAATCGGTCAAAGACGCCAAGTTCTCAAATACAAATCGGTCAGAGACGCCAAGTTCTCAAATACAAATCGGTCAGAGACGCCAAGTTCTCAAATACAAAATGCAAATCGGTCAGAGACGCCAAGTTCTCAAATACAAATCGGTCAGAGACGCCAAGTTCTCAAATACAGTTCGGTCAGAGACGTCAAGTTCTCTAATACAGTACGGTCAGGGACGCCAAGCTCTCAAATACAAAATACAAATCGGTCAGAGACGCCAAGTTCTCAAATACAAATCGGTCAGAGACGCCAAGTTCTCAAATACAAAATACAAATCGGTCAGAGACGCCAAGTTCTCAAATACAAATCGGTCAGAGACGCCAAGTTCTCAAATACAGTACGGTCAGGGACGCCAAGCTCTCAAATACAAAATACAAATCGGTCAGAGACGCCAAGTTCTCAAATACAAATCGGTCAGAGATGCCAAGTTCTCAAATACAAAATACAAATCGGTCAGAGACGCCAAGTTCTCAAATACAAATCGGTCAGAGACGCCAAGTTCTCAAATACAGTTCGGTCAGAGACGTCAAGTTCTCTAATACAGTACGGTCAGGGACGCCAAGCTCTCAAATACAAAATACAAATCGGTCAGAGACGCCAAGCTCTCAAATACAGTTCGGTCAGAGACGCCAAGTTCTCAAATACAGTTCGGTCAAAGACGCCAAGTTCTAAAATACAGTTCGGTCAGAGACGTCTAGTTCTCAAATACAGTACGGACAGAGACGCCAAGTTCTCAAAATGCAAATCGGTCAGGGACGCCAAGTTCTCAAATGAAAATCGGTCAGAGACACCAAGTTCTCAAAAGCAAGAAGTCCCAATGTGAAGACAAGCTCAACAACTTCTACAAGGTTGACAATCACCAGCAAGATGCAGACTCAACCAAACTCCCCCCTTCAGGTCAAAATGCCTCCAAAGACAGCAAATCGTCAGCAAAAACCGCAATCCAACAACTCCTCATCAACCTCAGCCGTAGCCTCAGTCCTTCCGGCAGCTACAGGTAAGCACAACACAAGTATGAAAGCATATCTTAGTCAACTACTTTTCTAAAAGAACATTATCATCAAATCTTAGGGCGACTTCCCAAAAATAGTCAAATCTTAGGGCGACTTCCCAAAAATAGTCAAATCTTAGGGCGACTTCCCAAAAAAAACAGTCAAACCTCGGGTGACTCCCAAATACCGTCAAACCATCAAAGACCATCCCTAGCAGTTTTCGAACTACGTCCAGGCTTGATTCCCACTCAGGATACGTAGGCAGCCTACCCTAGGTCCAGCCGCTTGACCAACACGGTCACCCTTTTTCCCCGATAATCATCATAAACTCTAAACTTCCCCTGCGAGAATGCCCTCAAACAGTCTCCCTCAACCCCGACTTAGGATCATACTCCTGAACTAGGTCCCCATTTAGGTTCATACTCCTGAACTGAAACCCCGACTTAGGATCATACTCCTGAACTAGGTCCCCATTTAGGTTCATACTCCTGAACTGAAACCCCGACTTAGGATCATACTCCTGAACTAGGTCCCCATTTAGGATCATACTCCTGAACTAGGTCCCCATTTAGGTTCATACTCCTGAACTAAGTCCCCATTTAGGTTCATACTCCTGAACAAAACCTCGATTTAGAATCATACTCCTGAACTAAGTCCCCATTTAGGTTCATATTCCTGAACTAAAATCCACCAAAGGACCATCCATCCCAAACCGTCAAAGGGAAATCATTTCAAATCAAGGTTCGAGGCACCTAAGACGCCATCTCCAAGGTTCGAGGCACCTAAGACGCCATCATCAAGGTTCAAGGCACCTAAGACTCCATCATTAAGGTTTGAGGCACCTAAAACGCTATCACACACAACACTAGGAAAAGCGATAAAACGCAATCATCCCCAATTCGACAAACCAAAACCATAGGGCGACTTCCCCAAAATAGTCAGATCATAGGGCGACTTCCCAAAAATAGTCAAATCATAGGGTGACTTCCCAAAATAGTCGTGTCGGGGGTGACTTCCCAAAAATAGTCAAATCATAGGGTGACTTCTCAAAAATAGTCAGGTCATAGGGCGACTTCCCAAAAATAGTCAGATCATAAGGCGACTTCCCCAAAACAGTCAAAACCTTAGGGTGACTTCCCAAAAATAGTCAGATCTTAGGGCGACTTCCCCAAAATAGTCAAAACCTTAAGGCGACTTCTCCAAAGCAGTCAAAACCTTAGGGTGACTTCCCAAAAATAGTCAGATCTTAGGGCGACTTCCCCAAAACAGTCAAAACCTTAGGGTGACTTCCCAAAAACAGTCAAATTACAGGGCGACTTCCCAAAAATAGTCAAACCACAGGGCGACTTCCCAAAAATAGTCAAACCATAGGGTGACTTCCCAAAAATAGTCAAACCATAGGGCGACTTCCCAAAAATAGTCAAGCCATAGGGTGACTTCCCAAAAATAGTCAAATCTTAGGGCGACTTCCCCAAAACAGTCAAAACCTTAGGGTGACTTCCCAAAAATAGTCAGACCTTAGGGTGACTTCCCAAAAACAGTAAGATTATAGGGCGACTTCCCAAAAATAGTCAAATCTTAGGGCGATTTCCCTAAAATAGTCATTCCAGGGTCAAAGACCCGAACTACGACTGGCTTGATTCCCACTCGGGATACGTAGGTAGCCTATTAAATAGGTTCAACCACTCGATCACTTGATCATCCTGCCAAATATGGAGCCTTACTCTTATCGACGACCCCGCTTCCTTCGAAAGCGCCGTCGCCGAGGGCTACTGTAAGTGCTCCAATTTGAGCTTGTTAGTATTTTCGTTAGAAAATTAACGAAAGTTATAACATTACTAACATTCCTAACATTCCTAACTTTTCTAACAAAGTAAGGGTAAAATGGGCATTGCCATTTAAAGTTAAACCAAGAAAAGAATCTCAAAAAGCAAAAGAAATTGGAAAAATCCGAATTAAGAAAGTTGAAACTTGACTTCGGTTTGAATTTTAAAAAGATTATTCTTCTGTCCAAAAGCCAAGATCGTAGCAGATGAACAGTGCACGCGTCGAACCCATCCGCGCGGATCTCTTTGCGTCTCCCAGAGGGCTATAAATTGAGCCCTCCTCTCTCAGTCTACACAAGACAATTGGATCACAAAGAACGAAACTACGGCGAAATATAGAGAGAAAACGGTGGGAATCCCTAGATTGCCACCATTTTCTCTTGAATATTTCCCAATCTCACTCCAAACACAAATCCAAACACCAAACCTTGATACTCCTCAAGCCAAACACCAAATCTTGATACTCCTCAAGTCAAATTCCAAGCCTAGGAAGATAGGGTGTCACCATTGGTAAAGCCCTCCTTCTCAAAACCCTAAAATCCTCTTTTAACTTCTTGATCATCTTGTTCTTCTTACTTGGATCTACTTGATGTCTAGTTTCACTTAAGTTTTGACCCAAGATGGTCATCTTGAAGTTCATCTTCATGAATGACCATCTCAAATGGTCAACATTTTAAATCTTTAGTTGTTTTTTCTCTTTAAATTCATCTTTACAAAATATCCCCTTTCCCTTTGCAAAGGACATGTTTAAACCCCATAAATTCCCCAAGGATGACTTGAATATGATAACCACTTAACAAAAAGTAGTGGTATCAAGTATAGGGATGAAAATGGGGTGAACATAGATGCAAATCCCCCAAAAATCACATTTTCCCTCAAGAACATCTTGCTGTCCAGTAGCATTGTTCTGAGACCTCAGTCCATTTTCCTATTTTTTGGACCCAGTAAAACTTGGAATTGGGTGTTGACTACAAAATAATTTTTGTAGCCAACATCCAGAGCTTTCCAGACATATTTTTACTTTATTTTTTTCGTGAGTAAAAATCCTTTTTTCAAATTTTCTTTTAGAGTCTAGTTCATCAGCTTCTGGAAATCCAGATTTCATATCTGAGATTTCCAGAAGGTTTTGACCCCTCAAATAACCTCCAAAATGAAAAGTTCTTTTATAGAAACCTTTTTTAAGGTGTTTTGAGCATTTTTCATTCCCGTACTTTTTCCAGATTCTGGAGTTTTCAAGCCCTAAAGTTCATTTCAAAGTCAAGGGTCAACTGCCTTTTTCATTCTGGCAGAAATGGTTTTCAACTTCCAAAAATCTTTTGAGTTCCAAATCTCAACCCAAAAATCATCCAAAAAATCATGGGATCATTTTAAAGCCTTAAAAAGAATTCCCAATTTTTACTTTCTTCAGTTTCAACTTATTTTGGCCAAAACACACACACACACACACACACACACACAACAAAGGATTTTTGATGTTTGGAAGACTCGTTTTACGAGGCATTCCGGGTGCACACTAACGTCCTTCCCGACGTGTAACGTGACCTCCGAACCCAAATTTCTGATCTCGGGCTTTTTTTCAAAGTTTTGGCCCTTAAAACAAAAATGGCGTGGCGACTCCGTTTGATTTTCAAAAAAAAATCGGGTACATCACAACTGGTATTTAATTTTTGCTTCAGATCTGGTTTTCCCTCTTTTAATTCAAACAACCACTCCATCTGCTCATTCAAACAGCCATTTTCGGGGAGAAGGAGAGAAAATCCATGGAGAAGATTGTGAGCATGAGAAATCCATCCAAATTATCCCAAGATTCTCAAATGTCATTCTTCAACAAGTTCAAAGAGTGGTCCCGGGATATTATGCACGAGAGGAGGTCATTCTTTGAAGAAAGGTACAAGATACGATGCTTGTGGTCTCTCAAATAATTGGTTCCGGATTATGATCTTTTGAGAGCTTCTTCTTCATTTTGGGATGCTAGAAGGCATGTCTTTTGCTTTTCTTACAATGAAGTGGTCCCGATCGTTGAAGAATTCCGGGCTTTGCTTGGTGGTCCGGAGGTGGAAGAGATTGCGATTCCTTTGCCCGGAGGAGCTTCTCTCGTTGATAGGTTGTGCAACCTTCTTCATCTTTCCTCGGAGGAAGCACAAGGTATGATCTGTGGTCCCGATCATTTTGACATTTCTGGTCTTCCTGATAGATTTAGGGGCTTAGGCTTGATTGATGATGCCTATTGGGATGCTTTTGCACTCTGCATGTTTGGGACCTTGTTCATGGTTTACTCTTTTAGGATCTGTCATCGGGCTCTGCTGGATGTAGTTGTTCACTGTCGCTTGGGCCGAGATGTTGCGCCCTTGATCCTGGGAGAGACTCTTCATGCTCTTGACAGGTTGGCTACCGGGAGGCGGTATATGCACGGGGGCAGCCCGTTTCTTTTGACCATGTGGCTGATGGAGCGCCTGGGGGTTCTTCGCGAAACTTCTGATGCAGTCAAACCTTGGACTTTTGCCAGGAGAGGGGTTACCGTGGATCTTGATGATCAGGGTCATGGAAGCATTGGATGGCTTGTCGCCAGACTACGGATATTCGGTGGTCGGTGCCTCATTGGCGGATAGAGACTCGGAGATTACTTCAGGATGGGTATCATGTGGTTATGCTTCCGGGACTTTCTTAGTCCAGTTTTTATATTTCGGCTCTGGTTCGGAGACAGTTTGGCTTGGAGCAGACTCCTTTGGAGGGCTTTGAGGACATAGCTACCAGGGTGGTGGCTTCTGCTTCGATGGATGATCCTTCAGTGTTCCCATTTCTTTCCCGAGCAGGGAGGCATGACGTCTTTCCTTCCAGGGTTATCCTCAGGCGTCCGGGACATGTGTTTCTGACCACTTGGTACTTGGATTGGTACGAGAGGCATCTGGGGGAGACACAGGTGGCTATTTTGAGACGGCGTGAGGCCATTGTTGGTGCGGAAGACATGACGGTTTCGGAGAGGAGGAGGGCCGAAGCGAGGGCCAACCCTCATGATAGGAGCGGAGATGCCGTGACCGACTATGAGGCTTATGTCAAGAGACAGGAGAGGAGGACTCCTATGTTACCGGCTCGGCTACAGGAGATGAGAAATGACGCTAGGGCTACTAAGGCCCTGCCAGATGCTGGTTTGATAGATCCTGTCCCTACACCAGAGCTTGGTAGGCGGAAGACTGACATTTTTCCTGTTCAGAGGAAGAAGACCCGAAGAGGAGGGAAGAAGAGGGGAGAAGCCAGTACGAGTGGCTTGGAGTGACCTTGAGGTTTCCGAGTATCCCTTTCTTGTCGTAGCAGACACATTAGTTTGATTACGTATCTTAGTTTCTTTCAGCAGGTTGTAAGTCGTAGGAATGAACCGAGCTTAGACTCATCAAACAGTTTTTAACTGTAATGAATATGTGAATTGCTTTAGAGTTTTTCAAGACGCCTTCATGGCTTGATCAATGTTTTGATGACAAAGTATGACTTTTATTTGTTTTTTAGACCGAACCGTTTCCGGCTGCCTACGTTCCCTTCGGACTAAAGGGCTCAGGTCTTCGTAGTTCGACCTGGCTAATTTGTTTTTTTTGTTTTTTTTTTGGTGCAACCCCGTTTTTTTACCTAAGTCGCCCTTTTCGGGTTTTCAACCTAGTTGGGTATTACTCTTTTAGCACTCTTTATATATATATATATATATATATATATATTTTAAATGACTCAGTGTTTTACGCGTAGTATTCCGCGCAGCCTTGCCGCCATTCATTTGGGTGTACAAAAGGATTCCCGTCGAGGTCTGCAAGTTGCATGGCTCCTCCGGAGAAGATTTTCTGAACGACATATGGCCCGATCCAGACAGGCTCCCATTTTCCAAGTGGGTTGATGCAGACTGGAGGCTTCTCTTTCAAAACGAGATCACCTTCCCTGATCTCCCGATGTTTTACTTTCTTATCGAAGGCTCTGGCCATTCTTCCTTGGTAAGCTCGGATGTGTTCCATGGCTCTCAATCGGCGTTCATCTAGCAGGGCCAATTCATCATGGCGGCTCTGGAGCCATTCGACCTCGTTGATCTGGCTCTTAAGCAGCACGCGGAGTGAGGGAATCTCTAACTCGATTGGGAGTACGGCTTCCATTCTGTAGGTAAGAGCAAACGGTGTTTCCCCTGTTGCAGTTCTGACTGATGTTCTGTAGCCCCAGAGTGCCAGGTGTAGCTTCTCGAGCCAATCTCGACCTCGGACAGCCATTTTCCGAACGATGTTTTCCAAAGTCTTGTTTGCTGCTTCAACGGCTCCGTTGGTTTGGGGCCTATAGGGAGATGACTTGTGACGGGTTATTCTGAATTCTGCTAGCAGCCTGTCGCATTCCCTTTCAAAGTGGGATCCATTATCTGAGATGATTTCAGCTGGCAACCCGTATCTGTGGCTACTTTTTTTTTTTTTTGAGTCCACGAATTCTCTTAGCAGCTCAACCAGGGCATCCTTCAAAGAAGCTACCAATCTGCGTCTCTTTAGGCTCTTCCTCCGTTCCCAAATTCACATTTGTCAAAAACTCTTCGGCAGCTTGGGCTCGATTTTCCTCTTTCCGAACAACCTGCTTAAAGATTTTTGTTTTTTGTTTCTATTTTTTTTTTTTTTTAATGTGTCTGCTTCTTTATCTAATGAATCATTATTAAATGTTTTTTTTAATTATCAGTTATTTCATCATTAGTTAGAGTGGCAATCGAGGGATACTCAGAAAGGTTCATCATTTCATTGAGAACGAAAGGGAATACAGCGTTTGCTACAACCTCGTAGTCTTCAGGCGTAAGGCCATCGGACGACTCTAGCGACTCGAACTAGACAATGAGAGACTCGGAGGACTTTACAAAGGTTGACACAAAGGGACGGGGGACCAATCCAAGCTTGGTGATCATTTCCTCTTTGGTCGCGGACGGGCCTGAGAGAGTTTCCCAATTCTTCAGTGGCATTGCTGTCAGTGGCCTCATGACTCGGGAATTGCGCTGTTTCTGTCTTCCTTTCTCAATCGTTGCTATCATCTCCTTGACTGAGCCGAAATCAATCAGGTCTGGCACCTGAACTTCTTCTCCGAATAACTGCTGCATAATCGGACCCTCCCAATCATCTGAAAAGACTTCTGCGGCTTTAGCTTTTGGGATTGCCAGTTCAAACTCAGGCTTTGGACCTTCCTGGACAATCAGAATTGTGGTAGTAAGCTTCTCGAACTGCTCCACTAGGCTTGGCACGCCTTTGAAATTATACTCGCTTTGGATGGTGGTGGTAGTCCCAGGTATCATGGGTTGATCCGCAAACATTCTACGGAATGGATTGGCTTTGTTTCCCCTGGATTTTCTGAGGTCATCTTGTAGCTTCAGCCATCCCTCTGTAGGTTCCTTGACTGTGGCATTGCCATGCTGTGTAGGACCTTTCACGAAGTAGTAGGCCAGATTAGGACTGAAAGGGAGAGATTTAGGGCCATTGACTGGGACCCTTCCCGTGGTGGCTTCTTTCCTTTGCAGAGCAATTTCTTTTCCCTTTGCAATTTTCCTCGAAGTCGGTTCATACCCAAGGCCATGGCGAGTTTTCTGCTCTTTCACCTCGATGACTTTGTGAGTTCCTTGTTGATGCTTACCCAGACCCAAGCCAGGCAGATAGCTCATCTTTCTCATCATTTTCAAGACCGGAGGGATTTTGTCCCGAGTGATTGTCAAATCTACGTTGCAGACTTGGGCCTTAGGAGGCTCTACTGTGAAGCCTGTCAGCATGAGACCATCCTCATCATGTTTGATTTCCAGAATAGGTATTCGGCCTGTATCTGTGCCCTCCAAAGTGACTAGATCCCCGTAAATGGTTGTTAGATCTCCATCTGAGACAAACTTTACACATTGATGGAGGCTCGAAGCGGCCCCCTTGACCTGATGCAGCCAAGGTCTTCCCAACAGGGCATTGAAAGTGATCGGGATATCGATAACCTGGAATTCCACAGGTATCAATTTCTTGCCAAACCAGAGGTCCAAAGTAGCAACTCCTAGTACTGCTCGAGATGTCGAGTCATAAGCTTTGACTGTGAGGGAGGAAGGCTTTAGATCTGTGGACTTGATGTCGAGCAGACTCATGATCTTTGCCGGGAGGATATTCATTCCAGACCCATTGTCGACCAAAACCCGAGGGAGGCGTCGTTCATCCAACTGGACTGTGATGAAGAGAGGCTCATTGTGATCGACTCCGAACTGAGGGAGATCAAGATCCGTGAAATTAATTATGTTCCCGTAGTGGATGCTTCCAATCAATTGCACTACGTCATCGGGAGTAGCATCAATAGGGACCAAAGTGCGGGCCAGGCTTTCTTCCAGCTTTAGCTTGTGGGGATAGGACGAGGTGAGCAGGGACCATAGAGAGATGTTGGCCTGTGTTTGCTTCAACTGGGTGAGCACGGGATCCTCCTTTTCGAGATCAGGAGTTTCGGCTGTCTTAGCATAGGGGTTGCGGTTCTCCCCAGGTGCTTGATCCGCGGCCTTTTTGTCCGTTTTGGGATTCCCTTGATAGATCTTCCCGGATCGGGTCAACAGATTAACCTCCTTATCTATTGCTTCTTGACTAGATTTCTTCAATGCTGCCAGAGTCAACGGAGGAGCTTTTTTGGCTACCGGCCACTGGTTCTGGCGGAGTCTAGCAACGGTGAGGGGCTGAGCTTGAGCTGTACTGGCTCCTTCCTGGGCGGCCCTTATAACTGCTTCCCAAGTTACAGGCTTTTGAACCTGGGTTTGTGTCACTGTGCCCTGGATGGCCCACAGAGCTAGGGCGTCCTCCGATTCCTTGCTCGTAGTTATCATACAACAGGAGTTGCTATTCTCAGGGCTCGGCGGCTTTTCGATTTAGTGCAGCCACTCTGGTTCCTTTATGTAATACTCAGAGCTGGAGATGATTATAGCATTCTGCGTGGGAGGAGCATCGAGTATCATGCCGGTTTCCAGGACTTCTCTGAGAGCTAAAATACATTCCGGGAAAGTGACCTCTTCTTGGGTAACCCTGACAAGGATCGTTACTTTGCTTCGGGACAGATTTGATCTGACCATGGTTATTTTCTCATTGGGGAGGATGGGAGTTAGCTTCCCTCTTTCTAGCAGATCTTCAACTATCAGCCTGGATCGGGTATCTGAAAACCCTTTCCCCAAAGCATGGTAGGCAGTGTTGAACTCTATGACGTCCACGTGCTCAGCCCCAGGAAACTTCATGGCCTTCATGTCCTCGGTTTCATATTTGTCTTCCAAAGTTTCTTTGACCTTATGACTGTCAGCCTCCATCTCATCATACATCTTCTTCCTTTCGCTCTTGCAAGTAGGGCAACCACAAGTAAAGGATAGACAATGCCCTCCTTCGTAGTTTGGCGTAACAGCTCGGTAGATCTGGGTCCAAATGAGGAGTACCCGGGGTCCACTGTCGGGTACCGGAGCAATTAAGAAAGCATCATGTGGGTCCATAGGTATGAAAGCGACTTGGGAGACATTTAGATCAATAACCCTTTTCAGCGACTCCATGCATTCGAGGTGTTCGAGCGGCTCGGCCGTGACCCTTACAGTTGTGATACCATCTGTTCTAGGGAAGGAAGAAAAAGATCCGATGACGTTTACGAATTCATCGTCTTCTGATTGCTGAAAACCTCCCTTTTCGACCAAGGCTTCAATGAACCTTCTCCATTCTCCCTCTAGGTCCTTATAAGGGATATTGTGCTCTAGGACCATGGATATGTATGGATCTGCAAGTGGGCTTTGCTGTTCTTCATCCCCTGAGGTGTCCGGGCACTGACCACAAGTGCATCTTACGAGGAGTACTTCGTAGGGGTCCGTCTTCATCGGTATCTGATCCGCATTTTCTGGCGGTCCTTCATCGTCGTTTGCTGACAACTAATCATTGTGTCTGGCTTCCGTGGTATCATTTCTTGCATGATTGTTCCAGATTGATTCCGGGTCTTGGGCCTCAGTTGACTCTTCACTCTCGTCGTCATCATCGTCATCACTGTCATTAGAGTCATCTTCCCATACTACTGGGATTTCAGCTGAGAGAGAACGCCGGTCAAATGGGTTAGGGGAAGATGGGTGCGTGCAACCGCAGAAATTGTCATATGCCCCCATTTCTGGAAGTGATAGTTGCGATTCAGCTTCTCCTCCCAGAAACTGCGGGGGAAGAGTGAGAGGGGGCGGCACGTATTTGACTCCAGGAAGGATATAGAAGCAATCCTCCTCATCTGACTCTTCACTTTCACTGCCTTCGGGATCGTATTCGGCCTCTCCCAAAACCAACTTGCAGAAGTGTACTAACTCCAGGTGCTCTTCGGCCTCTTTGCTGATAAGCCCCCAAGATGTGCGCCCGCCCGAAGCTTTCTTGCTCAATCTTCTTTGATCGCTCTAACCATCTTGTGTAAATGGTTCTCTCATGTTTTGACCGAAATGCCCACTCTTTCGCAAGACGCCTATCCCTTCCTCTGAGAAGTAGCGAGTCTCATATTCTTGCAGGAAATTTCTGACATGAGACCAAGGTGGGTTAACTTGTTCATCATCCTCAATGTTGAGGGGGAATCCGAATTCAGGATCCTCGACAAGGTTGGCCATGGGTATTTGGGGATCAGCTTCCGCATCTTCCTGGGCATGCAAAGGTTCTCCGCTTTCAATCATGTTCACCTGGTTATGATTTCTTGGAAGAGGATTCTTGACGGTATTAGGCCCCTCGGGGCCTTCCAACTTCCCTTGCTCTATTAGGCCTTGGATTGCCTTCTTGAGAGTGAAACAATTATCTGTAAGATGCCCGTGGGCTTGATGAAAGGCGCAGTACTTAGAAGTATCCACGGGAACATTCGGATTTCTGGGTTGGAAATTCTCCAAAGGTCGTAGTAAACCTTCTTTCACCAGTCCCCTAAAGATGTCGTTCAGAGGCATTCCGAAGCTTTCGAGGTTTATGACCCGCGGCCTGGGCTCATCCGGTTTCCTGGGAGCAAAAGGAGTTGCATTGTTACATTCCTATCCCGCGTAATTAATCACTTCTTTGCCTTTAGCAGGAGAAGGAGCGGTGTTGGAAGGAGGAGCCCGATATCTGTAGGCGGGTGCAGCAGCCGGTTGCTGATTGTAAGCCTTTTCAAATTTAGCCCCGGAATTGACCATTGCCCGCAAGTCTGCGTAGGGGAAGTGGCTGAGGGAGGCTCTCAGATGTGGTTTCAGGCATGACTGAAAGATGTCCAGTTGTTCCTCTTCAGAAGGAGGAGTTGCCATTTCGCTAAGCTTCAAGTTCCAACGCTTGTAAAAGTCCCCGATGTTCTCGTCGGGACGCTGCACTGTTGTCTGCAGGTCAACTCTATTTGTTTTCCACTCCAAATTAGCTTTATATTTCTCTGTGAAGGCACTAGTGATTTGGTCCCATGTAGCTCTGGCCTCGGGTTTTAAGCGGAAGAACCATTTTAGAGCACTGGACTTCATAGAGAGACTGAAATAGTCAGCCAACTGCTGATTGGTGCACCCTTTGGCCTTCATTGCCAAGGTATATGTGTCCAGATGGGTTTTCGGGCATGCAGTTCCATCAAAGAGATCCAGATTAGGCATCACGAATTTGTGAGGCAGAGGAATAATGGAGTCCGGGTCCGTAGGCCGGAAGGCAGACTTCTTAGCGGTCAATTCAGCAATCTGCGCTTTCATTTCCTTGTGTTGTTCCATGAACCAAGCCAGATGAGGGTCTTGTGGTGGCGGAACCATGGCATTCAAACCAGCAACTGAGCTAGAGAGAGGAGCTACCACTGGCGACAGACTGGTGGAGGGAACGGCCGATCCGGGGACGTAGGTGAAAACCTGTCCTTGGCCCAAATTACCCTGGGGAGTGTGAGTAGGAGCCTGGGCGAAGGGATAGAACCTTGCGGCTTGCTGTTGATTTTCAACTGGCAAAGAGGGTGAAGGCAGTCCTGATGTAGCTGGGTAGCTCGGATTTCCGGAATGAGGCCCATAAGTAGGCTTAAGTGCGGGTTGCTGTCCCTGGTTGTTGAATTGCATGGCCGCCTGTGGCGAGAGTGTATAACCAGGGGGGTACTGCGGTCCTGGTGATTCTGATGAAACTGGGATGGAGGTTTGGTAACCCGTCGAACCCTGAGTGAGAAATGGGTTTGTGAAAGCTGTGTGAGGAGCAGCTGAGCTGGCATCATTCTGAGGAGGGGCTCCTGACTGTGGCCCCTAACCAGACTGTGGCGGCATCCCAAACTGTTGTTGTGGCACTTTGAACTGTTGCTGTGAAGGTCCGGATTGATCGGTTCCAAACTGAGGCGGGATCCCAACTTGCTGTGGCATTCCGAGGTACCCCCAATCATGAGAAGACATTTCGTACTGATTTTGTCCCCACTGATTCGTCCCGTCATACTGCATGGATCCAGTGGTCGGTAGTTGGGGAGCTGGCTGACCCAGAGACCGAGAAGCATGGGTTCTGGTAGTAGTACCATAGGAGGTTGGTGGTGGCATCCTGGAGTAGTTGGGGCGACCAAGATTAGGATTGAAGTCCTCCTCTTCTTCCACGGTGAAGGTGCCATCAGGATTGAGGCTGGCGGCCAAACCGTGGCTCTTAATAGCCTCCATAAGGCTATTTAACTGTGCTTCTTATCGCACTCTCATCTGTTCGGCTAATTGATTCCACTGCTGTTCTGTTTGAGGAGTCCCAGGAGGCGGAGTGGTGTTATCCCCATCGTTACCAGCTGATGCAGACATTCTGAAATTCGGAGTCGGAACAAACGGTGAAGTTGACGATGCGCTTGACTCTTCCCAACTGATCAAACGGTGACCCGGCGCCCGAAACCAAGCTTTGTGCGGAGCTGCGGGGGAAAGATACGAGGGTTCAGACGTTTGGGAATGAAGGAGGGTAGGTGTTCGGGCTCTAGGCTCATGCAACATGCAATTATTTGTTCTTGTTTACTTAAAACATGTTTTATTAACCTAATCGGTTGGAAAAGATTGCTCTTCTTTTTCGCAAACTACTCTGGATCCTGGATCAGTGGGCCCTATCACTACGCCTGCGGACCCTCAACCTGTAACCTCGAACAAGGGTTCCGTAGGGCAAGCAGGTCCCACCGACCAAAAAGAAACGATCCTAAAGTCTGGCGGGTAATCTAGTCTTAACGAGCATTCGATGTAAATTACGGACAAAGCTGACGTCAAAGGTCAAGATCATGTCCGAGGGCTCGACGAAAAGTCGGTATGGTTCGGACTGATAAACGTCCACAATTGATCTTGACTCGTTGTCAGTTAGGCCGTAATTAGGCATGAAATAATCGTTAATTCTTGATGACTCAGTGTCATGCTGGGAGTCAGTGTATAATTTGTGCCAGTCAGAGTCAAAGTCAAGGCGCCAGTCAATATCTGGTCAAAGCCCGTGACGGAAAATCGGCAGACTTCGACCGATTAGTGGTCCCCGAAAGATATTGACTTGGTAGGCCGACTAAGGCTTGAAAGGAAAGGTCTATACACGTACAGTGGCATGACACGCACTGTACTAAAAACCAACCGGGTCTCGGACAAAGTGTGTCACGGACAAGTGCATGATCGACACGAGGCTCCATGGGATGTTTGGGTAGTCCCGTGCTCGCACTGAGAGGCCAAACGGGCTGCTACTGGGATTTCCCCGGGTTAAGGACGTAGTGTGCAGTGTAAGGCCAAGTGCGCGTAGTGTGCAAGCAGTCTATCTTCTTTTTCTGAGTAAAATAGAAATTTTCTTATGTGTCTTAAAAAGTATGATGCATGCAAAAAATGATTTTTTTTTTTTGAAAGTTTTTTTTTTTTGAAAAATCTTTTTTTTTTGAAATTTTTTTTTTTGAAATTCTTTTTTTTTTGAAGCAAATGAACACATAAGCACATAATTCAAAATTCAAACAGTTCAAGGCAACGGGTCCAACAGTCAAATTTTTGACTTTTCCGAGGCGGCCAAAACAACACGAAATGTGAAAAATCAACACACACACACAAAAACAAATGGTTTCGAATGCCGGGACGGAAGCTTGACCCACAAAAGTTTTTCTTTCTTCTTTTTGAAAAGATAAAACTTAGTCCCCAGCGGAGTCGCCACTGTGATGATGTGTCATTTTCGAAATGATGATTTTTCTCTTTTCTTTGAAAATCAATCGAAAAAAAACGGAGTCGCCACGCCATTTTTGTTTTAAGGGCCAAAACTTTGAAAAATGCCCGGAATGAGAGATTTGGGTTCGGAGGACACGTTACACTCCGGGAAGAACGTTAGTGTTCACCCAAAATGCCTCGTAAAACGAGTCTTCCAAGCATTAAAAACCATTTGTTTGTGTGTGTGTGTGTGTGTGTTTTTCTTTGGCCAAAATAACTTCAAACTGAAAAGTAAAAATTGGGGACTCTTTGTAAGAATTTTAGCAAATACCATGATTTTTGGTGTGATTTTAGGGTTGAGTTTAGGTACTCAAAAGACTCCTTGAAGTTGGAAATCAATTCTGTCAGAATGAAAAAGGCAGTGGACACTTGATTTTAAAATGGATTTAAGGGTTTTAAAGCTTCAAAATCTGAAGAAAGTCAGGAATGAAAGTTGTTCAAAACACCTTAAATAAGGTTTATTCAAAGGATTTTTCCATTTGGAGATGATTTGATGGACCAAAACCTTCTGGAAATCTCAGATGTGAAATCTGGATTTCCAGAGACTGATGAACTTGACCTTTGGAAAATAATTTGAAAAAGGGAGTTATACTCACGAAAAAAATAAAATAAAAATATGTATGGAATGCTACAGATGTTGGATACAAAAAGTATTTTGTAGTCAACACCTAATTCCAAGTTTCTGTATGTCCAAAAAATTAGACCATGGACAGAGGTTTTAGAGAAAGGCTACTGGACAGCAACATTCTCAAGAAGAAAAATGTGATTTTAAAGGGGGTTTTGCATCCATGCTTGTCCCCATTTCCTTAGGATTTGATTAGTGATCACTAGAAATTTTAGTGGTGATCTACTATATCAAGCCATACTTAGGATACATTAGGACTTTAAGCATTTCATTTGCTTGGGAAGGGGAATTTTATCCTTTGAAAGAAAGATTTGTGTTGTGAAAATGGATTTTGGAAAACATTTTCAAGTGAATGATTTTTAGGAAAACACTTTTAAGTGAGTAATAAATGATTTGGACCTTTTAAATGGTCATCCATGGAAATTTATTCCAAGGTGACTACATTTTAGGTCCAGCAAAGGATGAACACCAAGTTGATGAACAAACTACATTGTTGAAGTTTGAAATGCATGCATGGATGAAGGAGTTTAGGGTAAGGAGAAGGAGGGTTTACCAATCTTCTTTGTGTTTGTGTTTGAAGCTTGAATTTGAGAGTGTTTGAGTGAGTATGATTTTGGGAAAATAGTTGAGAAAAAGGTGGCAATTCAAGGGAATTCCCACTGTTTTCTACAATATTCTCGCCAAGGTGCTGTGAGTGAAGTGTTGTTGCTCTTCTTTCTGAGACTGAGGGGCTCAATTTATAACCCTCTGAAAACTTCAAAGATGTCCGCGCGGATATGAATAGCAGCGTGCACTGTTCATTAAATGCAGCTGCAGGCTTTGGACCAAAGGAATATTTTTGAAAATATTCAACAGCTGCTGTTTCTCAGCTTGCCTATTTCGGATTTTTGGCTTTTTTGAGATTCTTTTCTTGGTTTAACTTTAAATAGCAATCCCTAATTTACCCTTGCTTTGTTAGAAAAGTTAGGAATTGTTAGAAATGTTAGGAATGTTAGGGCTTTCGTTAATTTTCTAACAAAAATACTAACAACTCAAATTGGAGCACTTACACCCATAAACACATTCAAATTCCAAAAATTTCGATCTCATCAATGGCCTCTCCCATAAACATATTCAAATTCCAGAAAACCCGGTCTCATCAATGACTTCCCTGTACACAAACCTTTCTTTCACATCCAGCCAACCTTGATCCGCAACATCAGTTGACTTTCTCCTCATGATTTATCAAAATATTTGTTCATATCGAGATTAGTGGTTGAATAACTCGAACATTAATAAAGGGTTTTAAGAAATTTTGTGATCATTGTAAATAAAACAAGTTTTTAGATGTCTTGACAAGTCTTCTTTTTCTACATTATAGGAAAAATAGTGCTAAACACTGATTTTCTGTTAGCAGGGGCTTCCATACACTTTTACAAACCTTTCTACGCTTATACTCTCTCAAAAGAGTCAAACCCAAAGCGAGTTCTTGTGCCTACGTCGAATGAGGCCATCAAAATAACACAAAATCGGGATTCATTTCCACCCTTTGAAAAATATGCCCCTGCATGTATAAATTTCTAAAATTCTTTTCTTTCACATCTTCTTGTGGTGACTAATTGACTAAAGAAAATAAGAAAGTAAGTATGAAAGGATAAGTTTTCCCTCTTCTGCTACAATTTGCGTTAGGGCTGTGTTGAAACTCTTCAAAGTTGGGGCGTCGTCAAGCCATTTCTTTAGATTGGGACTTCTCTAGTCATTTTGGGTCCGCATCGGGTTCTTCACTAGGTCCCTGGATGGATTCAGTCTTGGTCAAGATTAACCTCAGGATCACTTTTGCAGTACCAATCATATTGGGACTTTTGCTAGGTCATAAGATTGGGGCTTCACCAAGTCATTTCTTCAAAATTTAGACTTCGCCTACTCAGTTCATCAAACCAGGGCTTTGCCAAGCAAAGGAAAGTTCTGTTTGTTGAAAGCCTGCCACAAGCAAATTCTTTGGTGTCAGGATCGGGGCTTAATCATGACTTTAAGTCCAACATTGGAAGTCGAGTCTACAAGACCCCTTTGCACTCACCAGAATGAGAATCTCTTTTGGAATCCATGATGGATTTCACGCTTCATAAGGTAATGCTTCAACGGATTGGGGCTGCATTAAGTGCATTTTGAGATCAATGATGGTCAACTAACCAGTTTGGTTTTATAATCAATACATTCGGGCCTTCCCCATGATACTTTGTCAAGTCGGGGACTTCGCAAGTCATTTGGAGAAGTTTTTGTTCATGGATTCCTTGAGGTTGCTTCAAACACGACTCTCTCTTTGGGTGACCAGTCAGTTTGGTGTTTCGCCGTTATCTGGGATAAGACCATCAGTTGGAGCTCTACCAAGTCATCTCTTCAAGCCGGGGCTTTGCCAATGAAAGGATCTTTCCTCGCTTTAATAGAACCTGGGGCTTTGCAGAATTTTTCCCTCGGACCGGGGCTTCGATAAGTCATATCCATCCTCAAAAGAGAGGTTTGGTCACTTTGACATTTGCTTTAGTCTTTGGTTCTAAAAGCCTATCAACATCAGCTTCAAGTGCCAGAATTTGAGAAAGGAACTTTAATCAAGACCCGAGGTTTAAACCCGATCTCAGCCTAAGAGGGAATTTTGGTCCACATGATGCCTTTTGGCAGCATTGACAACATCTCAGCAACAACAGCAGTTCAGTCCGCACCCAAGGGATATAACCCCACCTTCTCAAAACCTGCATAAAAATCATTCCCCAACACATTTCATATGTCCCAAACACGTTTCATATACATCCTGGCCCAATTTCCGCCACATTTTCACAAAAAAAAATAAAATCGCCCCGAGGCTCAAGTAACGTGCCAAGTAGTAATGATAACAACAAATAATTCCCGTTATCTCCAAATGGAATAACGCTTTCTCCCAAAATGTCCCGTTATCTCCAAATGGAATAACGTTGTCTCCCAAAATTCTCCGTTATCGCCAAGTGGGATAACGTATCCTGTGAAAAATCTCCGTTATCGCCAAATGGGATAGCGTCTCCTGTGAAAAAAATCTCCGTTATCGCCAAATGGGATAACGTCTCTTATGAAAAATCTCTGTTATCGCCAAATGGGATAACGTCTCTTATGAAAAATCTACGTTATCACCAAATGGGATAACGTCTCTTATGAAAAATCTCTGTTATCGTCAAATGGAATAACGTTTCTTCCTAAAATTTCCGTTATCTCCAAATTGAATAACGTTTTCTCTCAAAAAATTTCCGTTATCTCTGTTAGAATAGAATCAAATAAGGTGACAACCTCCATTAATTGTCAAATCAAATAAGGTGACAGCCTTCATTAATTGTCAAATCAAATAAGATGACATCCTCCATTAATTGTCAAATAAAATAAGGTGACAGCCTCCATTAATTGTCAAAACAAATAAGTTGACAGCCTCCGAATTGTCAAAACCAATTAAGGTGACAGCCTCCGAATTGTCAAATTCAAGCTTTAGCTACCTCTATCTCTGTTCGAAAGAGATAGCGAAGTAAGCTTTAGTATTCGACTTTAGCTACCTCTATCTCTGTTCGAAAGAGATAGCGAAGTAAGCTTTAGTATTCGACTTTAGCTACCTCTATCTCTGTTCGAAAGAGATGGCGAAGTAAGCTTTAGTATTCAACTTTAGCTACCTCTATCTCTATTCGGAAGAGATAGCGAACACTACTAGAAACTGACCATTTACCGACGGAAATATCCGTCGGTAATTGTCAATTTTCGTCGGTAAATGGTAATTACCGACGGATCTCGTCCGTCGGATTTCGTCGGTAAAAAGTGGTTGGTAATACCGGCGGACTAATTTCGACGGTAATTTCGGCGAGCCGTCCGTCGGTAACCCAAAAAATCCGCCGGAAACCGTCCGTCGGAAAGGAAATACGCCGGCCGATCGCCGGAGTAAATGTCGGAGACTTACCGACGGATATGTCCGTCGGAAATCTTAAGACTTACCGGCGGATTGTCCGTCGGAAATCAGATAGAATTATCGGCAGATCAGAGTCTGTCGCTAATGACAATAGATTACCGGCGACCCGTCCGTCGGTAATGGCATAAATGATTTTTTTTAATTTATACCGACGGAAATATCCGTCGGTAATCTGTCCAGATTAAAAAAAAAATCTGTTTTATTTGTAAACCACCTGTAAAAGGTTGTAACCTGTTCAAACAACCTGTTTTAAACAAATCCCAACAATTACAAACAAACACAAACAACCTGTTTCACTTGAACATCAAATAAAATAAAAGTACCCAACAACAACCATCCAAATCAAGCGAAACTGGTTAGGAAAGGGGAAAGGGGAAAGGGGAAAGGGGAAAGGGGAAAGGGAAAGGAATAGGGGAAAGGGGGAAAGGGGAAGGGGAAAGGGAAAGGGAAAGGGGAGAGGGTTTTAAAACTACTTAAGTTTGTTTGATTACATGTCAAATAAAATTCAAGTTTAACGACCACGATCACGAGCGCTGCCGCTATCGCTACTGTTACCGCTACCACCACTTCGCCTAAGGTATTGACCGACTGATGAGGCAGAGGCATTACCGCTATTAGGTGCTGTGGTTGCAAATTCATGGTGGCCAAGTATTGTTGCATGCGATGCTCAAACTGGCTTTGCATAAGTTCTCGCTCTTCCCGAAGACGTTCCTCCAACATGCTCTGCACCTAGGTCTGCACCTGGATCTGCATCTGGCTCTGCATCTGCTCCACTTGCCTTTGAACCTCTCTCTGAACCCAATCATCGAACGCCTCTTGATCCACATGCGACTCGCCAGGAGGAAAAAAAGAAGAAAAGTCTTGCGTAGTAGGGCTGCGGAATGGCATGTTAAAATACCCAACACCATGTCCTCCAAATCCAGGCAAGCGATCTCCCTTTGGTTGCTTGTCTCGGAGGACAATGGCCGTACAAAGCTTTTCACGAAAGGCAGGCCGCTCGGTGCTCTCAGGCTCCATACTTTCTTCTTCAATAGCCTCGTCACGAGCACGCCTATCATACTCTTCCTGGAAAAAAAAACATTATACACTATGGTAGAAAATAATATTTCTTTAACTAAATAATTTATAATTTACTAATAGAAAATACTATTAACACTTACATAAAGGCTTTGGTAATAAGGGTTAACCCATTGTAGCCCTGAGCCATCAGGAGCCTCCGCAGTATGTGTAGCCATAAACACAACAGCTGCATCATCCTGATCATCTCCGTGTTTCTTTCGCTTAACATATAAAAAAAACTAAAACTTCAAAATTTCATCAAATAATAACAATATATGAATCAAATAGAGTATTGCTTAATTTACAAACGGATAGTAAATTAAGTAAGTTTACCATTCGGGACCAAGTCTCGCTGAAGTTAATCGATCCTCCTGTGTGCACACTCCCCCGCCCCTCTTGTGAGTTCCTATTATTCTTTGCTATTTCTGAAATTTTTATAAATTTTTCACTATTCCAATAGGCTTCCCACTGCTCCCATGCACTATTCGAGAAATTAGCTGGAGGCAAACCATCCCTTTGCCACTTTTTTTTCATGTCATATACTTTACCAGCGTACCGCTTAGCAACTAATTGCTTGAAAGTCTTCTCTATTTGAATGTCGGAGCATCCGGGGCATGAATATATGTGATACAAAAATAGTAAAAGTAGTTAAATAAACAAGGACTAAAATAGTTGTTGCTAATTAATTATTAAGCGTAAATTAGAACATAAAGATGAACAGGGGACTAGTCTACAAACTTTACAAAGGAAAGAGAATTGAGTAATTTTACCCGAAACTGGCTATACCAGATATCGTACACATCTTTTGATATTGATTTTGGTGTGGGATAAAATTCCTCAAAAGTATACCCACTGAATAAATCTCCAAACCATCGAGCAGGGTCTCGACAACCACCATGTATAAACCTATTAGTGAAATATTGTTTAAGACATTACAAATCATTCCAGAAAGATAAATTGCTAGGCATTGCCGGCGTTGGACGGAGCCACATCAGGATCAGGACCGTCTTCAACAAAATGGGCATAATAGGCATCGAAGTTCCTTGGATCGACGGCAGAGACTGGCCACTCATCCTTCCCATCCTTCACGTCATCTTCCCTGATGATAAGTAGATCATTGTCATTGAAAGGGACGAGAGGATGGACCGAACGAGCTTCTTCATCATATGAATCCTCGGTACAGAGGTCGGCCAGCTTCCTCGTAGAAAGTAGATCCTTCGTCTCCGGATCCACAAGGAGCCGCCTAGCCAGATGTTTAACCCCATCCTTGAAAAAGCCCCTAGACTTCTCTGTAATCAGAAGGAGGCATTCATTGCCCTCCTTAAATTCTTTGACAACATCAAGTCTGGTTTGAGCCAAGGCAGCATCATAGTCCGTCTTCATCTTTTCAATCTGGGCACGTGCAGCATCGAGGTCAGTTGTCATCTTCGTGATCTTAGTCTCGGCGACACGAAGGCCATCTCTAAAAATCTTCGAATCGGCCTCGTCCTTGGCTTTCCCTTCCTTCAAGATGACAATCTCCTTCAACGCCTCATCCTTTTGAGCCATTAGGGACTCATGGGCAGCATTCAGCTGACCCACGTTGTTCTCAACTTCTTTCAGCTTCTGCTCGGCCGTCTCATTAACCCCGATGGCCTGAATAAGCTGCTCGCTGCCCCGTTGCTCGGCATTAATGCAGGCCCTGAAGTCTGACGTCATGGCGTCCATCATCGACGACAGCTGAAACAAAAATGATCATTAATACAAGTACGAAACGACGGGAGATTTATAAACACATAGTTCTTGAGTTACCTCAGTTTGGATCAAGCCAAGACAGGCGTGATAGGTCTCAGGAGTCAACTTGGCTTCCTTCAGTTGACGGGTTAGATCAACATCCCTGCCCCGTCGGGTTAAAGCCGTTCCCAGCAGAAGTGGGATACCATGCCTTGCAAGATGGGGAACCCCAACAATGGGAGAAGCCTTGGCGATCAAAGTTGCCATCTCTTTGGCCTTCTGTTTAGTCATGACCCCAGAGGACGGGCAAGGAGTCTCAGCCCGTGGGGTAGAGGGTTCAGATGAACTAGGAGGGTCGTTGGTGATTTTCTTACTTCTCTCTCTCTCTCTCTCCTCCAGACCCTACGGGATGATCTTTCCTCTTTCTAGAGACCCGGTCGCCGGCCCCACGCAACTCTGGATTTGAATCTGAGCTTCCCACCATCTCCTCATCGACGTGCTCGCCTTCGTCGGCAACGACCATTTGGTCCCCAGCACTGGCATCCACACTTGTATCAACTCCAGCATCAGCAGTTCTTTCAGGCGCGTCCACGCGCAATTAACGACCGCCAGTGTTCAGTCCTCCAACTACGGGCAGCCTTTCAATCATAGGAATAACCTCAGCATCGTCCTTGGGGAGTTCCTCATTTCTCGTCGTCATTTTCTCCTGACGATCGTGGATTGCGTTGGACGTGGCCCTTTCCTTCCTTTTGGAACCCCTTTCATTAGCTCGGATCGCTCCACTCATGATTCTTGCTTCGATTCTGTCGGCATCAGTTTGAGTGAGAACTGCAAGACAAAAACGAGAAAGGTTAGATCTTTTACGACGAGACAAAAGACAATTTATCAGAATAAAAAGACTAAGTTCCAAGAGTTCAACCACCAGTCATTTCGAGGTTGGCACAACAGTCTTCCGGATGGTCGGCGCGTGCCCCGGCGCAAGTTATGCAATTCTCCTCCCAAGTCAACTCATCATGAACGATCCAGACAGGGTACCTGGCGTCGAGATTGATTTTTACCAAGGGGTCAGGTCCAAACGACGGCTTGGACATCATGCCGGCCCTGATATATCCCCATTGAGAAGCTTCGATGTCCTTATACGACACCCAGCCATGGTCCAACAAGGCATCAATTTTCTCCTTTAAAGCATCAGCCCAGGGAGCCGGCATACATAGTCGTCAGTCACCATTGTCTGATAATGGGGGAAGGGAAATTGACAACCTACCCTGCTCTCGACAACTATCATGTGATTCTCCCAACCGTACACCTTGTTCTGAACATCCAAAAAGAAACTCCGAACATTCCTATGCGCAGCAACACTAACGACGGACTTACCTCGTAGAGTTGTCCTGGTCGTCCTATAATACTGACGAAAAACTTTGTTGCAAGGCTCGTAGCCTAAAAATCTGCAAACGACAGTAAAGGCGAACAGAGTTCTAACAGCATTGGCACTCAGCTCCATCGGAACACAAGACGAGTCTTCTAGGAACTTGTTGATGAAGGGGTCAAGGGGTAGCCTCAATCCAAACTCAAATTGTTTATAAAAAATGCCACCTTCCCTTTGCTGGTCAGAAAGGATTGACGATGAGGCTCATATTCGGCCAAACTAAGGTGCTCGAGCCTATACGTCGAAGCTTGAACTCTGAAGGAGTCCTGTAGGGCGTCAATCATTTGCTTCCCGACGTGTGGCCTCCTGAGCACGATTTTGGGTAGAGCCCATCTCCCTTCTGCCCCGCCTCCAAAACCTCGTTCATTCCTCCCAGCTCTCGCGCTTGTAGGGAAGGCATTGACTATCTGAGTACCCCCAGCGCTGGTGCTAGCCTCGTTGATTTTTGGGTTTGGTTGGTTTGGACGACCGTCGTGATCCATTTCTACAAAACAAGAAAGAGCAAGGGAATCAATCCTAACATTCTGAGTTGACGACCTATCTAACGACAGCCTAGATTCCCCTGTGACCAAACTCCTAAATGAATCACGACGGGACAAGGAGTAGTTGGCTCGTATGTGATTGGGTAGGTCGTTCATTGACCTGAAAGACGTTACCCTTGGGTCATCTTCCTCGAATTCCCCAAGAACCTCACCTGCTGGAAATTCTAAAGGCTCACTCTCGAATCCAAATTTCGCCAAGATTGAAGAGCATTCAGCCAAGGGAATCTCTCTCCAAATGCCCCTAGCGCATTTGTATACCCTTTGATTTAACCCAAAGCCAAATTTAACCCCTCTCTCAAAGCTTATAGTTCTGGGCCCCATCAAATAATTTCTTAAACCCCAAGAAATACCCAGAAAATGAAGAACAAATGAAGAAAATTACCTGGTATTGGGTTTGAAGATAAGCTTTTTGATGTGTTTTCCGGTGGGAGATCAAAGAAGTCTCTTATCCAAGCTCCCAAATACCTTGCGAACGGAGTAGCAAGAACAAATCAGGCCGCCGGAGACGGTGGTTCTTGCTCGCCGGAGTTCCTCTTGCTGGTTGCCGGAAATCACCTTTGCTAAGTGCTCTCAAAGGATTCTGATGCGAAAAGTTTGAAATGGAGGAGGGGGGAAGCTTTTATACGTAGAGAAGATGAAGGGTTTGTGCCTAGGAAATCCAAACGGCGAAATGAGGGGGGCATTAAATACTCTGTGATTTTCGAGGAGAATGTCCCTGTTAGTGTTATGTCCTAGGCCTATGATTGATAGACTTATGTGTTGACATTATTTATTATTATATGAGATGTTTATCGTTTCATTATTATATATGTTTTGTATATTTGTTTATAATAATCTCCGTCCCTAATTATTAAGATAATAATTAGTATAATTGTCAATGGATAATCATACGATGATTATATGCATAGAGATGCACATTGAAATTATGGGTACTTGTTAGAGAACAAGTGACTGGACTTGACCCGTATGAGATTTATGTCATGGTCAAATGTCATAATTAATTCTCATATGGTCACTTCATTTAGTCCCTAGACCTGAGATTATCATGACCTTACATATGATGAAAGTCATGTTTGATTTTAGTCAAACGATATCTTAACACGATATCTATAAAGGATATCTTTGGCATGATCAGATTCATGATGGGAAGGATGATAAGTCAAGATGGAATTTGTCCCTCGGAAGAGAGATATTTTTGCTTGGGCCCCTCGATGAGTGATAATGATGAAAGTGTATGGCCATACCCCAATGCGATTGGATTATCATTATACTCAAAAATCGAGAAAGCATTGAACAAAGACAAGTTGATGACCATGACTTGTGTTCAATATAACATCGCGAGACAAAGGGAGAAATGGAAGTGTACCATTGAAAACGTGAACTCTTACGTTACATTATTTGGGTAGACATAATGGCTTGCTAGAGTCCGCTTATGTCTTATGAGGGTTGATATGATCAAACTCATTGCCAACATAATGTAATCCTATTGGGTCACACACAACTAGAATGAATTGATTAAACCATTGGAAGAATGATTGAGAAATTCCTAATCAGCCTTGCTTGGCCGTGCGACACAACTGGACATGTGTTATGTGTGGTTGTGCGACACAACAGGCCCATAGGCGGTCTGAAATAATCCTTTCCTAATTTTATTAGGATTCATATTCTATACTAATGTAGTATAAATATGAACGTCTGTCAAACCTAAACAGCTAGCCGAAATTTTCAAAGGAAATTCATAACAATATTCTCAATATTATTCCAAGGTTTAAAGTGATCTAGCAATCTTCAAGAATTGTTCTTGGTTCATTCAAAGGTGTGGATATCGAAAGAGGGTCTTCGCTCGTTCATCGATCAAGGCCTAGAGTTCAAGCAAGTTGAAGAACGAAGTTTTTGAGTAGAAATCACATAATCAAATTGTTCGATAGCTCAAGAACGAAAAGCATTCAATGTTGGTTTTATCTATCTCATAGTATTCAAATTAATTGTATAGAACGGATCCTAGGGCTTCTTGGGTTTTATGTTATTTGATGCTTAATTCCGCTGCACATGGACCCGTAAAACCCAACAGTGGTATCAGAGCCCCGTTCGTATGATTAAGTTTGAATTAACATGCTAGAAAAGTAATATAAAATCGTTTATATGTTTTTTTGCATGTTTTGTTTGCGATAGATTAATTGTTTTTGAAACAATATGCCTAATTCGTGTTCTAATGATGTTGAATTAAATCTGTTAAAAGTCGTTTGCATGATTTAATTGCTCTGTGATTTAGAATTGATTGAATTCTGGAAATCTGGAAAACTGTCATCCTGTGTTACGCGACAGAACTAGCTTCTGTCATGCGACAGAACTTGCTTCTGTCACGCGACACTTTTAGCCCATTCAGGCGCATCGGTTGATGAACAATGCGGTTTAATCTATGAATGTGTTTACAATCTGATATGTTTATGTGTTAATCTGGATGCTATAAAATTGAGTTTATAGGGCTATGCTAGATTAATTCATTGTTTATGCATGCTTAGTTGATTAAAATATGATTTTAATAATTATTGCGATGCATGATTTACTTGTTCTTACGTGCTAAGAAATTTTATGTTTAGTTGAAACATTGCATTGTAGTTTCCTAATATGTTTAGATTTAGACATTAAAATTTTGGTTTTATGATTGTTTATGGAAACAAGTCATAATTACGCGAAATTTAAAAGGAAACTGATTGTTTATAAAAGGTAGTGATTATGTTGCCAAATCAGAGCTGATTTCTGATTGTGCATGTCTAGGAGAGTTCTGTCTAAGGAAGAGTTGGTACTTAAGTAGTCCTTGTGGCTCACCTATTTTCCTGAGAACCTACCTGGTGCACGATTATGACTATCCTTGTTGATATGCTTATAATCGACCTTAAAGAACCTTCATTTAACTTTTAAGTTCGTTATGCCAATTCATGATTAAAACACTTGAGATCATTCGGATAGTTTTGGGTGGGCTTGCCATAGCAAGGTGCTTTGATTCTATTCGAATGTGAGCAAGATGAGGAAATGGTGGTTCCTATACGTTTAAAGTGAATGAACTTAATTGGGTTATCAAAATGGTTTTGGACCCAAGGCATAAGATGAGATTAAAATATGCCTAGACATATGATGTCTTGAATGAATCTCATAAAAGATCTAAGAGTCATATAGGTGATATGATTGATGTTTTCTACCTAATTAATTTAATTTTGAGCGGTTTGCCATAGCAAACTTGAAATTGAATTAAAGTTGGATCTTAGCCCATTAAATGTATATTATGCTTATTAGCATTTGAAGGTGTATAATTTAGTGGGAGCATTTTATGTAAATGCATTATACTTCTCATATGATATGTTTACTTATATGTGTTCATATTTTATGTATATCTTTTGTAGAATAAATGGCATCAAACAATAATCAATTTTCACTGCGGTCTGTCCTTGAGAAGGAAAAGTTGGAAGAGAATGGTACAAACTATATGGATTGGATCAGTAGTTTGAGAATTGTTCTCAAGCAAGAAGAAAAACTGTACGTTCTCGAGGAACCTATTCCACCTGAACCTGCTGCCAATGCTACTAGGGCAGTGAGGGATCAATATCTGAAGTACAAGCGTGACTCTACAGATGTTGGTTGCCTCATGCTCTCCGCCATGTGCAAGAACCTTCAGAAGGATCTTGAGCACTTGGGGACAGTTGACTTAAACAATCGACTGATGGAAATATTCCAAGTACAAGCTAGGCAAGAAAGGTACAACACAGTTACGGTCTTGACCTCATGCAAGATGAGTGAAGGACAAGTTGTTGGTCCCCATGCTCTTAAGTTGAAGGGCCACATCGAGCATCTTGATAGTCTTGGTTTTCCCATTAGCCAAGAGTTGGCTACCGACATAATATTGAATTCATTGCCCAAAAGTTTTAGTAATTTCATAATGCACTATAACATGGGTGGAATGAATAAAAACCTTTCCGAGTTAGTTCAAATGTTGAATACTGCGGAAACCAATATTGTCGAGAAGAAAACCGACCAAGTGCTGATGGTTAACAAGGGGAAAGGTTTCAAGGGTAAGGGAAAAGCAAAGGTTGCTAATCCTAAGGCAAAAGTTGCCAAACCCAAAGAGGCTTCCAATCCTAAAGAGGCTAAGCCCAAGTCCCAAGAGGACGCAGTCTGCTTCCATTGCAATGAGATTGGACATTGGAGGAGAAACTGCGCAAAATACAAGAAAGCACTGAAGAAGAGCAAAGGAGTTGCTTCAACTTCAGGTATCTTTGTTATAGATATATTCCTATCTACTTCTAGTTCTTGGGTATTGGATACCGGATGTGAAACTCACATTTGTTTAAATGTGCAGGGTCTAAAGAACAGAAGGATGCTTAAAGAAGGTGAAGTGGACCTACGTGTGGGGAATGGAGCAAGAGCTGCTGCATTAGCCGTAGGAACTTATGAAGTTACTTTACCTAGTGGACTAATACTTGTTTTGAACAATTGTTATTACGTTCCAGCTTTAAGTAGGAATATTATTTCGATTTCATGTTTGGATAATGAAGGTTTTAATTTTCTTATATGTGATAAGAAATTTTCCATTTACAAGAGTGATATGCATTATTGTACTGCTGTTTCATTCAATGGCCTTTATGTTCTTGATGTTGAAAATCGTGATAATGATGTCTATAATATTAACAAGAGATCTAAACCCAATGATGTAAATCACACTTACTTATGGCATTGTCGTCTTGGCCATATAAACGAGAAACGCATTTCTAAACTCCACAAAGATGGATTTTTAGACTCACATGATTATGAATCTTATGAGACATGCGAATCTTGTTTACTTGGCAAGATGACCAAGGACCCATTTACCAAAACCGGTGAAAGGGCGGGCGACTTATTAGGACTCATACATACCGATTTATGTGGGCCTATGAGTAGCAATGCTAGGGGAGGATTTCGGTACTTCATAACATTCACTGATGATTATAGTAGATTTGGATATGTTTATCTAATGAAACATAAAAGTGAATCGTTTGAGATATTTCGAATATTTCAAAATGAGGTGCAAAATCAACTTGGCAAAACTATTAAGGTACTTCGATCCGATCGAGGTGGTGAATATTTGAGCCAAGAATTTGACAGTCATCTTAAGAGTTGTGGAATCGTTTCAGAACTCTCTCTCCACCGAAACAAAGACAATGGAATGGTGTGTCTGAAAGGAGGAATAGAACTTTGTTGGACATGGTTCGTTCTATGATGAGTCAAGTTGAGCTTCCTTTATCCTTTTGGTGACATGCACTAGAAACTGCTGCTTTCACTATAAACAGAGTTCCTACCAAATCGGTTCAAAAGACCCCATATGAGATGTGCATGGAAGAAAACCTAGTTTGTCTTTCATGAAGATTTGGGGTTGCGATGCATATGTCAAGAAGTTAACTTCTGACAAGCTAGCACCTAAGTCTGATAAATGTGTTTTCGTGGGTTATCCAAAGGATACCAAAGGATACTATTTCTACAACCGAAACGAGAACAAAGTGTTTGTTGCTCGAAATGGTACTTTCTTAGAAAAGGAGTTTCTTCGCAAAGGAACCAGTGGGAGTAAAATAGATCTCGAAGAAATTCGAGAACCCGAAAACAACATTGAACCAATGGTAGAAACTGAACCAAGTTCACAAGCAGTTGTGGAACCGGTTCAAGATGCATAAGTTATTCGCCGAAGTGGTAGGTCACGATCCGAACCCGAGAGATATGGATTTCTCGTTACGGAAAGTGATGAAGTGGAGTTAATCGAAAACGATGAACCTACTTGCTATCAAGAGGCGATGTCCGCTCCTGATTCGGAAAAATGGCAAGAGGCCATGAAGTCCGAATTACAATTCATGGCTGATAATCAAGTTTGGAACTTGATTGATCCACCCGAAGGTGTAAAAACCATAGGGTGCAAATGGGTCTTCAAGAAGAAGATCGACATGGATGGGAAGGTGCACACCTATAAGGCTAGGCTTGTAGCTAAGGGATATAGGCAGATTCATGGCATCGACTATGATGAAACCTTTTCGCCTGTAGCTATGCTTAAGTCTATTAGAATTTTAATTGCCATAGCCGCATATTATGACTATGAAATATGGCAAATGGATGTCAAAACAGCTTTCCTAAATGGGAAGTTACTTGAGGATGTATACATGATACAACCTGAAGGTTTTGTTAGTCCAGAAAATTCTAACAAGGTGTGTAAGTTGCAGAAATCCATTTATGGATTGAAGCAAGCTTATAGGAGTTGGAATCTACGTTTTGATGAAGCAATCAAGGAGTTTGGCTTTATCAAAAACGAAGATGAACCTTGTGTATACAAGAAAATTAATGGGAGCGTAGCACTATTTTTGGTGTTGTATGTCGACAATATCTTACTCATTGGAAATGACGTTCCTGCCCTACAGACTGTCAAGTCTTGGTTAGGAAAGTGCTTTTCAATGAAAGATATGGGAGAAGCAGCATATATCCTTGGTATCAAGATCTATAGAGATAGATCCAAGAGGATGATTGGTTTAAGTCAAAGTACTTACATTGACAAGGTCCTTAGAAGATTCCAAATGGAAAATTCTAAAAGAGGAAACTTTCCAATGTTACATGGTATATCTCTTAGCAAGAATAAAAGTCCTAAGACTAATGATGAGCGAAAGAGAATGAATGGTATTCCATATGCTTCGGCAATTGGGTCTATCATGTATGCTATGTTATGTACTAGACCCGATGTCTCGTATGCTCTAAGCATGACGAGTAGGTACCAATCAGATCCAGGCGAACCACACTGGATAGCAGTCAAGAATATCCTTAAGTACTTACGAAGAACTAAGGATGTATTCTTGGTCTTTGAAGGAATGGAAGAAGATCTTGTAGTGAAAGGCTACACAGATGCTAGCTTCCAAACTGACAAAGATGATTTCAGATCGCAGTCTGGATTTTTGTTTACGCTTAATGGAGGCACTGTGAGCTGGAAAAGTTCCAAGCAAAGTACCGTCGCTGATTCTACAACCGAAGCTGAGTACATAGCGGCATCTGATGCAGCTAAGGAAGCAGTTTGGATCAAAAAGTTCATTAGTGATTTGGAAGTCGTTCCAAGCATCAGAGATCCTATTGAACTTTACTGTGACAATAATGGTGCCATTGCACAAGCAAATGAACCAAGGTCACACCAGAGATCCAAACACATACTTCGACGTTTCCACATTATCCGAGAGATATGTGAAAGGGAAGACGTAAAGATATGCAGAGTAGACACTGATGACAACGTGGCGGACCCATTAACTAAGGCTCTCCCGCAAGCTAAGCATGATGGTCATGTTAGGTCCATGGGTATTCGATACATGGGAGATTGGGCCTAGTGCAAGTGGGAGACTGTTAGTGTTATGCCCTAGGCCTATGATTGATAGACTTATGTGTTGACATTATTTATTATTATATGAGATGTTTATCGTTTCATTATTATATATGTTTTGTATATTTGTTTATAATAATCTCCGTCCCTAATTATTAAGAGAATAATTAGTATAATTGTCAATGGATAATCATACGATGATTATATGCATAGAGATGCACATTGAAATTATGGGTACTTGTTAGAGAACAAGTGACTGGACTTGACCCGTATGAGTATTATGTCATGGTCAAATGTCATAATTAAATCTCATATGGTCACTTCATTTAGTCCCTAGACCTGAGATTATCATGACCTTACATATGATGAAAGTCATGTTTGATTTTAGTCAAACGGTATCTTAACACGACATCTATAAAGGCTATCTTTGGCATGATCGGATTCATGATGGGAAGGATGATAAGTCAAGATAGAATTTGTCCCTCGGAAGAGAGATGTTTTTGCTTGGGCCCCTCGATGAGTGATAATGATGAAAGTGTATGGCCATACCCCAATGCGATTGGATTATCATTATACTCAAAAATCGAGAAAGCATTGAACAAAGACAAGTTGACGACCATGACTTGTGTTCAATATAACATCGCGAGACAAAGGGAGAAATGGAAGTGTACCATTGAAAACGTGAACTCTTACGTTACATTATTTGGGTAGACACAATGGCTTGCTAGAGTCCGCTTATGTCTTATGAGGGTTGATATGATCAAACTCATTGCCAACATAATGTAATCCTATTGGGTCACACACAACTAGAATGAATTGATTAAACCATTGGAAGAATGATTGAGAAATTCCTAATTTCCCTTGCTTGGCCGTGCGACACAACTGGACATGTGTTATGTGTGGTCGTGCGACACAACAGGCCCATAGGCGGTCTGACATAATCCTTTCCTAATTTTATTAGGATTCATATTCTATACTAATGTAGTATAAATATGAACGTCTGTCAAACTTAAACAGCTAGCCGAAATTCTCAAAGGAAATTCATAACAATATTCTCAATATTATTCCAAGGTTTAAAGTGATCTAGTAATCTTCAAGAATTGTTCTTGGTTCATTCAAAGGTGTGGATACCGAAAGAGGGTCTTCGCTCGTTCATCGATCAAGGCCTAGAGTTCAAGCAAGTCGAAGAACGAAGTTTGTGATTAGAAATCACATAATCAAATTGTTCGATAGCTCAAGAACGGAAAGCATTCAAGGTTGGTTTTATCTATCTCATAGTATTCAAATTAATTGTATAGAACGGATCCTAGGGCTTCTTGGATTTTATGTTATTTGATGCTTAATTCCGCTGCGCATGGACCCGTAAAACTCAACAGTCCCATCATGGGACGCGTGTCAATAAATGAAGGAATCCTGGCCACCCACGTCATCAGTGCTGCTGACGTCATCACAATTCAAATTTCAAACTGATGGTCGTATAGATAACCCTAAGATAAAACGCAAACTCTTGGCCCATCAAGACGATCCAGGAGTTGGAGACATGGCCCGTCGATACACTAGATGGCGGTCGTCGCCAATGAGCGACCGAGCCCATCTAACGACGGTCGTCACCATTGAGCGATCTAACTCACTCGTCCACTCGTCCGTCGTGTCTTGCCAAGGCGACGATCCTCCTGGACATACAACTCCAGATCGTCTCTTCACTTAGCTTCTTCAATAAGCTAGATTAATTAGCCATATTGGGGCAAAGTCAGACCTGACACAAAAATATTCTGTGCGTGCAATCATGGAAGCAATAATAGCGCCAAAAGGTGCGCAGGTTGACTTTCCCTTATTGGCCAAACCACTTATCCGTATCAGACACAGCAGTGTCCTCACTTAGGCGGAACAATCATGGCGTGACACGTGTACGCCTAGGAAATCAAGATGATCCAACGATTGGCAGCAACCCAATCCAACGGTTCAGATGAAAACCCTAATACCACTCCATCCATTATAAATATGAGAACAATATCATGGACCAAGGTAATGCTTATTTGCATGTTCATACTTTCACACACGCACCTTCCTATTATCATCATTTTCCAATTCATACATTGATTCTTACGTTGGAGGGGCTTGTCGGAAGACCCCGACAAAGTTCACAGTTCTTTTCTTGTGGTGTACAGATCACGAGTCAGCTTAATCATTTCGCTGGACATAAGTACCTGATCCCAAACACATTCCTGCTCCATCACACCGTTTACCGACCGTTTGGAAACTGGAAAGAGGAATAATACGAGACTCCATGGACGACGTCGATCGTTTGTTCGAGTGCTTCAAATGTGGCATCTCTCCCCCTCGTAATCTCTCTCTCTCTCTCTCTCTCTCTCTCACTCACTCACCCAAATGCAAGCACACACTTTCACACACACACACACACACACAGTATAGTAATCAAAATGTAAGTATTTCATCCTCTTTGTAGTGAGATTATGATTTTCCTTTGTCTGCAGACTGCAGATAATGTTTAATGGACCAATTGGTTACTGCCACCTTCCCGTAAGAATGGTAGCTCTTCTTTTTTGCTTTGTACCAATATAAATGTTAGGGTTTCAAAAAAAAGCAAATAGTTTGTAGGGAAAATTACAAAATAGGGACTAAAGCTCACATAGAGGTACCAATTTGGGACATGACTTTTCAATTTTGGCAATTTAGGGCCTAATGTGACATTTTTTGCTCAGTCAAGTCAAGGGCTTTTTGACAAAATTCGTTAAAAAAATCAATTAAATTACATGTGACTTGCACTTGATAACCAAATTGGATTAATTTTATACGGATAGTTGTTTCAAAGGGTCAAAGTAAGCTATGGAAATGAAGAGATGTGAATAAAAACAAAACATTTTTTGTCAAAGAACTAACCCTATTTTTTATTTTGAAAATTATAACTCACCCCAATTTCTATTTCCAAACCCAGTCATCCCCAACCCCACCCTTCATCTTCTCCACCAGTCCACCCTCACCGCCCATGGCCGCCCTGTCTCATCCCAACCTTTTCCTCCATCAACGCCCCCTTCTAAATCATATGTCCCTTCACCCCTACTCTCCTAAATCACATCTCTCTCTCTCTTAATCAATCTTTCTCTCTCTAAAAACCAAACACTAACCTATAAACACATCTTCAAAATCGAATTCCTTTGAGCGTCTCTACGTGTTTTCGTGCTTTTGCGTGTGTGCGTGTTTTTTTTTTGGTTGAAAATACTTGCCAAAAAAATTGTGGTTTGAAGGTGTATTTTTTTGATTGCTCGTAGATTTGGTGGGGTGGGGGGTATTAAGAGCAGGGCCGACCATGGCTCAAGACAAGTGAGGCCATGGCCTAGGGCCACAAAATGGGCTAATTTAGGGGCCTCAAAATTTGTTGTGTATATGTATTAGGTAGACCCAATTTTATCAGAAAAACTTAACACAAGTCAATATTTGGCCCACACAAATTCAACAACATCCCACATTAAAAAAAGCCCAAATTTTATTTTTTCCTAAATTCTTTTGACTGATCATTACTTAAAAAAAAACGAAAATAAAGATTGAAGGGGAGAAAAAAGAACGACGCTCTTGGCTAGTTACGCTACCTACGTTAAGTCCAACGCTGCCGTTGCCCCAGACGCCACCACCACTGCAGTTTGCATCACGCCACCATCAAATAATTAGGTAATTTGTTCTCCTTCCCCTATTTGATTTCGAAAAGCCCCTATTTGATTTCGAAAAGCCCCGTTTGAAAACCTAATTGAAAACCCCTAATTGAAAAGGCCTAATTCAATAATGTGATTTGAGATTGATTTGTAGTTTTTTTAGAAGTCCTAATTCGAAAAACCCCAATCCCCATCCCCTAATGGCATGCCTTTGATAAATAATTGCCAAACAAATTAATCCAGACAGATAAATCCCAAGTTCACAAACGATGACCAAAAATACCAAGGGATTCTTGCACAAAATTTAGTGCATAGAAGAAATAATGTTAGTATTAGTACAACTGTACAAATGTGGTTCAACATGGAGATTGCTTCTTGGACTTTGTTTACTATTCCGGTTACAGTTACATCTGGTGAAAGAAGTTTTTCGAAGTTAAAGTTGATAAATGGGCTAACTTTGATATCGATCGAGAAAAATATAGTTGATATCAACTTTGATTCATGATTTTGCTTCTAAATATGCTAAGAGAAATGCGTTTCTATAGTATCATGTAAGGATATTATGATATATCATATTTTTATTTAGTATAAAATATTGTTACTTACTAGATTGATAATGACCATATCTTTATGTTTGATTAAAAGTTACATACTTAAAAAAAGAGGGGGCCCTGCCAAAAAAGTTAGCCTAGGGCCACAAAGTTTACAGGACCGGCCTGACTAAGAGTTTGAATTTGGAAAAAGGAGAACGTGGTGGCTGATCGAAGGGTAATGAGTCTTGAAGAGAGTAGGAGGAAAAGGGTGATGATGGTGGTGGTGGCAGATGGGTGGCTGACTGAAAAAAAGGAAGAAGGGTTGGAGGGTGAGGGTATTGGGGAAAAATGAATTATTGTTTTTGTAGATAAATAAAATAATGATTTTATTTCTAAAATAAAGAATTTTTTAGTAATAATAAATAATTTTTGTTAAAAAAAGTAATAGAAAATAATTATCAATATTGAAGAAAATAAATTTGTTTTACTCTTTATATTTAAAACTTGCATTTAACCCCTTTTAAACAACTATCCATATAAAATGAATCCAATTTGGTCATCACGTGCAAGTCACATGTAATTTAACTAACTTTTTTAACGAATTCCGTCAAATTGCCCTTAACTGAGCAAAAATAGTCATGTTAGGCCATAAGTTGCCAAAATTGAAAAGTCGGGCTCCAAATTGGTACCACTCTGTGTGGGATGTTGAAACAGTTTTTCTTTATCTTTATGCCCTATTTTATAATTTGCCCATTTGTGAAAGTACAAGCAAAGTACGAACGAATAAAGCACAATCGTTAAAATGGTTGTTAAAGTCAACTGCTACACTTATTATGGGAAGTAAGGAGTAAAATGCAATACAATAATCCGTTTATGACACCTATGCTTGACAATTTACTCATCCACTTCCTTAGCTAACTCATGTGATTGCTTCGTTGCTCTTTGGACTAGGGATCTCTTTGTTATATCGTTGCGTTTGAATTTATCTCGTAAACTCAACTTGTGATCTCCTTCGTTAGGTCTATTTTCTTGGGTTAGTAATCCTATTATCGCTCTTACATAGGTTGCTTTAGTTTTGTCCTTCCATGAATGCGATTATGCTACTTGCAATATGAAATGGCCTAAAAGTTTTTGGAAATATATAACATAGACTAATTATAGATTGCTTACTGCAAGCATCAGGAGTGTGAATTTATCGACATCAGTCAGGAAAGATGTAGACATGGATTTCAAAACTAATGAAAGATATGAATAAGTTTGCTGTGTGTGATACCTTGCTTACTATTGAATTGAATGGTGGAAAAGGATTTTATGTTTCCAACACTAGCCGATTGAGATCAAGGCTGAGTTTAGATGAGTTGAGTTGTATTAGGTCTTATAATTTATTTTTCTGCTTAGAATGGCCTCTTGTGCCACCAGTACCATATGTAAGATACCTTTTAAATGTTTGTGCCACCAGTACCATATGTAAGATACCTTTTAAATGTTGTTATTAAGCTGTTGTATTCCCCATTTCTGTAGTTCTGATCATGGAGTTTCTGTTTATTATTGATTTGTCAGAGTCAGCTGCTAGAGAAAGAAAAACCAAAAGACACAAAGGATGGGATTACAAAAGAAGAAATGTCGGCTACTAAAGACATTTCCTCCTCAATATTATCTGGGAAGAGCGACCAACATGCAACAGATATGCAGCATCATAAGCAGAATGTACAGTTTACCTTATTTTCTTTTTTATCTTTCCATTTACGTTCTTTTTAAATTAGTTTCTTTTCTCGTAGGCTGATAAGGTTCTATTGTTTCATGTCGGTGCATTGTTTTGGATATTATTTTTGCGGCTTGTTGGTTCCACAACCCACGCCTCATGCATTAATCTACTGTAGATGTTTATTGTTTATTGAATGTATGCCACTCTTCTTTCAGTTTGTTACACCAACTGTTACAAGAAACACCCGCAAAAATGATAAAAGTTTCTCTCCACTTGTTTTCTATGGTTCTCCACAAGGCGTGCCTCCAAAAAAGTCCAGCCAGATTGTTACGTGAAATACGAATTGATATTGCTGAACAGAATAAGTTAAGGTACTTTTCAGTCTTCATAAGAAATCTAACGGCTTGATTATTGATTCTAATATGTTTTCTTCCCTTGTAATTATGGAATTCATTGGTTTATTTTGATGTCATGTTTCCGTAGAGAAGAAGTGTGGCTTACGTTTCCAAAGCAAGATGAGGCTATGAAGTATGCCAAAGAGCATGCTAATGCCCATCTTTTTAGTTATCAAGACCATGCAAGTGGACAAAGAAGGTTTCTTGCTTCAACATATAAGGAGTTCTGGAAAAGGTGTCTTTATTACTCTCTTAGTCTTGTTCTTGCCTTAACTTATGTCTTATATCACTTTGTGCAGTTTTTAACCCGTGGTTAAGTGCTTACGTGTGTCCTTCCACTCTTAGGTACAAAAACATGAATCCGAAGTTTCGTCACCATTATGAAGTAATTCAAGAGGTAAAATTCTTTGAAGTTTGAGGCACATCAAGTCTGCACATCATTGCAACATGACTCATTTTAGGATCGGTTAATTTATACCCGTAACTCGTTTTACAATTCTTAATTACAAGGAGGGCACACATACTCTCTCTGAGTCTGACCCAATGGAGAGTCATTTTTTTTTCTCTTTTTAAAGGTCCCATTTAAAGGTTTGCCTACATTTCACCCTTGTGGCGGGGACCACTGGCGAAGGCACCTTGAAGGGAAGGGGGTCATTTGACCCCCATGATTTGTAAAAAAAATAAAATTACTAGTGCTTAGTTTTCATTTTTGTTGCAAATATAGGCCTAAATTATAAATAACCTACCATTTGACCCCCTTCTCCCTAAATAAAAATTTCACTATATTTTAAATTTGACCCCCCTTTTAAAGGAAAAAAATATATGCATATTTTGACCCCCTTCTCCCAATATTCTGGCTTCGCCACTGGCGGGGACCCTTCCCCTGACCCTCTCTACGTGGGGGATGCTTTGGTGCACCGGACTGGCCTTTTGTAAAGGTCCCATATAAGGAGTCTCATTCTACAACCACTCATACAAACTTCATGTTTATTTTACCTTACTCGATTGGCCTTATTAATAAAATGTTATACCTCAAATATTTATAGAAGGGTATGTTTTTATGATCACTCTTAAGGGTAATTATGCATTTCCTAAAAAGTTTTATGTTAAAGAAATAGGACTCTCCAACTATTAGAACAAAGTTCTACTTTTTCTTGTCTTGCCCGATACTTGGACAACATAATAGTGCTAATTGTAAATGGAACTTGTAAGAAGCTAAATTTTGTTGTTTGGCAACTGTTCACACTTTCCAGTGATTATATACAGCAATGACGCTTCCAGATCATGGGGCTAGATTGGCAATTTTATAAAATGTTGGCATGACAGGGATTCTTATGCTTATTTCATTTAGTATTGCCCCCAACTACAAATTTCATTACAGAAAGCAAAGCAGTATTATTGTTTTCACGAGTATCTCAAAATAGACCATTGGTATTGGTTATATGTATTGGTACTGGTACGGACAAAGCTTGCCATTCTGTTGTGTTGTCGCATCGTATTTCCCTTAATGCGATGTTCCGTTTCTTTACTTCACGCACCCTTCCATTCTGTTTTGATGAAGGCCTGAGGAGTTGGGTGTTCTGGTGAAAAATCAATGCTAATTGCACTGCTAAACAGGGATTACCTTGCCATCTTTATTTTGATTTGGAATTCGATACAAGAGAAAATGCTGGACGGGATGGAGATGAAATGGTTGATCTTCTGCTCTCAGTTATCTTTGACGCCTTACTTGAAAAGTACTCGATACAAGCTAACCATGATTTTGTTGTTGAACTTGACTCGTCTACAAAAGGTATAGTGTTTGGTCAGTGATAGATATGGTATCTTTAGAATTATTTTTGTCTCTTTACGTTTGTGTTCAATAGTTTTGGAACTAAAGCTTTGTTCTTGTTGTAATAAAAGTTTTTAACCAGGCATTTCCATCTCTACTTTATAAGCATAATGATAGTTAGTCCTTCACTAGTTTTGTATGTCTACTTCATAAGCATTATGATAGTTACCCTTCACTAGCTCTGTATGCTCACGTCGTACCTTCTCTGCTTGATTGTTTATATCCTTTTAAGCACATGACATAATCTGGATGTAATCTAAACTTGCAAAAATATATAACACCTATTGAGAGCAGTTACTTAAAGGAAGAACTGTGAGGTTCAAGCTGGTGCCTCATAATTCTCCAACATATAAAGTTAATTAAGCAACTTTTAACTTGACTGGTTATGCCAACTGATTGCAGGCAAACCAAGTTTTTTCAGGAGATGAGGTGAAAGGGAGAGAGGGCGGGCAGGAGGGAGGGGACATGTAACTTCATAAACAGCTGCACTAACACTTGTCTAGTTGAATGTGTCAACACAAAATAAGGGTTTAGAGTGCCACACCGCCACTAGGATTTTTCTTCACAAAAAGTTGTCATTATATTCACTCCAATGACCTGGTTCACTTATCAACGGTAAGTCAACACATAGTAGTCTAAGTATCAACTTATTGAACTTTTAGAAGTGTTTTATGTTCATGCTTACTTTGTCTTTGAATGCTATATAAATGGCCATGTCCTTGTGGAGTGAATTTAGAGGGTTGTCATGCGTGTGGCTTGTCTATGTTGACAGTGGCCACTCGCCACTCGTGCTGGTGTCTACAAAATCCTAGACCAATGGCTACTTTCAAAGTTCATTTATGAAGCTTATCTCTATGTATTATGAGAAGCGTATGAAATCTTCCTAATAATTTCTTGGATCCTATGTTGGCAGAAAAGTTTTCTCGTCACTTAGTTATTCGCTTACCAGGGACTGCTTTCAAGGACAACATCCATGCTGGTGCATTTGTTGCTGAGGTATGACTTTGTGGAGAAATATATCATTTTCTGTTGCTTGCACACACCACAGGGATTTCAAACATAACCAGAGAAACAAGAAACTGTACTCAAAATTAAAGTAGAATCTATGAAACTTTGCTCTAAACCTACCTTAGATGTCTACAACATTGATTTGGTCAAGTAATGTAGTCTTCCATGCATCATTGCATCAAATTTGCTCGTATGCTATAATCCACTTAGCAAACACCCCCACAGATCTTTTCAAGGCTTTGAGAAAATTAGCTGCTTTATTACATTTCTCTTCTTTTTTTGGGTCTCCTGTGCCTTTGATCATGAGCTATGGAAGAAAAATAAATTATTCTTTCATGACTTATTATCAGGTATGTTCACGGATCTATAGTGCGAGGGAAAGTGATAAAAGATTTGAAAAAATGTTATCTCAAAAGATTCAAGCTCTGTTGATATCCCCTGCCAACTTTTTGTGGATAATGCTGTCCATTCTAGAAATCGTGTCTTCCGTCTACCTCTATCATCTAAAGCAGGGAATACTTCCGTGCTTCTACCCACTGGGCGTTTTAAATGTGCGGACATGGTATGGAGATACATTCTATGCAAGCTAATTTTTTATCCTGACAATTTTCGGCAATGTAGGATACTGCAAATTGTTTCTTATCAAATTACATTTGACTTGATTTCAATCAGCAAAAGAGTACATATCTATCTTCCATTTTGTAATAATTTGTAAGCATGTTCAGCGGTTTTGTATAATTGATTGTTATCTCCTCTCATCGGTACACCTATTATGAATGTAAAGTGCTGACATTTACTACAATAGATTGAAGGATGAAGGTTATCACAGTTATTGTACATTTATATACTCATTCCATTCCACAAAAAAAGAGTCACATTTGACAAGTCAAACTTTAAGCACTGTTGTACATTTCCTATTTGCCCTCTCATTTGTATTCTTTGCATTGCCTCTTGAACATTTCCTTCAAGATAACAATTTTCCCTATAGCCTTTCATTTGAGCATTTTGGGGAGATCACTTAAGTTTATACTCCACTTTAAGAAGTATGATTCCTTTTTTAGGACAAACAGAAAATGGAACACCTCTCTTTCTCTCTCTCTCATGGGATGGAGGGAGTCCTTTTGTTGCACTTTTTATTTTTGTTGTTCTAGTCAGTCCTAATACAAAAAATCCTCTTTTCTCCTTGTTTTTCCATCAGTCCTAGTAATACTCGTGCATTCTTTTTTTACTTGAACTGTGAAGTAGGTTTCACATTGGAACTGGCATATGGATAGGAATGTTAACTGAGTGGGCATTCAACAGAAACATTCTATGTTCGAGAGGACCCCTATATTTTGTGGTTTCGTAGGGGTGTCAAGATTACATCTTCCCAAAATTTGATATCAAGTGAAATAATATATCCCATTTCGCTCTGATATAATATGTCTGCTATTCAATAATATGGTTTCTTAGAGGTGTTGGAAAATATAATAAGAAGCAAAATGGAAGAAATTTGACTTGAAGCCTCTATGGAGACATTGTGTGATGTCTTCAGTATTAACCGTCTTTTGCTGGACAAGAGAATAAGGTAAGTGATGTGCAGGGTTCGAATGTGATTCTGAAATTGATAAAACAAGGTTCCTTGTACGTCCTCCAAAGTTTTACGTTTTTAGGTTCGAGTGTCGAATGTGCATGACTTCGTGTGGGGTGGTTGACAAACAGATGGAGCAGCAAGTTACTCAAGGTGGAGTTGAATTGAGCAAGCCACGGTTAGTAAGTCAACACACACAATTTGGAATTGAGGAAGGAATCAAAGGAAAGGTACGTACTGTTGGAGATTCCACTGATATGGTCACTTCATCTGTTTGGGTTGGCGAGATCCAATGTCGACTGGATTCACCTAATTGCCGGTCGGGGCAATTTTGAGTGCCTGCTGCAGTGGCACATTTAGGTGTCTTGAAGACACATTAGTGTGCTCGTCGGAACACAGGTTTGGGTGTCTGGAAAGACACGTCTGTTTGCATGTAAGGGAAACATTTTGGTGCACATAATTTGGTTATCCGAATGACAAGTTTAGTGTTCGGCATAACACATCTGAGGCAGAGGTGGAGAAGTCAGATCTGATTATTGATTCAGGAGATTCAAAGTCAAGGTGGAGATTTGTTTGGATTTGTGTCTTTAAATTCGTAGAAGTTCAATTGACAAAGGAGTCCAAGAATGAATCAGAACTTGATTTGAGTCGAAGACGAAATTTGAATGCAATTTAGAGTACTGCGCAGTTGGATTGACACAAAGAACATTGGGACAAGGCAGCACCAATGACAGTGGTATGGTGCATGGCGTGCACTTGTGGCATGGTGCGTACAAGGTTCTGATTATTGATTCAAGAAATTCAAAGCCAAGGAGTCCTGCCACGTGGAGGAAGATTGATAAAGCACATTTCTTGCGGCATCAAATAATATCACATCAAAATATAGGCAAAACAAAAAAAGTAAAAATAAATATAAACATCTGACTTTTATCAAAAGAAAACACCATAAAAAGAATGATATTTTTTTTTTTTTTTTGAATCAAGATATAAATTGGCTAAAACAATAAAAAAGACGTAAATTAAGTAGAAATATAAAAATAAATGTTCAATAAAAAAGACGTAAATTAAGTAGAAATATAAAAATAAATGTTGAATCAAGATATAAATGTTCCTTCTACCCAGAGTTCTTTGACAGATCCCCATTGCAAAGTTAAATATATCTATAAGAGTTACTTGTATAACTTTTCTTTGTAGTAGGTATAACAGCAAGAGTAATTCTATGCTATGATAAGCGTGGTAAGTTGGATTATCAAGGAATTGCGAGCTGAATGCTGATCTGGGAGTGGAGTATCTTGAAAAGGAGTATGAGTTGAATGGATCAAATACATAGTAAAAGCTTACCATTTGTTACTTAACCTTTGGCGATTAAGTCAAAGGTTAAATATACTGTATGTTCCTCAAATTGCTTCTTTAAAATCATAATTTCAATTGCAAGTGATGGTAGCATGCAGTTATAAAAAAAAATGACATTGTTAATTTTTATAGGTAGAAATGTAAAGTGGTAGGAATTGATAGAACACATACAAGCCAAGCAAGATCACATATAAGGCAGAGAAGAAGAGAAGCTGCGGAGAGCACATGAGAGAAGAAGAGAAGCAACTTAATTCATAGAAAAACAATAATTGGTTCCAGAACAACAAGAGAGCTTATATGCCCTAAAACCATAAAAGGAAAAGACTAAAATAACCTTACTAATTAAATACATATATAAGTGTTAACAGGAATAAGTGGCCCTAACTAAGGCACTACACCCTGGTTTTTGCTACAAGGTGACAAACTGGGAAAGTAAAGGTTTGATTGTCTTCTGCTGCGGTCACCCCAATCGACATTGTTAATTTTTATAGGTAGAAATGTCTTCTGCTGCTGCGGTCATCCTTCCACCGCTCTCGCACTAGTACACGAGATTATCTTTAGCAAATTCCGGATCTTTGCTAGATATCCGGATTTCTTACTTGTACTCGCACCCTAAAATAAAATTAATATGTTATGCATAGAAAGAATTTATGATTCTCAAGCCAAATAGAGTTGAACACACTTACAGTAGTGGGGGGAATCACGTTAACTATGTTCGGGATTTCCTCATCTGGCTGGATCTCCCGAGACTGGCATCAAAATAAAATTAATCTAAAAATTCCTAAAAGTTAAAAAATCAATTAGGGCAAGAATCTGACTTACAGTTGGTGCGAGGGTTTCCTCGTCCGGTTGGATTTCTGGAGTTCGTGCAGGGTTTTCTTCGTCTGGCTGGATCTCTAGAGTCTGAAATCCAAAATAAAATTAATCTAAAAATTCCTAAAAGTTAGAAGGTTCAATGTCATCCTTATTGCTCAATTCTTTTAGGTAATTTATTGTATTGTTTAGCTGTCTCTTATGTGGTTCATGTATGTGCTCCTTTGGTGTTTCTCACTTTGAATGATTTATGCATGTGTGCATGCTCTCGCGAGATGTATTGTTTTATAGATACATATTCACACGCACATACACGAACACATACGTCTATGTATAATGTATATATATTTATCTGATAATGTATGGGTGCATTGTGCGCTTGTGTGTGTATAATCTCATCAAAATTTGTGTAGTTCACTAGTATCCTAAGATTTTGCTATTAAAATGATTCCTGTTCTTTTTTGGGGTAAACAATGATATCCAAACAGCCATGCTTCCAAGTTTTTTGTTATGTGTTATGCATATTAATTTGGTTTTGGGCATTGATCAGTGATAACTATCCGACAGATTACCACTGACGACTTAATACATGCTGCACAAATTGAAGAAATGGGGATGCTTGAGAGGAAGGAGAGGAGCCTTGTGATGTGGACGTGAATAACTATTAATGAAGGATCATTAGCTGTTGCTTCTGTGAACTTTCGTGATCTTAAGAATATTGAGTTTGTATGACCCTACACTTTGCCTTCATCTTTTGTTATAACAGTGACCAATTTTAGCTGCTTAGGCATACATTCCTTTTTTTTTTTTTTTTGTTCTGTTTCTTCATAAATTCAATAGTATATTGTTCCTATAAACTATAGTTTGACTTCATGCTTTCAGTTAGACCGTACAGAATCGAATTTGATGAAACCCATTTACCGTTGTTGGGCAAGTCCAATTCTCCCCCAATATAGAGAACAACTCACGCCAGAGTACAAGCAACTGAACGATGCAAGAAGAGAATTATCACGTGACTCGCTTTACTATAGCACATCACACAAATGTCCGGGGACAAAACCATATAGGAGTGTCTTCGTGTCGGATATCATTCGTGTTCAAACGATTAAGCACTAAAGACCATACTAAAGCTTTTAATTTCGAGGGAACTTTAGACTTCCAAATAAAATCATGCAAGAGGAAATTAATGTATGTTGAACCCGAATGGGAGACTTTAAGAGTCCACGCGAAATGAATCTACCTTGAGGCTCTATAAAGTCCAAAGCCTCTTATCGCTCCCAAACTCTATGAGCTGAAAGAATATAAAGTAAAGCCACCATCTCCTAAGCCTTTCTATCATTCAGATTATGAGTCAAAAAAAAATTCCATGAACTTGAACAAGAAACCGATAGATAGGAGCATTTTGAAGAGAACTTCTAAACAATAAATGGCAAGACACAGAAAGGGAAAATTTCCTCCCAAAACCATCAATTAGGGTAAGTATCTACTTACAATTGGTGCGGGATTAGGATTCTGAGTGCGGATTGGGGGAATCACATCTTGACCCTAAAAATAAAAAAAAAAAAAGTTAGAAAACCAGCAAGTAAAAGAGATAAAAATATAAGGTAAAAAAAAAAAAAACGCTAAAATTGACCATTACCGTAGTAATGTTACTCTGTTCTTCTGTGGTCCTCTGTTCCTCCATGGGAGTATCTCCTTCGCCCCCTCCTTGTTGAAGGGGTCCATTGAAATTTAGAGCCCCTCCCAAACCTTTAATAAGCAGCACTATGCCTCCACATACCCACATGTGGGTATCATCTAGACTAGCTCCCCAACCAAATAGGGCAAAGAGGGAAGTGTCTAGGAGAGAATAATTGGCTGTAGGGTTAATCATCTGGTTAAAAACAAATGATTGAATGGCTTTGAGCCCATAGATGAGGCCATAGATAAGGGGAGAAAGGGAAAGGGGCAGCCAAAGGACATTAATTTCAATTTCAGGTGTTTGAAATTTAACTTCCCAGGCAGTTATGCCCAAAGAAACACAGAACCAAAGGGTGTTTTCAACCCATCCTATTTGGTCTGGTCCTCTTTGACAGAATTGAAGAATCAATCCGCCAGCAAAGTTAAAAACCCATACAAGGGCAAGAGTGTGAAGAATAGCATGAGCACATGCTATTGTTAAGATGAAAGAACTATGTTTACCTGCATTGATGAGCAGATAATGACAAATGAAAGAAACAAGAGAAGAGTAGAGGGCTAGCTGAGTAAGTAAAAATCTGGGAAGAGCCATGAATGAATGAAGAAGAAGAAACGGAGTAAACTTGGATGGAATGGAATTTTTCATGGCTATTTATCAATCAGCCATTCCATCCTCCTCCTCCTCCTCCTCCCCTTGGTTGTTACCACTACCCTGCAGACCACTACCCTGCGCAACCAATCCATTCCAATTTACAGAGAGCTCGCTCGTTCCACAATTGTCTTTCTACCGGCGACAATGGTCAGTACGTACGGAATTTATACAGGACAACAGGTTCAATTGACTCCCTAAACTATTAAGAAATTTCATATTAACCCCTGTAACCTTTGGTTGGGAGCTGTGCCGCCCTGCCTTTCGCTAAGTTTTGAATTAAGATCCCTTCTATTTCTATTTGCTTTATACTTCCAATAAAATGAAATATATATATACTCCTACATAAACTCTCTCCGTCTCAGAACATACTCCCTCCGTCCAAGTAGTTACTTCACAGTTACTGTACTCACGTAAATTAAGGAGTGAGTATTATATTGAAAGTGTTGTAAGTGTGAAATTAAAATAGGAGAGAGAATGAGTGGAGGGAATAGTAAATTATAATGGTGTTGTGAGTATTAAAATAATGTAGGAGAGAGAATGAGTGGAGGGAATAGTAAAGATTCCTTTCCATTTTGGGAAAGAAACAAAGTGTGAAGTATGTAATTGGATGCCCAAAATAGAAAGTGTGAAGTATGTAACTGGACGGAGGGAGTATGTGTTTTGCATTTAATTTTGATTTAATTTTTGTTTGTTTCAAAATATGTGTCAATTTTAAATAATAAATAAGTTTTAGTGCAATTTTTTACTGTACAAATAAAAAAAATACTGTAGTACATTTATTAATGCTTCTAATAAGTAAAAGCCTAAAGTGTCAAAATTAGCGCTTTTGGAAGACACGGTAATAATATTTGGTTAATGAGATAACAAGTTCAAATCCTTTTGTCTACAAGTAACCAAGGTGTAATTTTCTTCACCTCCATATTCCAGTTCTATAAGCTTGGTTTCTTATTTTTTGAAACCATTTTTTTTTATATATATTTGTTATTTTTATACATTTAACAAAACAGTATTACAAATAATTACAAAAAAATGGAATGGTATGATACAGAAGAAAGAACATCGTGAATAAAAATAGATCATCTATAAATTTATTTATTTATTTATTTATTTATGCTCTTATTAAATCTTCTTATATAGTATTTACTACTCCCTCTGTCTCAAAAAAATGTCAAATTTACTTTTGACATAATAAATTTGGACATTTATTTTGGAATTTTGGAACGAAGATGGTAGTTAATATGACATGTAATGCTAAAATAATGTCAAAATTTTTGTTGATAAACTTATACTAAAGTATTCTTAAATTTTTATTTTTTAATGGTTTTCGATAGTTTAAGAGAATGTTTAAAAATGTTGATTATGCAAATGATAGTCAATTTTTTTGGAGTATAATTATTTTTTAAAATATGCAGGTAATTACTCATGAATTAATATATTTTTTTCTCATATTTTGAGCAATAAAATTCATTCAATCTCGTAACATTTTAAAAGTTATTTCACAACATCAATCAACTATAAGCAATAAGCTACGACTGATCAATCATAAACTTTTAGCCATCGGCCACAACAAACAAGCGTTTACAAGCTGATTACGACAGTTATTATATAGAACATGTGTGGTAAAGTGTTTTAAATAAAAATATAAGTTTGAGAACATAAAAATTATTTAACTTTTAAGAGTTATTATTTGAATTGTATCTTATGTTAAACATAAGACAAATAGTACTCTGTATTGTCTTCCACTACTCCAATCCAATTCAGCTATGTAGCCCTGCTCCACAATCCCACAAATAGTTGTATGAACAAAGACGGAGAGAGTATAGTACTGAGGAGAATAGGGCAATAAAGTTGTAAGAATTGCACACTAGCCCCTATAGATTTTTATAATTAAAAAAGTGATGTTAACTTTTACACCCTAACTTTTGAACTAAATTTCTCAAGTAAAATTAAAGTTAGAAAGAAAGTTTATAAATATCTAATTAAAAATACAGTTGTCAACGAATGATTGAATGTTGTGTTTGTAGATCTCACTATTTATTAATTTAATATCCAATTATTTATTGTCAATTTTATTAGATTTTGTAAACTTTCTTTGTAACTCTATCATTGCTCAATTTCTATATTTCCTTTATTCTTCCAATTAAAATAAACTAAAACTACACTCTCCGTCTCAAAAGTGTTTTGTATTCAATTTTTGTTTGTCCCAAAATGTGTTCGCAATGTGTTTTAAATAAGAATACAAGTCGAGAACATAAAGGCTATTTAATTTTTAAGAGTTATATATTTGAATTTGATCTTATGATTAAAATACAAATTACATTTTACATCATTATAGTTTTTCATGTCTTAGCATTACTATATATATTAATATATGAATTGGTCTTATGAAAAATATGTCTCTCATAGTGATTAGGATAAACGTGTTTTCAAATGCGTTGTGATATTTTTGTAAAAAAGTGAAACTTCATGCGCGGTGACATTTTTTGTAAATAAACAAGACTTTGCGTGCGCGAAACTCAAAAACCATACAATTGATAGTCAAAACCAATACAACTGCGCTGGTGTTAAAATTCATTAAGAATGACGTTTAGCAAACACTTAAACGAGCGATAATAAAACACATGAATTGACATAACAAAATATTTGCACCGGCACAGCAGCCAGTTAGAGTGATAAAGAGTGTTAGTGCATTTTAAAATTGTCATTGCATGTGTTTAAGCACCCGAAGTTAATTATTCAATTGGGCCCCTCATTTTTAGGTCACAACACAATGCACATTTAACTTAAAAAAATTTACTCCTTCCATCTCATTTGAAAAGGCACAAAATAGATTTTGCACGGGAATCAAAGAAAGTGTATTGTGAAGCAAGTGTTGTATGAAAAGTGAGGTAGAAGATGAATTTATTAATTCTTTAACTAAAAATTACAAGAACTTAATTTAAAAGATGTATAAATCCAAGTTATTAATCAAAATGAAAATCAAGATTAAGATTATAGTGATTTAGATATACATGAATTAGAAAATTATTTCACAACACAATTAGAAATTAATAAATTAGGAACTCAAAAATTACAAATTCCCCAAGCTACTAGTAGATATTATTATCCTAGATGGCATGACAACAGAATATCAAATATTAAATTATATGCATAGAATGATTATGTATTCTACGACTTGTAAAATAAATGAGAATTCTGATATTAATATAGCAAAATTAATATCTACTGGATTTATAGGACAACTCAAAGGATGGTGGGATAATATTCTCACACAACAACAACAATTTGATATATTAAATGCTACTAAAATTATTAATAATATAGATACAAGAACACAATAAACAACAAGCACTTCTCAAGAGAATGCAGTTTACACACTAATTAAAGTAATCCTTAAGCATTTCATAGGACAACTCCTCCAAATGATGGATAAAGGAAAAGAACTTCTAATGAATTTAAGATGTCCACCATTAACTCATTTTAGATGATATAAAGATATATTCCTTGCAAAAATAACACTAAGAAATATGCTAATGCATCATTTTGGAAAGAAATATTTATTTCAGGATTACCTCCTTCATTTGCAGAAAAAGTAAAAGCCAAATAAGAAATAAACATAAAAATAATATTCCTTATGATAAATATACATATGGAGAATTATTTGTTGAATGTACAGCAGAAGGATTAGCTCTTTGTAATTATTCAAATCTTAAAGCACAACTCCGTAAACAAGGTCTAACTAGTCATAAAGAATTAGGAGAATTTTGTCACCAATTCGCATATAAAATTTCTCAAACCAAAATATCTAGGCCCATAAAGAAATTTCGAAAAATGTTTCAACCTAAAAAGAAAATGTAATAAATACAAAAAATAAAGTCAAAAGAAACACCAAATCATTCTAACGCTTCTAATAAAGTAGCTAGAAAAAAAAATCCTAAAATAAAATCAAAAAATGATATTGTTTGTTACAAGTGTGAAAAAATTGGTCACTATGCAATTAAATGTTGGGTAAAAAAGAAGATACGAGAATTGAATATTAGTGAGGATCTAAAGAAGGATTATGTCAGATATTATTAAAATCAGAAGAAGAGAATACTGAAGACTCTTCTAGTGATATTGAAAATGAAATGATGAATATTAACTCTTATGATGAAACAAGTTCAGAAAATTCATCAAATGGATGTAATGGAAATTGTGGATATTGTAATAGTGAAATAGATTATTATAAATCAATTTTACAGATGAATGGCTTAACTATAAATACTTTAACTAAAAGTCAAATTTTTATGTTAGATTTTATAGATAAATTCGAAGACCCAGAAGAAAAAAGAAAAATATTAGAAAACTTTTTAGAAAACTTTGAAAAACAATCAGAGACAGATCCATTGAAATGAACTCAATTAAATTATTCATTAAAAGAAGTAATATCAAGATTTGAAAATACATCATCATGAGAACCAACCATAAAAGAATTAAAGCAAGAAATAAATCAATTGAAAATAGAAATAAAAGAATTAAAAAATAAAATTGAAAATATAGAAAAAGATAAAATATTAACTAAAATATCAGAAGTTAGTCAATCAAAAAATAACATAAGTATTGAGCAATCAATTGCTACTTCGACAAATATTGAGAATAAATAAGAGCAATATTTATGTCTTATAGACACAGTAACATATCAAAAATGGTATGTATATGTAACACTAGTAATAGATGAATAATTTAATATTCAGACAATTGCATTAATAGATAGTGGAGCAGATATAAATTGTTTAAAAGAAGGATTAATACCTACTAAATATTGTAAAAAAAAAAAACTAAATTTCAAAAACGGCTTAACAACAACCTCTTTTGGATCAAAAATGATGATAAACCACAAATTACCTAGTGCTCATACTTGTAATGATGGAATTTACATTAAAACACCATTCTATATAATAAAAGGATTGACACAATTTATAATACTAGGAATACTTTTTCTTTCATTAATTCAATCTATTGATAGAATAGATTCTACTGAAATATATTCAACATTAAATAAAACAAATTAATTTTAGATTTATCATGAATCCTCAAACTAAAGCGATAAATGAATTAAAAATATTCAAAGAAAAATAATTAATTTTCTTACAAAAAGATATAAAAATCACAAACATAAATTATCAATTACAAAATTCAAAATTCAAAATTCAAAATTCAAAAAGAAAATTGAATCCATTAAAAGTAAAATGAAAAATGAAATTTGTAGTGAATTATCAACAACTTTTTTGGCAAAGAATGAAACATGTTGTAAAATTACCTTATGAAAATGATTTTGATGAGAAGAAAATTACGACAAAAGCCAGAGCTATTCAAATGAATAAAGAATTAGAGGAATGCTGTGAAAAAGAAATCCAAAGATTATTATAAAAATAACTTACTAGGAAAATTCAATGTCCTTGGAGTTGTTCAGATTTCTATGTGAATAAAAATGCTGAAAAAGAGAGGAGAGTCTCTAGATTAGTAATAAATTATAAACCACTCCATAAAATTTTAAAATGGATAAGATATCTAATTCCTAATAAAAAGATTTATTAAATAGATTAAATGAAACTTATATTTATTCCAAATTTTACTTAAAGTAAGCATATTGGCAAATCTAAATAGCATAAGAAGATAAATATATGACTACTTTCACAGTACCCTTTGGGCATTTGAATGGAATGTAATGCCTTTCGGACTTAAAAAGACTCCATCAGAATTTCAAAATATTATGAATAATATATTCTACCCATATTCAGAATTTATTATTGTTTATATTGACGACATCCTAGTATTTTCAAAAAACATTGACCAACATTTTAAAAACTTACAAATATTTTTTCATATGGTTAAACATAATGATTTAGTAATTTCTGAAATGAAAATGCAATTAAAAATAAGATTTCTTGGCCACGAAATAGAAATGGTCTTTTTTACCAATTAATAGATCAATTGAATTTGCTTTGAAATTCATATGAAATTAGAGATAAAAAACAATTGCAAAGATTTCTAGAAAGCTTAAGTGTGTGTATATATATATATATATATATATATATATATATATATATATATATATATATATATATACTCCCTCCGGCCCGGAACAATCTTCACACTTTCCCTTTTGGGCGTCCCAAAACTTACTTCACACATTTAAAACTTACCTAAAATGGAAAGGAATCTTTACTATTCCCTCCACTCATTATTTCTCCTACATTATTTTAATACTCACAACACCATTATAATTTACTATTCTCTCCACTCATTCTCTCTCCTATTTTATTTTCACACTCACAACACTTTCAATATAATACTCCCTCCTTAAAACATGTGCAAACAGTGTATGTGAACATTGTTCTGGGACGGAGGGAGTATATATACACACACACACACACACACACACACACACACACACACACACACACACACACACATATATATATATATATATATATATATATATATATATATATATATATATATACTCCCTCCGTCCCACTTCAATAGATACTTATTTTCTTTTTGGTCCGTCCCACACCAATTGATACTTACCCAAAATGGAAAGAAATCTTCACTATTTATCCCACTCATTCTCTCTCCTATTTTACTTTTTCACTTACAACATTTTCTCTCCTAACTATTTCTCCCACTCATTCTCTCTCCTATTTTACTTTTACACTCACAACATTCCCTCTCCACTTTTTCTCTCTCTTACCTTTCCTTAATATGTGTGCCCTTTTTTTTTGTATCCATTGCTATGGGACGGAGGGAGTATATATATATATATATATATATATATATATATATATATATATATATATATATATATATATATATATATATATATATATATATATATTAAAGGTTGATGAAGAGAGCTATAGCTATGCCATGTGGACAAATTTTTGTTAAAATTCTCATTTGTGAAGACACATCACTATATACTCCCCCCGTTCCAATAATAAGTTCACCATTTTGATCTCGGCACACAAATTAAGGATGGAGAAAATGTTGTGAGTGTAATAGTAAAATAGGAGAGAGAATGAGTGGAGGAAATAGTAAATTTGAAAAGTGTTGTGAGTGTAATAGTGAAATAGGAAAGAGAATGAGTGGAGAAAATAGTAAAGATTCTTTGCCAAAAAAAAAGGTGAAGCTTCTAACGGGACGCCATTTTAAGTATTGGTGAAGTTATTAATGGGACAGAGGGAGTACATATTAATGTGACTTTTCATATCTTTTGTTATTAGTTATTATATTAGATAAGTTATATTAGTAGAATAGTAATGATTACTATAATAATAGTTAACTATAATTAGTTAATAGTATTACCATTAAATAATAATAAACAATACTCCCTCCGTCCCAATAAAAGCTTTACTAATTATCCAAAAGGGCGTCCCGTTAGAAGCTTCACCTTTTCTTTTTTGGCAAAGAATCTTTACTATTTCCTCCACTCATTCTCTCTCCTACATTATTTTAATACTCACAACACCATTATAATTTACTATTCCCTCCAGTAATTCTCTCTCCTATTTTCAAATTACACTCACAACATTTTTTTTCCCTCCCATTTTCATAATTTGCGTGCCCACCCAAAAGGGTGAAGCACTTATTGGGACGGAGGGAGTATTACTAATAAATAATAGGTACTATATTAGAGAAATCATAGTAGTAGAAAACTAATACTCCCTCCATTCCAATAATCCAATAATAAGTTCACCACTTTGGTCTCGGCATGCAAATTAAGAAAATTGGTGAGTGGAGAAAATGTTGTGAGTGTAATAGTAAAATAGGAGAGAGAATGAGTGAAGAAAATAGTAAATTTGAAAAATGTTATGAGTGTAATAGTAAAATAGGAGAGAGAATGAGTTAGTGGAATAGTAAAGATTCTTTGCCATTTTAGAAAAGGTGAAGCTTTAAACGGGACACCTGTTTTGGCAAAAAGTGAAGTTATTAATGGGACGGAGGGAGTAGTTATTATAATAGTTACATTTGATTACCTTATAGTATTAAGAGTTAAGTATATATTTAGTCCCTGAAGCTTAGCGTTTTTTACGATTTCGTCCCTATCATATTTTTGTGAACGTTTATATCTTTGACCTACCTATATAATTTTCCAGTTAATCCTTCCGTCTACTTTTCGTCAATTTTTCCGTTAACTTTGTTGAGGTGGCAGTAATGGGGGTTGAAACCGTAAAATCTTAAACTCTAAACCCTAAAAAATAAATTTTAAAATTTCAAAACACCCCTCTCTTCCTTTAAAACCTAAATCAGTTTACATAATAAATAAAAAAGAAGAAATAAAAATCAAACTTTGTTTTTTTTTTTTTTGGTCTTTGACAAAAAAGGGCTAATAATAATAATAATAATATTAATAATAATAAAATAATAATAATAATAATAATAATAATAATAAAAATAATAATAATAAAAAAATTAATAACAATAAAAAAATTAATAATAATAATAAAAAAAACATTGTTTTTTTAACAACCCCATCATCACCATTCCATTACCACCATTGAACCACCCATCACCACCATTCAACAACCCCATCATCACCATTCCACACCCCCATCTCTACCATCCATACACAACCCAACTCCATACAATACCCAATAGTTCCATGAAATTCATAAAATTGAAAACCAAAATTGGCACAAGCGCACACAACACACACGGACGCATAATCACACACACGAATTGAAGAATTTCGGGATTTCAAAATGTTTGAAGGGGTTTCTCTCAATTTTTTTTTTGAAGGGGATGTAAACCTAGAACGGGCTGAACCGGCAATGGCGCTGGAGATGGCGGATCTAATCGTGGAAAGCGAGGAATCGGCGTCCTTAACGGAGGATAGCTGAGAGAGGAGGTATTGGTGGCGAGAGAGGACTTGAGAACGCAGTTGTTTCTCGAGGAGACGAATGCCGTCTTGGAGCTTCTCGGCACGGGCAGCGGTGGAGGAGAAGTGGGTGGATTCGAAGTAGGAGGAGAGGAATGCGGAGAAAATTGGGTTGGAGGCGAAGGAATCAAGTGGGGTTGATGATGAAGAGGGGGAAGTGGATGTGGACGAAGTTAGTAAGGAGATGATGGGTTGATGGTGGTGGTTTTCTGTCTTTGAAGGTGGAGAGGCGTTGAAGAGGGATGGATGAGGGAAGGAGATGGAAGTAGGAGGGGGAGGGTTTGCTACGGGATGATGAAGAAATGAATGTGGGGTGGGGGTTGAATCTGGACCACATTTCTTCTTCTTTTTATTATTATTATTGAACATACCAAAAGTAGCGAGTTGGGCCAAGCGAGTAAAGCCCAATCACGGGAAGCCGTGGCCTCCACATTCTTAATGAGCCTGGCCCAATCACCATAAGGCCCAAGGCCCAGCAACTGGATCAGTAAGCTCATTGTCCGACCTCCAAGATCCCGACCTAGTTTGGTCCGACTCTACGATCCATACACTAATTCGGGTACGATCCAGCTCTACCCATCAGTCAGGTCGACCTAACCTCAAATGGCGACCTCGACCTAATAATCAAGCATCGACCTAACTGATACAGACGCACGTGCTTCAAATCTTTACGTAACCGGTTCCCTACAATTCAGGAGCCACTCCAGGACACGTTCCCATAACATGTAACTGTCCCATGAATCACAGAGCTCATGTAGCCCCACCAAAAATAACCACACTCATCAACTATAAATACATCATCTCTATCACGGTTATAAGGTAACTGCTATTTTGTTATTCGGATATCATTTATTCAATACACATTTTTGCTCTCCAAATTCAAGTACTTACTCTCACGCCCGAGGGTCTAAGCCGGAGACACATCCGGCTAGTCGTGGGTTCTGATTTCAGGTCAAGGAGCTAGGTGATCAGTCCTGCCACGTGGAGGAAGATTGATAAGCACATTTCCCGCGGCATCAGTTTGGTTCCATTGCCGGGAAGTCGTGCATAGCTTGACCTCGAAGTTCTTTTCCAATCCACAACCATGGTAACCCGGACGGACATGTTACTGAGGCTTCAGATGAATTCAACGAAGTGAATGCCAACACCAACGCTAATACCAATACAAACGCTGATTTGCCTCCCCCTCCCCCTCCTCTAAATCAGCACGCTAGGGAAACTCGATCTAACAGTGTTGCTGACGGCAGAGGATTGCCATATAGGAGGAGAGATAAGCGACCCATGGAGGGGCAAGGAGCTCCGCCTCCACCAAAGCGTCCAACTGGACAGATGAATGCTGGAAACAGGGCAGGTCCCTCATTCAACCCATTGAGCAGAAAAGAAATGCTGATGGAGCGGGCTCAAATTTTGGCCGAGCTATTGGCAATAGAGGAGGCAGAACAGGCTGATAGGAGGTCTGAGAGGGTGGCTCCCTCTCAAGTTTCAAACAGGGAGCATGCTAGGAGTGCTCGGCCAAAGGAGACTGTGGGACAGAATGTTGACCAAAGGATGGTTGTGCGGCCTCAATCGCCTATCCATGTCCCAAGTGACGATCTGAGGGCCAGTCTCAACAGAAATAGAGAGCAAGAGGCTCAGTCCGACTTGAGGACACGGTTAGAAGCTAGTCAGAACTTGAGGAGATCTCCAGCAAGGACGCAGAGGTCACAGTCCCACAGGGATAGAAATGGGCGCAGGTCGCCTATAAGGGATGACAGGCGCAGGTCGCCATTCGGAAATGGTAGGCGCAGGTCGCCCATAAAGGAGGATAGGCGCAGGTCACCGACTAGGTCAGTTAGGTCGCCCTCTCACCGAGACAGAAGGAGCAGACAAGTGACTCCCCCTATGAGTGAGAGGCAGAGATCTAATGATGTTCCTCCAGATAAGGACGACAACCCAGATGCTAGGGAATGGCTGGTATGGAAGAGAAAGTTCGAGCAATGGGAGGCTGAAAAGAAAAATGATACTGGAAAGGTCGAACGAATTGATTTTGCTCTTCGACCCCTGATGGATGTGTATTTACCCATCCAAATGATGCACTTTTAGGCTTTCATTGTGTTTGATTCCCGAGTTTTATGTATATTTTATATGGTTTGTGAGTATTTAGTGAGTACAGGGTATAAAGAGAAAAAGGTGTATTTTATGGCTAAAAAGTGCGAGTAAAGTTGGAGTAGAGCGGAGCAGGAAAATAGTGAATCAAGTTAGAGCTCTAGAATCTGCATTCCAGCGCGGTCGCGCTCAACACCAGGGCGGCCGCGCTCAAGTGAAGAAAATCAGGCCAAACTCTCGGCCACTCACAGCGGACACGCCAATCTTCAGGGCGGCGCGCTCAAGCGAAGATAATGAAGCCAAATTCCCTGCCAACTAGCGCGGGCGCGCCATCCACCAGGGCGGCCGCGCTTAGCCCGTTTCCAGCAACAGTTTTGACGTCTTAATGAAGGGCATTCTCGACTTTTCCTAGCTTTTGTCTACAGATTTTGCCCTATTCTCTATATATTTCACAGCCTACTTTTAGTTTTATGAGGAGATATTTTTGGATGCTTATGCTTTTCTTTAACAACTCTTGGAGAGAGACAAAGAATTCATCATATTCCAGGTTTTTATTGTAAATTATGAGTAGCTAATTTCTTAGATTTGTAGATTGGTTTGATCTTCACCGGATTTCTATGCAATGAAGTTTTAATTCGTTCAATTTGATTCCTTCTAGTTCAAATAATAGTTTGCAATTCCATGTTCTGTGATTTGAGATGTATGTTAAGATACGAACTCATCTTTGAATAATTGGGTATTTGTCGAGCCATTAATTTGGGCGATTTATACATAGACCATTACTTGTTGAATAACTTGGTCTGTGCCGTAATAGAATCGGATCAACGTTAGATTCTTTTATTCTTATGTGCTTAATGTATTCTTGGCATATTGTGGTACCGTAATAGAATCCATAATATTAAGAGAGTATTTGGGATTGTAATCCGGCCACCTAACCGTGCCGATCCTAGCTAAAGTGAATGAATCCTAGAAGTTGAGTTGATGTTTTATAAGTAAAATTCTGCATAGAATGATGGTAAAGTGAAATCCAATCTACGAATCTCTGCTCATAATCTGTTTTCTAGTTTAGTTAGTTTTTGTTATTTGTTTTATGCTTTTAGTTTTAAATCAAATCTATAAACTTTGGTTACTAAATTCACTGCTCTTACTTTATTTGTTTACCAACGAGTCTCTGTGAATTCGACCCCTGCTCGTGCATACTGCTACACCGGTAGTGAGTACACTTGCTCGGTATTTTTATTACAAGAGGGAGATTTCCTCCATCATATTTTTGGCGCCGTTGCCGGGGACTTGTTGCAAGTAAACAAGTAGGTTAGGTAGTGAATGCAAGGTCGTCGTTCTGTGAAGCCTACATTGGTGCCATTGAACGACAACATAAACAGACTTAATAAAGGTAATGCCACTAAGCTTCTTGAGGAAGTAATTGAGGGCGATCCCCTCTTTAATCCCCTTTTCTCAGATTTTGACACCGAATCAGAACCCTCCACCACCGAGGTAGAGGAAGAGAAAGCCGAGATGGCAGAACCACCAGCACAAACTATGAATGATTTCCTTAGACCTCGGGTAGACACATCTACCTCTTGCATAGTGCTGTCCGATGCAGCCAAAAATTTAGAGGTCAAAGGACAATACTTTGCCATGTTGCCAAGCTTTCAAGGATTGCCTGGTGAGGATGCACTCACGTTCCTTAAAGAGTATATTATTGTTGTTGCTCAATTTTTGTTAAGACAAGGAGTGACTGAGGAGCAAATTAGACTGAAGTGTTTTCCTTACACCCTTTAGGGAGTGGCTAAAACATGGTTAATGATGCTTGCACCGAGCATCATCAGTACTTGGGTAGAGTTACAAGATGTATTCCTTAAAAGATATTACCCACATCATCTTTTGGCTGGGTTTAGACAGAAATTGATGACATTTTCCCAAGATGTGGGGGAGCCCTTTCATGAGGCATGGGAAAGATTTAATACAATGTTAATACAATGTCCCCAACACAATTTCACACTACCCTCACTGAACCAAGCCTTTTATGATGGCTTGAATGACAATGGTCAATCAATGGTTGACAATGCTGCTAGAGGCTCGATAGGAGCCAAGACCCCGGATGAGACTAAAGCTTTATACGAGATGTTGAGTGCTAATTCTCAACAAAAGAGTTCGAGGGGTAAAACAAGGGGGGTATTGGATTTGACTGCTACTGATAATCTTTCCAAGCAAATTGCAGTCTTGAGTAGTAAGTTTGATAAATTGACTGCTTGTGGCACTTCTACTGGTGCCAATGTTATTACTGATTATTGTGCAAATTGTGGTTTATCATCTCATGTGACTAATATGTGTCCAAGTGCAGCAAACTTCTTTTATAATCCTGAACAGGCACATGCGTTCAATGGATATGTACCAAGACCACCACCCAAGGCAACCCATATGGTAACTACAATCCATGGGGTGGCCATCAGAATCAGCAAGTAAAACCTCTTCATGCGCCACCACCTGGACAACATGGTAGGGAGCCTAGGGAGCTGGCAGTTCAGCAGTTAAGGATGGAGGTGCAACAAAGTAATAGAAATACAGAAGCTGCGTTTGAAAAGATGGGCACACAAGTATAGAAACTTGTGAAGGTTGCCCAAGAGTTGATGAAATAGAAAAACACACCTGAGCAAGCAAAGTCAATCACAACAGTGTGGGATGAAAGTGAGGAAATTGAGGAGGTATTTCTATCTTCTCTTGATAATATTGATTGTTGTGATAATAATGATGATGTTAATGAGGATGAAAAGGTTAAATATGTTCAAAAAGACCCCGGATGCTTCACTATCCCAATTTCTCTAGGGGTCATAATTTTAAAGGATTGTTGGATCTTGGGGCAAGTGTCAATGTGATTCCCTTTCACATTTTTAGAAGTTTGGGGGTATGTGAGTTGAAACCACCCATGAGAGACTTGCAATTGGCGGATCTCTCAATCAAAAGACCTTTAGGGGTTATTGAAGGGGTGTTAGTTAAAATTGATAAAATCATTATCCCCATTGATTTTTATGTGATGTGCATGGAGGGATCAAGTGAGGATCAACTGAAAACTCCCATTCTGCTTGGGAGGCCATTTATGTTTGACACTAAGGCCACCATTGATGTGTGTCAAGGGGTGGTGTCCTTGAGAGGTATGGGGGAAGAATGCAAGTTTTGTATGCTTAAAAATGATAAGAACCCCCCCCCCCAAAGATGGTTTTTTAGGAGCCATAACCGATTTTCCAATTTTTAAAGATGATGTGAATGGATGTGAGAAAAGTGGGGATAATGCGGATGTCTGTCTTTTGGCTAGTAACATTAAGGCCGACCAATACTCTAGGAGTAACGGGTCGTATCACTCCCCACACGACTCCCATAAAGAGTCGATTCCATCACGTCTACCACAAGGGCCTTCAAAACGTAAAGTTAGTGAGGAGAGTTATAGTGATTTATCTGATTTTATATTTGCTACGATTTTTGTTCACGATAACTCTCTTGATCTTGGTTGTGAGAATGGTGTTTTGCAGGCTGCGGAAAAGATTGAGTTTGGGGGTGGAAACCCCAATAAAAAGAAAAGAAAGAGGGGTAAGCACAAGCAAAAAGATTCAAAAATAAATGTGGCTTTACCCCTAGAGCTGAATTGGAAAGAGAAGGGCGTTTGTGCCCGTGAGGAAAAGAGATGGTCCAAAGGCCGCAAAGCTAAGGCCAAGTAAGCTTGGGACCATAGTCGGGCTAACGAATTTTAACCAAATGCGTTGCTTGGGAGGCAACCCAATGAGGTATGTTCTATTTTTATGTAATTACTGTTTAGTCGTGTCATGTCGTCCGTTGAGCCCAAAGCACGCTTTTGTTCTCTTTGCTATGAGGACATAGCATGTTTTGAGTTTGGGGGTAGACATCTCTCCGAGTTTGTGGGTTTATAGGGGAGTGTATATAGTGTCACCCTCTAAAAAAATAAAAAAAAATAAATTTTTTTTTTGTTCTGTTCATAGTTGGGATGTTGGCCAAAGTCTGTGAAGATTAGAGTGTGCGTTAATTTTAAAATCACATGTGCTATTATTAGTGTGGTGATTGGGATTGCATTGAAACATATAAATTATGATTGCACCACCTCTCACGTCCGTATCATATTCTTGGTCATTGTCAACAACTTAGGTGCCTTTTATGGAATCACTTTGTGTATTCTCGGGGTCCCTAGAACATGTTTGCATGATTGTCAATAACACGTCAATAGGTTACTTGATATATATGGCTATTATTTGAATCCTTTTTTTGTGAACCTTAAACTTTCTCGTCACTTATATAAAATTTTCCGTTAGAACCCCTTTTGAGCTTGAAAAAGAATGGAATTTCTCACAAAGTGAGAGGTTATCTTTTACCACCATTCGCCTTTATTTGTACCCTCATTATCCCACCCTTTTAACTTATACACTATTTTCGCACCTTTTCAAGAAAGTGAAACTAGGGAAAGAATTGGGATATTTTGGGGGATGTTTTGAAAATCAAAGAATTGAGTGGAAATTGGTCATGAAAAGAAAGAAAAGGGTCATGTTATGTAATGAAAAGAGGGGCTTGAGCAAAATATTAAATGCACATTTTCTGTGATATATTTGTGCAAAGCAAAATAAAAAAAAAATTAAATTAAATTAAAAAAAATTAAAAAAAAATTGAAGCCTTGCCCTCTCTAATGTTAAAGTGAAAATTATGTTTCAAGGTGACCAAAGAAAGTAATGGAATGTGCTCAACCCCATGTCAATTTATGAAAAAGTTTTAGTTTGTGGGTTGGCACATTGGGAAGTAATAAGGGTGAGCGGAGGAATTAACATCAAAGTGAGGATGTATTGTTAAAAGAAGACTTTCTAGTTTCACTTTCTTATTTTCGTATGTCCTTACCTTCATTTGTAATCATGAACCTAGCCCTCGCGAATTGTCGCACTTAACTTTTAAGCCATATTATTCTTTCAATATCGAGTAACCGGATTGACAATCGTGTAAATATGCATATGAGTGTCCTTTTTGGGTTGTACTGTCTATGACATATTGATTTAGAGCATCGATTAGTGAATCCATAAACAATCTTAGGTTGTTGGCAGTGACCTCCCATAATTCATTCATCATTCATGCCGCGGTGGAAAATTGTGAGTTTTATGCTTCAATGTGATTGTAATCCCATTACTGTGGTGGCACTTGTTGATTATGTGTGTCGGTGAGAATCTGAGACTGGTATGGCCAATGACTCATCTGTGATAGAACATCCCAAAAATAATTATTTTATTTTAATGTTTTATTATTAGTATTTAGAGTAGCTTTATTTTACTTCTTTTAGTTTTGTTTTACTCGGGACGAGCAAAAGGTTAGTTTGTGGGTTTTTGATGGATGTGTATTTACCCATCCAAAAGATGCACTTTTAGGCTTTCTTTGTGTTTGATTCCCGAGTTTTATGTATATTTGATATGGTTTGTGAGTATTTAGTGAGTACAGGGTATAAAGAGAAAAGGTGTATTTTATGGCTAAAAAGTGCGAGGAGTAAAGTTGGAGTGGAGCGGAGCAGGAAAATAGTGAATCAAGTTAGAGCTCCAGAATCTGCATTCCAGCGCGGTCGCGCTCAACACCAGGGCGGCCGCGCTCAAGTGAAGAAAATCAGTTCAAACTCTCGGCCATTCACAGCGGACGCGCCAATCTTCAGGGCGGCCGCGCTCAAGCGAAGATAATGAAGCCAAATTCCCTGCCAACTAGCGCAGGCGCGCCATCCACCAGGGCGGCCGTGCTTAGCCCGTTTTCAGCAACATTTTTGACGTCTTAATGAAGGGCATTCTCGACTTTTCCTAGCTTTTGTCTACAGATTTTGCCCTATTCTCTATATATTTCACAGCCTACTTTTAGTTTTATGAGGAGATATTTTTGGATGCTTATGCTTTTCTTTAACAACTCTTGGAGAGAGACGAAGAATTCATCATATTCCAGGTTTTTATTGTAAATTATGAGTAGCTAATTTCTTAGATTTGTAGATTGGTTTGATCTTCATCGGATTTCTATGCAATGAAGTTTTAATTCGTTCAATTTGATTCCTTCTAGTTCAAATAATAGTTTGCAATTCCATGTTCTGTGATTTGAGATGTATGTTAAGATACGAACTCATCTTTGAATAATTGGGTATTTGTCGAGCCATTAATTTGGGCAATTTATACATAGACCACTACTTGTTGAATAACTTGGTCTGTGCCGTAATAGAATCGGATCAACGTTAGATTCTTTTATTCTTATGTGCTTAATGTATTCTTGGCCTATTGTGGTACCGTAATAGAATCCATAATATTAAGAGAGTATTTGGGATTGTAATCCGGCCACCTAACCGTGCCGATCCTAGTTAAAGTGAATGAATCCTAGAAGTTGAGTTGATGTTTTATAAGTAAAATTCTGCATAGAATGATGGTAAAGTGAAATCCAATCTACGAATCTCTGCTCATAATCTGTTTTCTAGTTTAGTTAGTTTTTGTTATTTGTTTTATGCTTTTAGTTTTAAATCAAATCTATAAACTTTGGTTACTAAATTCACTGCTTTTACTTTATTTGTTTACCAACGAGTCTCTGTGGATTCGACCCCTGCTCGTGCATACTGCCACACCGGTAGTGAGTACACTTGCTCGGTATTTTTATTACAAGAGGGAGATTTCCTCCATCAAGTTTTTGGCAAAAACTTGATGGAGGAAATCTCCCTCTTGTAATAAAAATACCGAGCAAGTGTACTCACTACCGGTGTGGCAGTATGCACGAGCAGGGGTCGAATCCACAGAGACTCGTTGGTAAACAAATAAAGTAAAAGCAGTGAATTTAGTAACCACAATTTATAGATTTGATTTAGAACTAAAAGCATAAAATAAATAACACAAACTACTAAACGAGAAAACAGATTATGAGCAGAGATTCGTAGATTGAATTTCACTTTACCATCATTCTATGCAGAATTTTACTTATAAAACATCAACTCAACTTCTAGGGTTCATTCACTTTAGCTAGGATCGACACGGTTAGGTGGCCGGATTACAATCCTAAATACTCTCTTAATATTGTAGTTTTTATTACGGTACCACAATATGCCAAGAATACATTAAGCACATAAGAATTAAAGAATCTAACGTTGATCCGATTCTATTAAGGCACAGACCAAGTTATTCAACAAGTAGTGGTCTATGTATAAATCGCCCAAATTAATGGCTCGACAAATACCTAATTATTCAAAGATGAGTTCGTATCTTAACATACATCTCAAATCACAGAACATGGAATTGCAAACTATTATTTGAACTAGAAGGAATCAAATAGAAAGAATTAAAACATCATTGCATAGAAATCCGGTGAAGATCAAACCAATCTACAAATCTAAGAAATTAGCTACTCATAATTCACAATACTTTGCCATGTTGTCAAGCTTTCAAGGATTGCCTGGTGAGGATGCACTCACGTTCCTTAAAGAGTATATTATTGTTGTTGCTCAATTTTTGTTAAGACAGGGAGTGACTGAGGAGCAAATTAGACTGAAGTGTTTTCGTTACACCCTTAAGGGAGTGGCTAAAACATGGTTAATGATGCTTGCACCGAGCAGCATCAGTACTTGGGTAGAGTTACAAGATGTGTTCCTTAAAAGATATTACCCACATCATCTTTTGGCTGGGTTTAGACAGAAATTGATGACATTTTCCCAAGATGTGGGGGAGCCCTTTCATGAGGCATGGGAAAGATTTAATACAATGTTAATACAATGTCCCCAACATAATTTCACACTACCCTCACTGAACCAAGCCTTTTATGATGGCTTGAACGAAAATGGTCAATCAATAGTTGACAATGCTGCTGGAGGCTCGACAGGAGCCAAGACCCCGGACGAGACTAAAGCTTTATACGAGATGTTGAGTGCTAATTCTCAACAAAAGAGTTCGAGGGGTAAAACAAGGGGGGTATTGGATTTGACTGCTACTGATAATCTTTCCAAGCAAATTGCAGTCTTGAGTAGTAAGTTTGATAAATTGACTGCTTGTGGCACTACTGCTGGTGCCAATGTTATTACTGATTATTGTGAAAATTGTGGTTTATCATCTCATGTGACTAATATGTGTCCAAGTGCAGCAAATTTCTTTTATAATCCTGAACAGGCACATGCGTTCAATGGATATGTACCAAGACCACCACCCCAAGGCAACCCATATGGTAACTACAATCCATGGGGTGGCCATCAGAATCAGCAAGCAAAACCTCTTCATGCGCCACCACCTGGATAACATGGTAGGGAGCCTTGGGAGCTAGCAGTTCAGCAGTTAAGGATAGAGGTGCAACAAAGTAATAGAAATACAGAAGCTGCGTTTGAAAAGATGGGCACACAAGTAGAGCAACTTGTGAAGGTTGCCCAAGAGTTGATGAAAGAGAAAAACCCACCCGAGCAAGCAAAGTCAATCACAACAGTGTGGGATGAAAGTGAGGAAATTGAGGAGGTATTTCTATCTTCTCTTGATAATATTGATTGTTGTGATAATAATGATGATGTTAATGAGGATGAAAAGGTTAAACATGTTCAAAAAGACCTCGGGTGCTTCACTATCCCAATTTCTCTAGGGGTCAAAATTTTAAAGGATTGTTGGATAATGGGGCAAGCGTCAATGTGATGCCCTTTCACGTTTTTAGAAGTTTGGGGGTATGTGAGTTGAAACCACCCATGAGAGACTTGCAATTGGCGGATCTCTCAATCAAAATACCTTTAGGGGTTATTGAAGGGGTGTTAGTTAAAATTGATAAAATCATTATCCCCATTGATTTTTATGTGATGTGCATGGAGGGATCAAGTGAGGATCAACTGAAAACTCCCATTCTGCTTGGGAGGCCATTTATGTTTGACACTAAGGCCACCATTGATATGTGTCAAGGGGTGGTGTCCTTGAGAGGTATGGGGGAAGAATGCAAGTTTTGTATGCTTAAAAATGATAAGAAACCCCCCCAAAGATGGTTTTGTAGGAGCCATAACAGATTTTCCAATTTTTAAAGATGATGTGAATGGATGTGAGAAAAGTGGGGATAATGCGGACGTCTGTCTTTTGGCTAGTAACATTAAGGCCGACCAATACTCTAGGAGTAACAGGTCGTATCACTTCCCACACGACTCCAATAAAGAGTCGATTCCATCACATCTACCCCAAGGGCCTTCAAGACGTAAAGTTAGTGAGGAGAGTTATAGTGATTTATCTGATTCTATATTGGCTACTATTTTTGTTCACGATAACTCTCTTGATCTTGGTTGTGAGGATGGTGTTTCGCAGGTTGCGGAAAAGATTGAGTTTGGGGGTAGAAACCCCAATAAAAGGAAAAGAAAGAGGGGTAAGCACAAGCATAAAGTTGTAAAAATAAATTTGGCTTTACCCCTACTTGTTAACAATGGAGAGCTGAATTGGAGAGAGAAGGGCGTTTGTGGCCGTGAGGAGAAGAGATGGTCCAAAGGCCACAAAGCTAAGGCCAAGTAAGCTTGGGACCATAGTCGGGCTAACGACTTTAAACAAATGCGCTGCTTGGGAGGCAACCCAATGAGATATGTTTTATTTTTATTACTGTTTAGTCGTGTCATGTCGTCCGTTGAGCCCAAGGCACACTTTTGTTCTCTTTGCTCTGAGGACATAGCATGTTTTGAGTTTGGGGGTAGACATCTTTCCGAGTTTGTTGGTTTATAGGGGAGTGTATATAGTGTCACCCTCAAAAAAAAAATAGAAAAATTTAATATTTTTTGTTCTGTTCATAGTTGGGATGTTGTCCAAAGTCTGTGATGATTAGAGTGTACTTTAATTTTAAAATCACATGTGCTATTATTAGTGTGGTGATTGGGATTGCATTGAAACATATAAATTATGATTGCACCACCTCTCACGTCCGTATCATATTCTTGGTCATTGTCAACAACTTAGGTGCCTTTTATGGGATCACTTTGCGTATTCTCGGGGTCCCTAGAACATGTTTGCATGATTGTCAATAACACGTCAATAGGTTACTTGATATATATGGCTATTCTTTGAATCCTTTTTTTGTGAACCTTAAACTATCTCGTCACTTATATAAAATTTTCCGTTAGAACCCCTTTTGAGCTTGAAAAAGAATGGAATCTCTCACAAAGTGGGAGGTTATCTTTGACCACCATTCGCCTTCATTTGTACCCTCATTATCCCACCCTTTTAACTTATACACTATTTTCGTACCTTTTCAAGAAAGTGAAACTAGGGAAAGAATGAGGATATTTTGGGGGATGTTTTGAAAATCAAAGAATTGAGTGGAAATTGGTCATGAAAAGAAAGAAAAGGGTCATGTTATGTAATGAAAAGAGGGGCTTGAGCAAAATATTAAATGCACATTTTCTGTGATATATTTGTGCAAAGCAAAATGAAAAAAAAAAAAAAAGCCTTGCCCTCTCTAATGTTAAAGTGAAAATTATGCTTCAAGGTGACCAAAGAAAGTAATGGAATGTGCTCAACCCCATGTCAATGTATGAAAAAGTTTTAGTTTGTGGGTTGGCACATTGGGAAGTAATAAGGGTGAGTGGAGGAATTATCATCAAAGTGAAGATGTATTGTTAAAAGAAGACATTCTAGTTTCACTTTCTTATTTTCGTATGTCCTTACCTTCATTTGTAACCATAAACCTAGCCCTCGCGAATTGTCGCACTTAACTTTTAAGCCATATTATTCTTTCAATATCGAGTAACCGGGTTGACAATCGTGTAAATATGCATATGAGTGTCCTTTTTGGGTTGTACTGTCTATGACATATTGATTTAGAGCATCGCTTAGTGAATCCATAAACAATCTTAGGTTGTTGGCAGTGACCTCCCATAATTCATTCATCATTCATGCCGCAGTGGAAAATTGTGAGTTTTATGCTTCAATATGATTGTAATCCCATTACTGTGGTGGCACTTGTTGATTATGTGTGTCGGTGAGAATCTGAGACTGGTATGGCCAATGACTCATCTGTGATAGAACATCCCAAAAATAATTATTTTATTTTAATGTTTTATTATTAGTATTTAGAGTAGCTTTATTTTACTTCTTTTAGTTTTGTTTTACTCGGGACGAGCAAAAGGTTAGTTTGTGGGTGTTTGATGGATGTGTATTTACCCATCCAAATGATGCACTTTTAGGCTTTCTTTGTGTTTGATTCCAGAGTTTTATGTATATTTGATATGGTTTGTGAGTATTTAGTGAGTACAGGGTATAAAGAGAAAAGGTGTATTTTATGGCTAAAAAGTGCGAGGAGTAAAGTTGGAGTGGAGCGGAGCAGGAAAATAGTGAATCAAGTTAGAGCTCCAGAATCTGCATTCCAGCGCGATCGCGCTCAACACCAGGGCGGCCGCGCTCAAGTGAAGAAAATCAGGCCAAACTCTCGGCCATTCACAGCGGACGCGCCAAGCTTCAGGGCGGCCGCGCTCAAGCGAAGATAATGAAGCCAAATTCCCTGCCAACTAGCGCGGGCGCGCCATCCACCAGGGCGGCCGCGCTTAGCCCGTTTCCAGCAACAGTTTTGACGTCTTAATGAAGGGCATTCTCGACTTTTCCTAGCTTTTGTCTACAGATTTTGCCCTATTCTCTATATATTTCACAGCCTACTTTTAGTTTTATGAGGAGATATTTTTGGATGCTTATGCTTTTCTTTAACAACTCTTGGAGAGAGACGAAGAATTCATCATATTCCAGGTTTTTATTGTAAATTATGAGTAGCTAATTTCTTAGATTTGTAGATTGGTTTGATCTTCATCGGATTTCTATGCAATGAAGTTTTAATTCGTTCAATTTGATTCCTTCTAGTTCAAATAATAGTTTGCAATTCCATGTTCTGTGATTTGAGATGTATGTTAAGATACGAACTCATCTTTGAATAATTGGGTATTTGTCGAGCCATTATTTTGGGCAATTTATACATAGACCACTACTTGTTGAATAACTTGGTCTGTGCCGTAATAGAATCGGATCAACGTTAGATTCTTTTATTCTTATGTGCTTAATGTATTCTTGGCCTATTGTGGTACCGTAATAGAATCCATAATATTAAGAGAGTATTTGGGATTGTAATCCGGCCACCTAACCGTGCCGATCCTAGTTAAAGTGAATGAATCCTAGAAGTTGAGTTGATGTTTTATAAGTAAAATTCTGCATAGAATGATGGTAAAGTGAAATCCAATCTACGAATCTCTGCTCATAATCTGTTTTCTAGTTTAGTTAGTTTTTGTTATTTGTTTTATGCTTTTAGTTCTAAATCAAATCTATAAACTGTGGTTACTAAATTCACTGCTTTTACTTTATTTGTTTACCAATCTACAAATCTAAGAAATTAGCTACTCATAATTTACAATAAAAACCTGGTATATGATGAATTCTTCACTTGAGCGCGGCCGCCCTGGTGTTGAGCGCGACCGCGCTGGAATGCAGATTCTGGAGCTCTAACTTGATTCACTATTTTCCTGCTCCGCTCCACTCCAACTTTACTCCTCACACTTTTTAGCCATAAAATACACCTTTTCTCTTTATACCCTGTACTCACTAAATACTCACAAACCATATCAAATATACATAAAACTCGGGAATCAAACACAAAGAAAGCCTAAAAGTGCATCATTTGGATGGGTAAATACACATCCATCAACCCCTATCCAAGGATTTGATTGACAGTCGACCTCCTCCCGGTTTCAGACTGCCCCTCCTAGAGAAGTACTCAATGGCGACCAATGCAAAAAGCCATGTACAACACCTGGAGGCCACAATGTGCTTTGTCTCTAATGAGGACGACACTATGTGCAAGGCTCTCATAAGCACACTCACAGGGGCAGCTCTGACATGGTTCAATGGTTTGGCAGCCGGTAGCATCTCTACCTGGATGAGTATGAGGACAAAATTCCTAGATCGCTTCTCAACTGCTGGAGCTCGAAAAATGACTGTCACCGATCTAAATAACTTGGTGCAAGGGAAAAATGAAAGCTCAATGAGCTACTACACCAAGTTTAAAGATATGATCGACAAGATCGAGGAAGACCTCACGGACAGGGAGGTGATCAATTGCTTCCGAAATGGCATTTCCTCGGCAGACATGGATTACGAGCTGACGGTCCGTACAGTCACTACTCGACAGGAGTTGTTCGAGAAGGTTTACAACGTGGCATTGGCCGAGGAGAGAAAATAAAAGAAGAATGGGAAAGGCCCCAAGGTTGAGGTCGCTGATGATAAGAAAGACTCAGCCAAAAATGGTGGAAACAATAAGAATGGTAAGAACAGAACCAGGGCGACTGAGAAAGTGCCCGAAGCTTTCACTCCCCTAACGGTGAGTCGAACTGAGATTATGAATGCGTTCGAACTAGCCCCACCTGCCCCAATAAGCCCAGCGAATAAGTTCAGAAGGGACAACACCAAGTACTGCGAGTACCATAAGGATTCAGGCCATATCACAGAGGATTGCATGAGCTTGAAACACATAATTCAGATGATGGTCGAACAAGGTAGGCTCGACGCATATGTTAAAAGGCCTCAAGGCAGTGGAGGTAAGCGACCTGCAGGTGGACATCAGGAACCAAGGCAGCCTAGACTGAATCTGGGTGTTATTACTGAACAAGCCAGCAACACAGCCATCAAGCATAAGATCTTTTAGCTCAACAAAGCTCCACATGTGCCACCAAGAAGCCACGTCAAGGATGAGGTGATTAGCTTCTATCCGAGCGAGCTGGCGACTAATATGGCGGCTAGAGAGCAGGTTCTCATCATCGCATGACTCATTGACGGATGTACGACGAGCAGACTCTTAGTCGACATGGGGGCCTGCAAGGATATTCTGTTCTATAAGACATTCCAGGAAATGGGTCTTTCGAATGAGCAGCTGGAAAGATATGATGGCAGATTGGAAGGTTTCACCAACCATCGGGTCGATGCCAATGGACAGATTGAGCTAGATGTCGACTTAGGCCAGCATCCTTGCAGGATCGTTTCCAAGGTAAAATTTATTGTCATAGATGTCAATAGTGATTATGCTGCTATTCTTGGAATTCCTGGCCAGGTCACACTTGGAATGGTGGCCTCAATCCCCCATCAACGAGTTAAATTCCCCACACCAGCTGGAGTTGGCTGTGTTCAAGGCACAGCTCGAGCATATCTTGATCACGTACTTCAGGAAAGAAAGAAAAGGGAGCTAGAGATTGAAACTGCAGAAGGATACTTAAAGTTGTCTCAATCAGTCACCAAAACTACTCGATTATCTACAATCACCATCGTGGAAGAGTCGACCTATCGCTCACGTGACGAGTTCATGGTTGAGTCGACACGTCACTCTGAAACCACCATGGTTGTTCAAGATACAGTTATGGTCGACCAAGTTTCCATAGGAAAGCTATGCCTCCAGATCGACAATAACTCGGGGGCCACCACCAGTGACTGCAGACGAGCTGGATGAGATGATAGCTGAGGAAGCTCCACACTTGGGGGCCGAAGAAAGATTGAGGGTTAGAGAAATCATCATTGAGACCCTGCAGTTCAGGGATGGTCCAGAGTTGGAGGCTGTAGACGAGCTGGAATCAGTAATCACAAACCCTACCTACCCTGAACAAAAAATTCAAATTGGAAAGCAAGTGTCAACTGAAGAAAGGTTGGAAATCATCGAGCTACTCAAGGAAAGCAACGATGTCTTTGCATGGAGAGTAGAAGATAAGAGGGGGATAAAGGAAGAAGTCGATGTTCATAGGTTGGAGGTCAACCCAACCATAAAGCCCAAGCCTCAAAGGCTGAGAAGCTTCGCTCGCGACAAAGAAGAGACCATCAAACTCGAGGTACAAAAACTTTTGAGTGCAGGAATAATCAAGGAGGCTACACATACAACCTGGCTAGCCAATGTGGTCATGGTGAAGAAGTCAAATGGCAAATGGAGAATGTGCGTCGACTTCACCAATCTCAACCTTGCCTGCCCAAAAGACAGCTATCCTCTCCCTAGAATTGACAAACTTGTTGATTCCATTGCTGGCCACTCCACCCTCAGCTTTCTAGATGCCTATTCAGGTTATCATCAGATCAAGATGCATGAGGATGACATAGTGAAGACAGCTTTCCAAGCAGCTGGAGGCATCTATTGCTACACTATGATGCCATTTGGACTGAAGAATGCAGGGGCGACCTATCAACGTATGGTCAACAAGGTCTTTGCTTCACAGATTGGTCGAAATATGGAGGCCTACGTCGACGATATGGTCATTAAAACAAAGACCGGATGTCATGTGGTCGACCTAAAGGAAACGTTTGCCAATCTGAGAGCAAACGACATGAAGCTTAATCCCAGCAAATGTGTTTTTGGTGTAGCAGCGGGTAAATTCCTTGGATTTATGGTGTCACAATGAGGAATAGAGGCAAACCCAGAAACGATCAAGGCTCTAGTCGACATGCAGGAGCCCACTAGTGTCAAAGAGATGCAACGACTTAATGGAAGAGTGGCAGCTCTAGGTCGCTTCATATCCAAGTCGGCAGAAAGGTCACTCCCCTTCTTCAAAGCTTTGAGGGGGACTAAAAATTTTGAATGGACGACCGAATGTCATTCGTCGTTCCAACAGCTTAAGGATTACCTCGCTACTCCACCATTATTGAGTAGCCCAACCACTGGAGAAACTTTGTTCGTGTATCTATCTGTGGGGGACAAGGCAGTTGCTGCAGTTTTGGTTCGAGAAGAGGAAGGGCTTCAAAAACCCGTGTACTATGTCAGTAAGGCCCTATTAGATGTGGAGGGCAGATATTACAATGCTGAGAAGGTAGCCTATGCCTTAGTCGTAGCCTCAAGGAAGCTGCGAGCTTACTTCCTGGCTCATCCTATCGTGGTGCTCACGAATGCACCCTTGAGAAAAATTCTGCACAAGCCAGAGAGCTCAGGTCGCTTACTCAATTGGTCAATTGCCCTCACGGAATTCGACATAGAGTATCGACCTCGAAAGGCATTGAAGGCTCAAGCCTTAGCAGACTTCTTGGTCGAGCTTACGTTCACCAAGGAGGACAGTGAGGTACGAGCTCAAAAAGAAAAAGCTAAGGGAAAAGAACAAGTGTCCCAGCCCGTCACTAATCTACCCGACGATTGCTGGAAGGTCTACTTGGATGGGTCAGCTACAAAGAATGTCAGTGGAGCTGGGATTGTTCTGATCGAGCCAGAGTCTGGAACCGTATATGAGGAGTCATTAAGGTTTAAATTTGATGCCTCCAACAACCAGGCGGAGTATGAAGCCTTAGTAGCAGCCATCGAGTATGCCAAGTGCTTTGGAGCGACTAAAATCATGGCATACTGTGATTCCCAACTAATAGTCAACCAGGTTGGAGGCGAGTATGAGGTACTAAACTCCACCTTGGTCAAATACCATGACCTGGTGAAGGACCTGACAAAAGACTTAGAGTTTTGGGAAATCCAAAGGATCGATCGAGAAGACAATGAGTTGGCCGACTTGCTCTCAAAACTGGCCACTACAGATGATCCACATGAAGAGCCCATCTCCTACCTCGAGAATCTAGCTTATAAAAGGGTCAAAATTCAATGTGTGGAAGACCCCTTGAGAAATTGGGCCTACAACAAGTGTTGGATTGAAGAAATGAAGGCATACCTGGAAAGTGGCAAGCTCCCTAAAGATGAAAAGAAAGCTCGAGCTATCAAAAAGAAAGCTCCGAGATATGTTATCCAAGGAGGCATGCTGTTCAGGAGATCATACACCAGGCCACTGTTGAAGTGTATTCATCCTCAAGAGATCACTTAGTTAATGCAGGAGGTGCACAGTGGAATTTGCGGTGGACACCCGGGGGCCAGGACTCTAGCTGACAAATTGATCACTTTGGGGTATTATTGGCCACACATGAGAGCTGACACTCATGACTTTGTCCAGCAATGTGAACAATGCCAAAGGTTTTTCAACCTACCTGATATGCCTACAACGGAGCAAACTCCAGTGATCGCTGCTTGGCCATTTGATATGTGGGGCGTCGACTTGATCGGACCCTTTCCTCCCGCCTGGGGAAATTGCAAGTATGTTGCAATCGACTATTTCACCAAGTGGGTTGAAGCAAAACCATTAGCTCGCATCACGGAGGAAAACGCCATCAACTTCATACATGACTTCATCTGGTGTCGATTTGGGATTCCTCGAGCTATAGTATCAGATAATGGCTTACAGTTCTCTAGAGCATTTGAGGAAGAAATGAATAGAGTGGGAATCAAGCATAGGCAGTCATCTGTTGCCTATCCTCAAGGAAATGGGCAAGCTGAAGCAGCAAACAAGCTCGTACTATCCTCACTTAAGACGGGCTTGGTAGGTCGACGCAGTAACTGGTTGGACGAACTCCCCCTTGCTCTTTGGGCAGTTCGCACAACCACTCGGGGGCCTACGGGGGAAACCCCATTCGCTCTTACATATGGATCAGAAGCCATGTCACCAGCTGAGTTGCGATTTCCCACTGCTAGAGTAACCTTCTTCAACCAAGAGCAGAACGACACCAACAGACTGATCGACCTAGACTTAGTCGACGAGAAGCGAGATACAGCCTACCTTCGAATGGTCAACTACAAGCAGCGGACTAAAAGTTACCACGACAAGAAGGTAAAGACAAGATCATTCCAAGTAGGAGATCATGTGTTGAGAAAAATTGAAGCAACAGGAAGGAGAACCCAACAGAATAAACTATCTCCTAACTGGGAAGGCCCTTATATTGTTACTCGAGTCATCAAAGAGGGGACTTACATGATAGCTCATCCAAATGGTGAGGAGTTGAAGCATCCATGGCACGCCACTCACCTCATCAAGTACTAATTCTAGTGCAAGTCCCTAGTTCAGTTCAAAGTTAAGGAAGTTCCCAAAATTGAATTTATCATAGTTCTAGCGTTCTATTTGATGTAAGTATGTTCCCAGTTCAATAAAAAATCACAGTTCTATTCAACCAAAACATTGTACTCTACTACTTTTAACGAGTCCGACTCATAGTCGACTTCGTTCAACAAGCTCGACTCTTAGTCAGCTTCGTTTTAACAAACTCGATTCTTAATCAGTTTTGTTCCTTCAATGAGTCCGACTCATAGTCGACTTCATTCAACAAGCTCGACTCTTAGTCAGCTTCGTTTTAACATACTCGATTCTTAATCAGTTTTGTTCCTTCAACAAGTCCGACTCTTAGTTGACTTCGTCCTAATGAGCTCGACTCTTAGTCAGCTTCATCCTAATCAGCTCGATTCTTAATCAGTTGTATACTATCAACAAGTCCGACCTTAGGTCGACTCCTTTCCGATAAGCTCGACCCTTGGTCAGCTTGGATCTCTTAAACAGGTTTGACTTTGAGTCGACCTCGTTTACAAAAATCCTTACAAGTCTAAGGTTGACTAAGTCACCATGAAGCCAGGTCGATCCTAGGCTTAGGGTGATTCATTCATCCTATTACATCTAGCTCGACACATATTGGCTGAAACTAAAAGCATATAACATACAAGGATACAAAGTCAGCTACGATTGTATATAAATAAGTTTCCCAAAAGCGGGCCAAGAATTGAGCAAAATAAAGGTTGCAGAGTTTTATGCCTCCCAAAATCTGGGCCAAGGCATTCAAATAATTTCAAGGCAAAAAGCAGAATATTGTTTGAGACTTGTTCCATTACACATGAAGTTCAAAATAATCAAACAGCTGGTCCAGAAATGTTTGTGTCATCACCAGTAGCTCGATCTTCAATAATGTTTTCTTGTTGCTGAGGGCTCGAGGGTTTACCCGACTCTGAGTAAACTCGCTGTTCAGGCTCGACATCGTGTGCTTCCATATCTTCAGCATCCTCTAACTCTTGAAGCACCATATCAAAGGTCCTGGGAACTGGAACTGGAGCAACCCACAGTTCACATCCATCTTCCTGGTCTTCTTGAGCAATAAAAGCTAAGTCGTTCTCAGTGTAAGGCACGATCGAGTGACCACCTCGAGCGGCCATGTCATATTGAGGCTCACGTGCCCAGCGAGCTAACTGTTCTAAAGAGACTTCAGAAGTGGGATCGACTAGAGCTCGACGCGCCATGTGGCGTTTGCCCAGGTCCAGAAAATCCCTGGCCTTTCCAACTACGGCGTTGTAAAAATCGTCTCCTTCCTTGAACTTGTCCACAACCTTTGTAGAAGCAACCTGAAGGTCTTCTTGCCATTTCATCCGTGCAACCCGGTGTTCCTCATTCAACTCGATTAAGAAGGTGTCCTTATCCTTCAAAAGTTTGGAAACTGTTGCCAGCTCCGTTTTAGTCTTCTCATCCTCTAACTTCTCAGCATCTCTTGCCGCCTTCATCTCCTCAAGCATGGACTCTGCAGCCTTAAGGTCATCCAGAGCCTTAGCACAATCTGCCAGAGCTTTCTTCTTGACCATCTTCAAGGCATCATAGGAGTTATCAAGGTCATTATGCTTCTCCCGTAGCTCAGACAGCTCTTGGGACTTCTTGGAGAGCTGGTTCATAGCAATCTTCTCCCTCTTAATAGCAGCCCTCCAGGAGCTCTTAGCCTGCTCCGTCATAGTGAGAGACTGCATCAAACAAAATCACTGAAGTGTTAGCTCACCAAAGACACTAAATCTGAAGTGACGACCTCAAAGTAAAGGTGACTAAACCCATGAAAACAAAAACTTACCTCGCTGTGCACCAGCCCAGACCGAGCTGAGAATTCCTCAAGGGTCATCCCCTTATCAGCAAAGTGAGCCAAGAGGTTGACATCAATGGCCCTTCTCACCACAACCTGACCAAGGCTAACTTCAGGGTAACGTCGAGTCATGCTGTTGACCCCTTCTAGTGGGGAAACATCGCTCAGCCTCTTTATTTGAGCTTCCAGAGATTCTTGGTTAGGGGGAGAAGAAGCTGGTGGAGGAAGTTGGCTTGAGGAGACAGACTTTCCCTTCTCAGATCTAGATCTTTTCTTCATGCTCAAAGGACGGTCATCTTCATCTTCCAGCACATCATCATCCACATTTACCACAGGTATAGGGCTAGTCTCACCAGTCCTAGCGCCAGAGGTCGCTACATTAGTGTCAGGAATTGGATCGGAGCTCAAGCTTGGTCTGGTTGACCTGTTGGATTCATTATCCCCTTCAGCTGTTCCCTGAGCTCGGCTGCTGCTCTCCAAAGGATCCTTTGTCTTAGCCTCCTCCATTGGTACCATCCCAGCATTGTCCTTTGACAACAAGTTGTTCCTTGCCTCAGCTTCTCTCTCTCTGTTAGCCCGAGCATTGGTAGCTCCATGAGCTCTCTTGGCCTTCTTCTTATCAGACACACCGACGATATGCCCCATGTTAGCTTCCTGATCAGGAGTAAGCACTGCGTAAAACCAAGAGGACAAAGGGTCAGCTTGACAATTCTAGAGAATTCTATGTACGAGCTAAAAAGTTCAACATACGAGCTAATGATGGGCGAACTAAGAGTCAACACACACAAGGGCTAGCAGCTCTACAGATGAGCAAACAGTTGACGAGTTGAGGGAAAAGCCGAGCAAATTCTTACCACCAATGTGCTCCCCATGGTCTTTGCAATAGTTGGCTGTCTTTTGACAGAATTGGCAATTCTCCTCTAACCTCCCTAGGGCGTGGGTAACCCAATCGGGATAAACTTGGCATCTTGCACTTCACTATCACCCGCCATCATCCCAGCCTGGATATAATTATACTTGGTTGCCCACAATGATTCCCAACTGATAGGCCCGTTCTCCACCAACTGGCATAACTTCTTATACAAAGCACGGTGCCAATGGGGCTCCCAATAGTTCCTCTCATCTATAGGCCCTGATTCCTCATTGGGCAAGGGAAACTCCCATCCCAGCCTACTCTCCACCACAACTACATGCGAGTTCCAGCTACTCGGCTTACTGGGGAGGTTGACAAATAACTTAGGAGAATTGGGTTTGGAAGGGGTGCTAATCCCCCCGTCAGAGTTATTAAGCTTAATGCCAAAAAATTCCTTAAAAACTCTCATGCAAGGCTCATAGCCCAGAAACCTGCATACTATGGCAAAGCATACTAAGACCCTACAAGTGTTGGCCCCAAGTTGGAGAGGCAGAGCATCCATGCACTCAAGGAATTCGTTAATAAAGGGATCTAATGGCAACCTCATGCCAGCCTCAAATTGCCCATAAAAGAAAGCAACTCTGGTGGCATCCTTAGTGAATGTACTACGGAACTTGGCCATAAAATCTTTCTGGCTGTATATAGTCACCCTAAATTCTGACCTATCTACCCCACAGAAGTTGTAGACCATGGCATAGCGGGACTCCATTTTCTTCTTCCCTCGAATTGGTCTCTGAGGCATATAGCCCCTTTCATTCTTCCCCGGCACCATAGTGGACCCAAATGCATTCACTATTCGGGGGCTAGAGGAAGTTGATGCTGTGGCTCCACCTTGAGCTGCCATATCTGTACAATAAAAAGAGGAAGCAGGGGAGTCAGTCATATGATCACATTCAGTCGACCTCCCTAAGGACGATCTAGACTCCTCTGGGAAACCTATTCTGTTTCTAAGAAAGGAGGGTTTATTAACATCTCTGACGTAAAATAGAGCAATGTGATCGAGCAATTCGTGAAAGAGATGAAAAGAGACAATGTTCGAGTCGTCAATTGCTAAATTACCTACATCCTCTCCAATGGGTAATCCTATTTCCCCAAAATTCAGCCCCCACCTTGTCAAGATAGAAGCGCATTCATTAAGGGACATCTCTCTCCACTCACCATCTACATGTTTGTACACCCTACGGTTAAAAAGTACAATACCCATACCAGGTTCCTGGCTAGCTACTGAAGGTTCTAGCCATGGCAAAAATAAAAAACAATGCAACAATCGAAACCCTAAAGCAAGAGCAGAGAAGAATACCTTGATTAATGTCGGAACTGGAGGATGTTGCAGAGGACAAAGGTCAAATTTAAACCGTTTGCTTCCTTGCTATCTTCGCCGAGGCTTATCAGAGCTCAGAGACAGTAAAAGTTGTAAATGGAGAAGGACTCTTGAATTTATATTTTCCGGAATTGGAAAGAAAAAAGGAAAATTCGAAATTTATTTTCCTTATTAATGGCAGAAACGTTTTCCAAGACGGTTTATCAAACGTCAAAATAGTAATCATTGCGGAATACGGCGCTCCTTCAGATCCGACCGTTCGTAGCCAACGTCCAGGATTATGCCACGTCATCTTGGTCGACCAAGCTTCAAAGCGAGTAGAGACCTGCGAGTCACAACAACCTTCATCAAAATTTCCTTAACTTCCTAGTTGACAAAGTCAACTCGAAAGTTGGGGGCCACTGAACATACCAAAGTAGCGAGTTGGGCCAAGCGAGTAAAGCCCAATCACGGGCAGCCGTAGCCTCCACATTCTTAATGAGCCTGGCCCAATCACCATAAGGCCCAAGGCCTGATGGATGTGGTTTTACCCATCCAAAAAATATATTTCCTAGCTTATTTGGTGCTCGAAACCTTGAGAATTTAATGTATTTTGTAGTGTTTTGAAAGTACAGGGGTTGAAGTGCAACAATGTTGAAAAAGAAGGATTGGAGCGTACTTTGGAAGCTTTTGGATCAAATTGCAATTTTGGAAAATTTGGGACAAAACGGAAATTATGAAGTTCAAGGGCCAAACCGTAAATATTGAAAGTTCAGGGACTAAATTGGAAATATGGAATTTTTGGACGAATTTGATATATAAAAATTCATGGGTTAAAATGAAAAATAAAATCTCAAAGAGCGAAGTGCAAAAGAATTTTTTATAGTGGCCAAAGTGCGACTGCAAAATTGTGGGACGAACCGAATACTAAAGAATACCAAAATGGTACAAATTGTTAAACAGTTTGCTGGCCGAGCAAAGCAAGGGTTGGCCGTCCACTTCTAGGTGCTTGGGGCCAATGCAGGAGCTGGTCTGGGCCAAATGTATGCCATGGCTGAGAGTCACGTGGCAAGATGGGCCAAAGCAGATGTGGGCCAAATAAATTCAGTAGGTGCACGCCCAGTGATATTGGGCGCACGCCCAAAAGTATTCAGATTAAAAGTAGGCGTACACCCAGTAAAAGTAGGCGCGTGCCCGGTATGTACGGACAGATGCAACCAGTTTCCTTATTTTGGACGGATTCTAAAGATTTTCCACATATTTGCACAGAATCAGCCACGGATTTTGGGAGATTTTCTATTTTGACTAGGATTTTGACCCTAATCTGTTTCCAAAAAGGATTTTCACCTCCCTCCTCCTATATAAACAACCCTAGACTAGTTTTTGATTATCTTTTATATCTTTTATCTTTTATCTTTTATCTTTGGATCTTTTGATCTTTTGATTTTTCTTATTCTTTCTCCTAAACATATTACAATTCCTTTGTACAAGATTGAAGGTTTTAATTCAAGGTTTGAGGTATTTATTTTAATGGCCCTTCGAGGCTAAATTCTTTAGTTTGCGGATTGGTAGTAACACATATTTGATCTTTATGCTAAGGTTTTAATTCTTTCTATCTCTTTTCGTTCTTGTTCTTCTCAACATTCTTAATCATTGTTCTTGAGATCAATTGTGTTGACCTAGCGGAATACCTTTGACCTCTTGAATTTATTTGGGTACGAATTATTGCACTAGCGTGGATAGTTTGTAATTTGACCGTTGTTGAGAATAATAGATTCAATTGAGGACCTAGCGGAAATCAAACGAATCTAGGTTCCATTGTTCTTAAGCTTTTAATTGAATTCTTGAATATTTATATTGACCTAGCGAAATATATAAATAAGATAGAATTAGGAGGGTTTTAATGTTCTTATTGACCTAGCGGAATATATGAACATCTTAATCCTATAATTTTGTGAATGAACCCAAGAATGAGATTGAGTTATTTATTTACATGATTTAAATAGCATAAAGTGATAATATGTTGTGAATCCAATCCGTGGACTATTTCATAATCTTTGAATTATTTCCTTGTTTTGTTATTTTATTTGCTTAATTAGTTTTTGTTAATTAGTTTTAATAATAAAATCAAAACCAAAAAACCCCCTTTCCCCTTTTGTTTCTTGTCACACTAATTAAACCAATTTGTTCAACACACAAATCTCTGTGGATTCGACCCTTGCTTGTGCATATTACTACATCGGTAACTTGTACACTTGCAAGGTATTTTTATTACAAGAGGATTTTTATCCATCAAGTTTTTGGCGCCGTTACCGGGGATTTGTTGTGATTTGAACAAGTTTGTTTAATCGGTGTATGCTTGGTCGGCGTTCTTTGAATCCTACATTGGAGTCATTGAACGACGACATTGATAGGTTAGGTCGGCGTTTGAAAGAACTTGAATTAAAAGAGGGCAATCCCCTCGAAATTGACCTAAATCCTCCTACCACCGGGGTAGAAGAGGAAGAAGTCGCGATGGCAATCCCATCGGCTCAAACCATGCAAGACTTTTGTCGTCCTAGAGTCGATGCCTCCATATCTTGCATTGTGTTATCGGAGGAGGCAAAGAACTTTGAAGTCAAGGGTCAATATTTTAACATGTTGCCCATGTATCAAGGCCTACCGGCCGAAGACCCTTTGACTTTCTTGCGTGAGTATATGATGATAGTATCTCACTTTCTGGGCAAAATAGGTGTAACCGATGAGCAAATTAGATTAAAGTGCTTCCCCTACACTTTGAAAGGGGCGGCCAAGACTTGGTTTATGATGTTACCACCTAGAAGTATAAGCATGTGGGATCAATTGCATGATGTGTTTTTACAAAAATATTATCCCCATCCCACGTTAGCTAATATGAGGCAAAAGATCATTGGATTTGCTCAAGAAGTAGGTGAGCCTTTTCATGAGGCTTGAGACCGATTTAAAATGATGTTAGTGCAATGTCCCCATCACAATTTTCCTTTGCCCTTGCTTAATCAAACTTTTTATGATGGCTTGAATCATGTTAATCAAGCCATGATTGATAATGCGGTGGGGGGCACTCTAGGAGCCAAAACTCCCCAAGAGACTCATGACTTATTTGAGATGTTGGGTGCTAATTCCCAAAAAAAGAGTACAAGGGGTAAGGCTAGGGGAGTGCACGAGTTAGAGGGTAATGATAATTAGGCTAAACAAGTGTCTCAATTAATTGCCATGTTTAATGCTAAAGGCACCTCTCTTGGTGCTAATGTTGTGCAAGATGCTTGTTCTATTTGTGGTCTCCTCACTCATGCTACTAACTTTTGTCCTAGTGGTGCACAATTTATTTCTAATAATGAACAGGTACATGCACTCAATGGATACAACCCAAGGCCTCCACAAAACAATCCATTTAGCAACACCTACAATCCGGGGTGGAGGAATCATCCGAACTTCTCATGGGGAGGAAATCAACAACAAAACAAGCCTCTCCATCCTCAACCTCCACCGGAACCGTATGACCAAAAGAAGGAACCATGGGAAATAGTCGCGGATCAATTGCGAGCGGAGAATAATCAGTTGAGGGCCGAGAATCGACAAGCGGCTCAAAACCATGAGGCCGCCATCAAAAAGCTTGAAACACAAATAGGGCAACTTGCGGAAGCCCTTCAAGGTCACAAGCCCGGAACGTTTCCGAGCCAAGGACATCAAGCAATGGCCATATCCACTCTACGGAATGGCAAAGTGGTAAGTCAAGAGGTTTGTTCTCCTTCCTCTTCTTCTCCCCCTCCTCCTCCTATTTCCAATGAAGATGCGGAAAAGAGTACATGTGGATTGGGGGAAAAATCCAAAGAAACTTATATACCCCCCAAGCCATATGTACCACCGGTGCCCTTTCTCGGTCGATTGATGAGACATAAGTTAGAGCATCAAATGAAAGAATTGATGGAGTTGTTCTCCAAAGTTAGCATAAATCTCCCACTGTTGAATGTGATTAAAAATATTCCGGCCTATGCAAAAATTTTCAAAGAATTAAACTCCAAAAAGCATAGGTATGAAAAGAATGAGATGTTGATCATGGGAGAGAGTGCTAGTGCCATAGTCCGACAAGACCTCCCACCTAAGCTAAAGGACCCCGGAAGTTTCACAATCTCTATTACTAATGGGGATTCTAGTGAGGTGAAGTCGATGTTAGACCTTGGTGCTAGCATTAATTTATTACCATACTCCACATACTTGCAATTGGGCTTGTCCGAGTTGAAGCCCACCACAATGGCCCTCTATTTAGCGGACCGTTCTATTAGGAGACCAATGGGCATTGTGGAGGATGTATTGGTTCAAGTTGGGACCTTGATAGTTCCCGTTGACTTTGTGATTATGGATATGGTTAGTGGAGGAAGTACGAGTAGAGACCCTATTATTTTGCTAGGACGTCCCTTCATGGCCACAACTAACACAATAATAAATGTGGGGAATGGGAAATTGTCCATGATGGTAGCGTATGAGAAAATAGAAATTTCAGTTAATGATGTGATGAAACACCCCATGGATGATGATGGGGAAGGTTGTGAGTCCTTAGATGACATAGAGGAGGACAAGTGTGCTAAAGTAGATAAGAGTGACGGTGAGAATTCTAGGGATAAAGCGGACGTTCATGATATGGCTAGCAACAACAAGGCCGACAAACACTCTTTGAGTGGCGGACCGTATCACCCCCTAGACCGACCTCGTAAGGAGTCGATGTCAAAACTAAAATCATTTTTTCCTCTAAAAGCTGAAAGTAATAATTCATGTGCTCAAATTGAGGAATGTTATTGTCTTGATTTATCTGATTCTTTTATGGCTAACATTGATGATCAAAATAGCTCCTCTCATAAAGATGTTGAGAAAGATGAGGTGCTTGATGTCTGTGGGACCAAGGCACCAAACGAGTTTGGGGGAGAGGCCCCCATGAAGAAAAAGAAAAAGAAGGCCAAGAAGAAGGCCACTAAAATTCCTTGGGCTCCACCAGAGCTAATCAAAAATGGTACCTACATATGGAAAGCGGTGGGCGTTTGTGCCCGCGAATATGCAAGGTGGGCCAAGGGAAGGAAGGCTAGGGCCAAATAGATGTAATTGGGAACAACGGTCGGGCTAACGACCTTAACCAAATGCGCTAATTGGGAGGCAACCCAAGTAGGTACGTTTTATTTGCTTTATTTATTTGTTTTGTTGTGTCATATCGTCCTTTGAACCCAAGACATGTTTTTGTTCTCTTTTCTATGAGGACATAGCATGTTTTGAGTTTGGGGGTAGATATCTCTCTGAGTTTGTGGGTTTATAGAGGAGTGTATATAGTGTCACCCTCCAAAAAAATAGAAAAATTTAAAAATTTTGTTCTCATTATATGTTTGGAAGTTGGCCAACGTCCGTGATGATTTGAGAGAGTTTTTGATTGAGTTTTGCTAGTTTGTGCCAATTTGAATATGTTAACTAGAATTGCATTAATACATGTAAAACACAATTGCACCACCATTCACTTCCATCATTTTTCTTGATCATTGTTACCAATTTAGGAGACCTTTATAGGATCACTTTGACATTCTCGGGGTCCCTAGAACATGTTTTCATGTCTGTCAATAACACATCAATTAGGCTATTCGGAAAGTGATATGTGGCTACTTTCTTTGAACCCTATTTGTGAGCCTTTAACTTTCTCGTCACTTATATAAAAATTTTCTGCTAGAACCCCCTTTTGAGCTTGAAAAAGAATGGAATCTCTCACAAAGTGGGAGGTTATCTTAGACCACCATTCGCCTTCATTTGTACCCTCATTATCCTACCCTTTTAACCTATACACAATGTTTCTCACCTTTTCAAGAAAGTGAAACTAGGGAATGAATTGGAAATGGGGATATTTGGGTGATGTTTGGAAAATCAAGGGTTGAGTGGAAAGTGGTCATGAAAAGAAAGAAAAGGGTTATGAATTGTTATGTAATGAAAAGAGGGGCTTGAGCAAAAAGTATTGAATGCACATTCTCCGTGATATATTTGTGCAAAGAAAAAAAAATGAAAAAAAAAAAAGCCGAGCCCTCTCTAATGTTGAAGTGGAAAGCGATCAAAAAGAAAGAAAGGTGATCAAGCCCAAGTTTGAAAGTATACAAAATTATAAGTTTGGGGGTTAAATCAATGGGTTGGCTTTGGAGCGGAGTGATAAATTTCAATGTGAGGATGTAAGATGAAGACTTTCTAGTTTCACTTGCTTGACTTCGTATGTCCTTGCCTTCATTTGGAGCCGTGAACCTAGCCCGCGTTTATCGCGATACATTACAAACCGTAAAAGTCATATTTGATCCCTAAAGAGTAGCCGGGTTGACAGTTTTGTTTAAACATGCATATGAGTGTCCTTGTGCAGAAATTTCATCTTAGTATCATTGATTTAGAGCATGTGGTTAGTGACCCTATAAAATATCTTACTTTGGTGACAATGATCTCCCATATTTCATTCATCATTCAGGCCGAGGTGGAAAATTGTGGGTTAGATGCATTAATGTAATTGTAATTGCATATTCTTTTTGGCACTTATTTAGCATATGTAAGTGAGAATCTGAGACTTCTTTGACCGACAACCTTGTCTGTAGTGAGAATATATATAAAAAAAAATTCTGTTGATTGTTTTTATTTGTTAGGGTAATTTTATTTTTGTTTATTTCTTTTGTTTTACTCGAGGACGAGCAAAAGATAAGTTTGGGGGTATTGATGGATGTGGTTTTACCCATCCAAAAGATATATTTCCTAGCTTATTTGGTACTCGAAACCTTGAGAATTTAATGTATTTTGTAGTGTTTTGAAAGTACAGGGGTTGAAGTGCAACAATGTTGAAAAAGAAGGATTGGAGCGTACTTTGGAAGCTTTTGGATCAAATTGCAATTTTGGAAAATTTGGGACAAAACGGAAATTATGAAGTTCAAGGGCCAAACCGTAAATATTGAAAGTTCAGGGACTAAATTGGAAATATAGAATTTTTGGACGAATTTGATATATAAAAATTCGTGGGTTAAAATGAAAAATAAAATCTCAAAGAGCGAAGTGCAAAAGAATTTTTTATAGTGGCCAAAGTGCGACTGCAAAATTGTGGGACGAACCGAATACTAAAGAATACCAAAATGGTACAAATTGTTAAACAGTTTGCTGGCCGAGCAAAGCAAGGGTTGGCCGGCCACTTCTAGGTGCTTGGGGCCAATGCAGGAGCTGGTCTGGGCCAAATGTAGGCCATGGCTGAGAGTCACGTGGCAAGATGGGCCAAAGCAGATGTGGGCCAAATAAATTCAGTAGGTGCACGCCCAGTGATATTGGGCGCCCGCCCGGAAGTATTCAGATTAAAAGTAGGCGTACACCCAGTCAAAGTAGGCGCGCGCCCGGTATGTACGGACAGATGCAGCCAGTTTTCTTATTTTGGACGGATTCTAAAGATTTTCCATATGTTTGTACAGAATCAGCCACGGATTTCGGGAGATTTTCTATTTTGACTAGGATTTTGACCCTAATCTGTTTCCAAAAAGGATTTCCACCTCCCTCCTCCTATATAAACAACCCTAGACTAGTTTTTGATTATCTTTTATATCTTTTATCTTTTATCTTTGGATCTTTTGATCTTTTGATTTTTCTTATTCTTTCTCCTAAACATATTACAATTTCTTTGTACAAGATTGAAGGTTTTAATTCAAGGTTTGAGGTATTTATTTTAATGGCCCTTCGAGGCTAAATTCTTTAGTTTGCGGATTGGTAGTAACACATATTTGATCTTTATGCTAAGGTTTTAATTCTTCCTATCTCTTTTCGTTCTTGTTCTTCTCAACATTCTTAATCATTGTTCTTGAGATCAATTGTGTTGACCTAGCAGAATACCTTTAACCTCTTGAATTTATTTGGGTACGAATTATTGCACTAGCGTGGATAGTTTGTAATTTGACCATTGTTGAGAATAATAGATTCAATTGAGGACCTAGCGGAAATCAAACGAATCTAGGTTCCATTGTTCTTAAGCTTTTAATTGAATTCTTGAATATTTATATTGACCTAGTGGAATATATAAATAAGATAGAATTAGGAGGGTTTTAATGTTCTTATTGACCTAGCGGAATATATGAACATCTTAATTCTATAATTTTGTGAATGAACCCAAGAATGAGATTGAGTTATTTATTTACATGATTTAAATAGCATAAAGTGATAATATGTTGTGAATCCAATCCGTAGACTATTTCATAATCTTTGAATTATTTCCTTGTTTTGTTATTTTATTTGCTTAATTAGTTTTTGTTAATTAGTTTTAATAATAAAATCAAAACCAAAAAACCCCCTTTCCCCTTTTGTTTCTTGTCACACTAATTAAACCAATTTGTTCAACACACAAATCTCTGTGGATTCGACCCTTGCTTGTGCATATTACTACATCGGTAACTTGTACACTTGCAAGGTATTTTTATTACAAGAGGATTTTTATCCATCAAGGCCCAGCAACTGGATCAGTCGACCTAAGCTCATTGTCCGACCTCCAAGATCCCGACCTAGTTTGGTCCGACTCTACGATCCATACACTAATTCGGGTACGATTCAGCTCTACCCATCAGTCAGGTCGACCTAACCTCAAATGGCAACCTCGACCTAATAATCAAGCGTCGACCTAACTGATACAGACGCACGTGCTTCAAATCGTTACGTAACCGGTTCCCTACAATTCAGGAGCCACTCCAGGACACGTTCCCATAACATGTAACTGTCCCATGAATCACGGAGCTCATGTAGCCCCACCAAAAATAACCGCACTCATCAACTATAAATACATCATCACTATCACGGTTATAAGGTAACTGCTATTTTGTTATTCGGATATCATTAATTCAATACACATTTTTGCTCTCCAAATTCAAGTACTTACTCTCACGCCCGAGAGTCTAAGCCGGAGACACATCCGGCTAGTCGTGGGTTCTGATTTCAGGTCAAGCTAGGTGATCAGTCCTGCCACGTGGGGGAAGATTGATAAGCACATCTCCTCGTCACTCGTGACATCTCGGGATATGACAGCCCAGGCATGATGATATAATGTCGAGGTGGATGATCCTCGTCATACGAGGAAAGTTGTTCCTCGGCCCTGATACTTGTGTGTTGTATTATGTTTATGGCCCAATCCATTTGGGCCCAGCTCGAGCAAGCCCATGTTCGTATCTCGGTTTATACCGTTCAGTGGCCCCCGATTTCTAGCTCGGCTTAGGACGAGTAGAAAGTCATCTCGTCCTCGGCTTATGGGATACGAACAGGTTTTGGCACGTCTCCTCGGCGTCTCTTCATTATCTGGCGGTTAATATCCTCATGATTACACGGGGCCCCCCATGTCTTGTCACGCTTTGGAAATCGTTACCAGCATTTAATTTTGGGGGCGCCAGACCCGGATTTTAGCTTTACCCATGGGTTTGACCCGATTAAGGGGTTATAAAAAGCTAAAACCCTTCTCATTTCACTCTTTACAGACCCCAAGCATTTGAGAGCGAATAGCAAGGTTCAGGCGACAAACATTCCGGCGATCTTAGTCTTGTTCGAACCCAGTTTCCGGCGAAGGCCTATTTCTCCGGCGGTGTTGATTTCGTTGTGACTCCAACCGTTCTTGTAAACTCAGGTATGAAATTCTTCCCCTTTTATGCATCTCGCTTCTGATTTTGATCATTCTAGGGTTTTTAGAAGAAAATTGTGGATGAGTCAAGAAAAATGAACTGCCATTGTTGAAGATTGAAGCTTTTCTTCACAAATTTCTGTCTTTAACTCCCAAAACTTCAAGTGTTTGATTTTCTTTGCATTTTGCTGTACTTTGAATATTGAATGAACTCCCCCTTTAATCTTTGATTCCCCTTAGAAATGGCTCGTTCTTGGGACCATTCCCCCCGATTCCGTTACGGATATCACACCGGCAACCTGAGGGTTTATCGGAGGGAGAGAGGTCCATGGTTGATGCTCACCCTGGATGACATAGGAAAGATGTTGAGGGGTTATGGCCGTACCCGGATGTTCATCCAATACCCCGATAGCACAAGAATAGACCGAATTGATTCGTCAACTCGTAATATTGTGTTGCTTGAGAATAGGGCCGAGATAGTGGAGCACATCGAACTGTTCTATCCGGCCTCAGATCGTGAAATGCGTGAGCGTCTGAGTGGTAAGGCTCCCTCCTCGGCCTTATGAAATGACGAGGAGGGGAATCTCCCTTCCCCGTCCTAAGATCAGCCATCGACGAGGTAACTAACTTTGTCCCCTCGTCCTTATGCAGATATGACGGGAAGAGAAGGAGAGCCCTCCTCGTCCACCAGCATAGTTGATGCCTTTGTGGAAGGTGCCCAGGCTGATGCCCGCCTGGTTCGAAGAAGGGGAGGCCGAGGAAGAGGAGGCCTAGGGATAGGAAAGCGACAAGAGAGGGCCCCAAGGGCCGGGGATCCCATGCTGGAAAAGCTATACTCCAAATACGGGGTAGATAAAGCTGAGTACAGGTTAACTTATATGGGCAAGCTTGAGTTTAAGACGAAGAAGGAGGAGAGCTTTTATTACAATCAAGATTATGTCCATTTCTACTTCAAACAGTTTCAACAGGGGCTTCGTCTTCCCTTGGACCCCTTCATCTGTGAATTTTGGACGATGTAAGGGCGGTGCGGCCATGCTAGGAGCTAATGGTGCTCGGGTTCTTGTTAGCTTCATTGTCCTCTACTAGTAGCTTCAGGGTATGAGCCGACCATGGGAGCCTTTCGGCATTTCTATAATGTCCAATTTATCAAGGAAACTTGGCTCCTCGTCATTAGGAGTGCATCCGCAAAACCAAAACTGCTTCTACCCATGTCTAAGCAAAGTTGCGGTGGGATAACCATGTCATCAGGGTTGAGAGTCGCGAAGGTTGGGAGTTTCAATCTCCTTGCAAGGATCCAATCTCGTCCTTTCTGTCCAACAATATGAGTGGACTCGAGGCTTTGATCCAGCGTTTGGAGACATTTGCCGAGGTGGGGGTCCTTGATTGGTTGGTGATAGAATCTTGAGATCATTACTATATTTCGGGCGGGTCTGCGATGCGGGGAAGAAGGACGGGTATCCCCCTTCGTCACCGTAAAGAGAGGCGTTTAACGCATTTGGACAATTCACCAGGCCTAGTATTTCATGAGGATTGTACTAGGTACAAGTCCCATCCCCCAGACCAATGTCTGGAAGAGATAAACATAGTTGGATGTAAATATTTAACTCTTGGTACTTGGTTATTTTTTGGATGTTCCTTCTTCTGCTCGTATTTGACCTCCTCGTCTTTTTCTTTGCAGATCTAACCCCTGAGGAAGAGGCCGAAATGTCTACGAGAAGGTTGAGCCCCATGGAACTGGTGAAGCAAAAGAGGAGGCTGAGCAAGAAATCGGGCTTAGTGGAGAGACGGGAGGAAGCCAATGCCCGTAACCTGGTGCTGAATGTGCAGGGTGATCAACCCCTTCCCCTCAAACTGCATGGGGAGGTAAATGCCGAGGAAGCGGCGACTGAGGAACAGACCAATCCATCAACTGTAGAGGGGCATAGCCTCCATGTTGATGTCGAGGAAGTGGAGACCGAGGTGACCAACCTCGTCCCTAGGCACTCTGGCTCCAAGAGAGCCCAAACTGCTAGTATTGAGGAGCCAGCAGCCAAGAGGGCAACTGTTGGTGGGACTTCCAATCCTGAGGTTCCTCCTCCCTTGACCATCCAAACCGCCAAAACTCAAGCTGATGCTGAGAAGCTTGCTCAGCTAATGGTGGCAAACATCCCCCCCTAAGGGGCCTTCCTGTGCTAGACAGGAAGAGTTACATGATGAAGTTGGGCCGAGCCCCCATCCAAAGGGCCTTGGACGAGGAGGTATATGACACCCTGGTAAAGGGGAAGGCGAGCACGGACCATTTGCTATGCCGTAAGGGACTCATGTTGGCTGAGGTAGTGGTCTCATACTTTTGACTTTGTTATTTTTACTTGTGATTGCTCATGATTCTAACACAAGTTTTCCTTGCAGCAAGCCAGCATTGCGGCCTATGAGGATGTCTTGGCCAAGGCCCAAGAGAAATGAGTGATTGATGCCAAAGCTGCTCTGAAGACGAGTGAAGCCCGAGCGGCTAACTTGGCTGAACTCTTGAAGGCCAAAGAGGCCGAGCTTGAAGCTGCTCAGGCCAAGGTTGAGGCCGAGGTAAAGAAAGAGCGAGGAAGCTCGTGCTCGGGCCAAGGATGCCGAGACAAAGCCGAGGAACAACTCCGGCTGAAAAATCTTTGAGGTGGAGGATGAAGAAGGCTAAGGCCGAGGTCCAAACAAGGGCCGAGGAGGCTGAAGCAAAGGCCGATGGTTTGAGGCTACCCTTCTGTTTAGGGAAGAGGAGGCCGTTGCCGATTTAAGGAAAGCCCAGGCCTTGAGGATGCCATGATGGCTAGTTCGTCCTTTCAAGATGCGTGGACGAGCAAACGACCACCATGTTTGAGGATGGGTATCTCCATCTTGCTCGTAGCATCTGGATTCGGCCGACCCTCCACCGGCTTGGATATCAACAAGGTTGCTCGCCTGATTTGTCGAGATCGATGCGCCGAAGAGGTCGGGGCTCTTCATCATACGGTTCCCTTTTACGATTATAACTTGGCAGTTATAGGCGATAAGGATTCTAGAAAGCCGAGCAACCTGGGAGCACATACCTGTCGTCCCCGACAACATCAAAGCCTTGGTGGAGGCGATTCGGGACGAGGGAGCTCCGAGGCCGAGGTCGAGGAGAGGAGGCTGAGAGGGTGATGCCATCTTTTGACCAAACTATCCTTCCTCCCCCCGGCTCTATGACGGAGGACTGGCTTGATAAGCCTTTTAATGATGATCAGCAAGCTTAGATAGGATATTTCTTTTCCTTTTCTTGCTTTTTGTAATAGATGGTAGGACTTGTAACTTTCCTTGAATATCAATGAAAAGTCCTTTGTTCTAATTCATATTATTTCAATGAATTGATTATGTTTGTTCATATGCTAGGCTTGGGCATAAAACTTGTGAAGGTGGGATCCGAGGAGGGTCCCTCGTTTCCTAATTGTTGAGCAAGTCATATAGGCCGAGGAAGGACTCCTTGGCTTTAACTGTACTCTCCAAGTCATATAGGCCGAGGAAGGACTCCTCGGCTTTAACTGTTGGGGTGATTCTTATTTTTCGTCTCCTTATGCCGAGGAAGATGACTCGTGCACAGGTTTTAGACGTGATGCCTTCTAGTCGTAGTGACAAGGTGTTCCCTTGTCTTGACGTGAGGCGAGTCATTATGCCGAGGAAGAACTCCTCGGGTGTGACTGTTGGTTTATAATCCTGAATCAAGGCGGATCCTTGATAGGATGTAAAGTTATCAGGCCAAGGAGGACCCTTGGTCTTGACTGTGATTTGGAATCCTAGGTCAAGGCGGACCCTTGTTAGGATGTAAAGTCATTAGGCCAAGGAGGACCCTTGGTCTTGACTGTGATTTGGAATCCTAGGTCAAGGCGGACCCTTGTTAGGATGTAAAGTCATTAGGCCAAGGAGGACCCTTGGTCTTGACTGTGATTGGTAATCCTAGGTCAAGGCGGACCCTTGTTAGGATGTAAAGTCATTAGGCCAAGGAGGACCCTTGGTCTTGACTGTGATTGGTAATCCTAGGTCAAGGCGGACCCTTGTTAGGATGTAAAGTGTATGTTTCGAAGAGTCGGGTATAAGGTCCTCATCTTCCGGTGTCTGTGCGAGGAGTTGATAGTTGCTTTGCATGTTGGAAGAAACTGCTTTCGTAAAACT